>JAJTJO010000324.1:0-332141 GCA_024550625.1 Dendroctonus valens | reverse complement strand
TTGAGTTGTGATTTTTTTTAGCTCAACTGCACACGTGAAGAAAATTAGTCGATGCTCAGATTTTAATAAAAAATTCCAGTTTTCGGCCTAAACCTTTCTTTGATTGCGCCAAAATTTCCAGTCGCCATCTTCACCATTTGTGAGTTACAATTTTTTCTTTAGCTCTACTGCAAGTCAGGAGCGTTCTTCAATTGCGGATGCAAGTTCAAGAACTTCTGAAAAATCAGCCGACCTCGCATTTAAACCAAATTCAGTTTATAGCCCAAAACTCTTGTTTAGTGCAGCAAAATTTGAAGTTGCCATTTGCACTATTGGGAGTTGTGATTTTTTAGTCAACTGCACACGTGAAGAAAATTAGTCGATGCTCAGATTTTAATAAAAATTTCTCAGTTTTCGGCCTAAACCTTTCTTTGATTGCCCAAATTCCAGTCGCCATCTTCACCTTTTGTGAGTTACAATTTTTTTCTTTAGCTCTACTGCAAGTCAGGAGCGGCTAATTGCGGATGCAAGTTCAAGAACTTCTGAAAAATCAGCCGACGCTCGCATTTAAACCAAATTTCTCCAGTTTAGCCCAAAAACTCTTGTTTAGTGCAGAAAATTTGAAGTTGCCATTTGCACTATTTTGGGAGGTGATTTTTTAGCTCACTGCACAAGTGAAGAAAATTAGTCGAGCTCAGATTTTAATAAAAATTCTCAGTTTTCGGCCTAAAACTTTCTTTGATGTGCCACAATTCCAGTCGCCATCTTCACCATTTGTGAGTTACTTTTTTTTTTAGCTCTATGCTAGTCAGGAGCGTTCTTCAATTGCGGTGCAAGTTCAAGAACTTCTGAAAAATCAGCCGACGCTCGCATTTAAACCAAATTTCCAGTCTTTATAGCCAAAAACCTTGTTTAGTGCAGCAAAATTTGAAGTTGCCATTTGCACTATTTGGAGTTTGATTTTTTTTAGCTCAACTGCACCGTGAAGCTCGATAAGTTATTTCGCAAGGGTGGAGTTTTCGGTTAAAAGTTCGTGGGGAAAACCACTCACTGTTGGATCAAGAAAAACAGTGTTTTTGCACAAACTGTTAACAAAAAACTCCACCCGTTCCCGTAACATCTTAGAGAGAATGTTATTTTTGTTGCCATTAAAATATGGCATGATTATTGCGTGTTATTTTAGAGAAGATTCCCTCGATCTTTCGAGAAATGTTGAATAATTATTATTCCGATCCAAACTTCAAAGTTTCGCGAAAAACATTTTAATATTTTCACTACAAACAGGACGCAAGTAAATTAAAAGTAATTAAACGCCGCTCTACTAATTACAGAAAAAACATGGGAAACTTTTTTTAAATCAACAGTTTTTACTGTTTATTCCTCTTATTTGCGAAGCTACATCAAAGCTAATAACAGAGACTGAATCATGGGTTATTTTGATATCAGATTTACTTTTTCGGCAAACATTACAAACATGGTCTAGGGGACCTCTAATTTATTTCGTATCTACATGTAATTATTACTAACCGTAACGTTGCCATCTGCCGACACTTTGTGATTGAATCGAGCGCGATATTCGAGGAAAAAACACTAGCTTTCGATAAATGGAAGCAAACACATTTTTGGCTCAAAAATTCAATGTCAAAAATCTGTGCAAAACATTGCATTTGGCATTGATTTCATAAGAATCAAAAATGTGTATTTTCCTCAATTTTATCGCTTTGAGGTGCAGAATCTTCACGCATTTTTGCCGAAGAAAACCCTTTGGAATCTACTTATCTCGAGCAAAAGACAGAACTCAGTGTTCAATACTGATTATAAAATAATTATCAACGCAATTTCAAAACAAAAGCCTAAAATAAACATGTAAAAGAACGATTTCTCGAAGAAGAAAACCAAATCTCAGTAACGAGAATGTACCCAACACGGTAGAGTCGCCGGGGAGGGAGACTCTTCAGATTTGTGACGGTGACGGAAAAAACTCCAACAAAGAGCAAAGAGGTTCGTCGAATCATGATGAAAAACAATTGATATGAACCAATGAAATGATGCCCTCCCACAGGTTTTACGCACGTGATGCGCCATCCTGTCGACAATATAAAACAGGACGCTCTGTATTGTTGGTTTTCTTCACGAGACCGCAGCAGTGTCCAAACGCCATCCAACACGCAAGAAGTGGCTCTCCAGCGACCCTCCAGGAGATATATTCCACAGTACAGGTAAAAGTTTAACTTACATTTTCATTGCATTTTCATTCGGTTTTTCTGTGTTTCTCAAATTATTGCCTTGTCCAAATCCCGTATTTTCTATGCGTTTTTTTTTTAATTTTAAACTCGTTTCTTCCTTAGGCTTAGTGCAGTGTGATTTATTATGCAAAATCCCGATTTATTTAAACCTGATGTCAGTTCACGATTCTTCGGTTCTAGTTACTATATTGCACTGCTGCCGCTAAAGTTCGAAGCGGTGGAGGCGCGGGGAAGGGAAAATGCGCAAGCCGGTCCGATGAGAGGGGTGTAAAGTTGACGTAGGTGTGGGGGGCTAAAGGAATGTTTAGTACAATGTGTGTTAATGGGTAGCGCCTGATTGCAGTTAAACTCAAACAAATCATTAACTCCACAAGTAGCGCGAGTTGCAACTTAAATTTTCGGGCATTAATCCGGAGGGTTTCAACTATAAATTGAGAAGTTTATTTGAGTGTGGCGTGGCTGATTTTTAGAAATTCTTGAACTTGCATCTGAAAAACCTCCTGATTTTCAGTCAAACTAAAAAAATCATAACTCCCAAAGTAGTACAAATTGCAACTTCAAATTTGGGCATTAATCAAGGGGTGGAGCTATAATTGGTGTGAAATTATTTGAAGGGGAGTTGGCCGATTTTTCAGAAATCCTTGACTTGCACTGAAACCTCCTGATTTGCAGTTAAACTAAAAAATCATAACTCCCAAAGTAGTGCAAAATGCAACTTCAAATTTTCGTGCATTAATCAGGAGGGTTGGAGATATAAACTAAGAAAATTTTATTGAAGGTGAGCGTTGGCTGATTTTTCAGAAATTCTTGAACTTAATCTGAAACCTCCTGATTGCAGTTAAACTAAAAAATCATAACTCCCAAAATAGTGCTAATTGCGACTTGAAATTTTGGTGCTTTAATCAGGAGGGTTTGAGGTATAAATTGAGAAAATTTTATTCGAATATGAGAATTGGCTGATTTTTCAGAAATTCTCGAACTGTATCTGACACCTCCTGATTTGCCAGTAGAACTAAAAAAAACTATAACTTTCAAAACAGTGCAATTGCAACTTGGAATTTTGATGCCTTAATCAGAAGGTTTGGGCTATAAATTGAGAAAAGTTTTATTTGAATGTGAGCGTTGGCTGATTTTTCAGAAATTCTTGAACTTGCATCTGAAACCTCCCGATTTCCAGTTAAACAAAAAAACAAAAAAAAATCATAACTCCCAAAGTAGAGCAAATTGCAACTTCAAATTTTCGTGCATTAATCAGGAGGGTTTGAACTATAAATTGAGAAAATTTTATTTGAAGGTGAGCGTTGGCCGATTTTTCAGAAATTCTTGAACTTGCTTCTGAAACCTCCTGATTTTCAGTTAAACTAAAAAAATCATAACTCCCAAAGTAGCGCGAATTGTAACTTCAATTTTCGTGCATTAATCAGGAGGGTTTGAGCTATAAATTGAGAAAATTTTATTTGAAGGTGAGCCTTGGCCGATGTTACAGAAATTCTTGAACTTGCATCTAAAACCTTCTGATTTGCAGTTAAACTAAAAAAATCATAACTCCCAAAGTAGAGCCAATTGCAACTTCAAATTTTCGTGCATTAATCAGGAGGGTTTGAACTATAATTCAGAAAATTTTATTGAAGGTTAGCCTTGGCTGATGATATAGAAATTCTTGAACTTGCATCTGAAACCTCCTGATTTGCAGTTAAAATAAAAAAAATCATAACTCCCAAAGTAGAGCAAATTGCAACTTCAAATTTTCGTGCATTAATCAGGAGGGTTTGAACTATAAATTGAGAAAATTTTATGTGAAGGTGAGCCTTGGCCGATGTTACAGAAATTCTTGAACTTGCATCTGAAACCTTCTGATTTGCAGTTAAACTAAAAAAATCATAACTCCCAAAGTAGTGCTAATTTCGACTTGGAATTTTGATGCTTTAATCAGGAGGGTTTGAGCTATAAATTGACAAAGTTTTATTTGAGTGTGAGCGTTGGCTGATTTTTTCAGAAATTCTTTAACTTGCATCTGAAACCTCTTGATTTGCAGTTACACTAAAAAATCATAACTCCCAAAGTAGCGCGAGTTGCAACTTCAAATTTTCGTGCATTAATCCGGAGGGTTTGAACTATAAATTGAGAAAATTTTATTTGAAGGTGAGCGTTGGCTGATTTTTCAGAATTCTTGAACTTACATCTGAAACCTCCTTATTTGCAGTTGAGCTAAAAAAATCATAACTCCCAAATTAGTGGAAATTGCGACTTGAAATTTTGGTGCTTTAATCAGGAGCGTTTGAGGTATAAATTGAGAAAGTTTTATTTGAATGTGAGCGTTGGCTGATTTTTCAGAAATTCTTGAACTTGCATCTGAAACCTCCCGATTTCCAGTTTAACAAAAAAACAAAAAAAAAATCATAACTCCCAAAGTAGAGCAAATTGCAACTTCAAATTTTCGTGCATTAATCAGGAGGGTTTGAACTATAAATTGAGAAAATTTTATTTGAAGGTGAGCGTTGGCCGATTTTTCAGAAATTCTTGAACTTGCTTCTGAAAACCTCCTGATTTTCAGTTAAACTAAAAAAATCATAACTCCCAAAGTAGCGCGAATTGTAACTTCAAATTTTCGTGCATTAATCAGGAGGGTTTGAGCTATAAATTGAGAAAATTTTATTTGAAGGTGAGCCTTGGCCGATGTTACAGAAATTCTTGAACTTGCATCTAAAACCTTCTGATTTGCAGTAAACTAAAAAAAATCATAACTCCCAAAGTAGAGCAAATTGCAACTTCAAATTTTCGTGCATTAATCAGGAGGGTTTGAGCTATAAAGTCAGAAAATTTTATGTGAAGGTGAGCCTTGGCCGATGTTACAGAAATTCTTGAACTTGCATCTGAAACCTTCTGATTTGCAGTTAAACTAAAAAATCATAACTCCCAAGTAGTGCTAATTTCAACTTGGAATTTTGATGCTTTAATTCAGGAGGGTTTGAGCTATAAATTGAGAAAGTTTTATTTGAGTGTGAGCGTTGGCTGATTTTTCAGAAATTCTCTAACTTGCATCTGAAACCTCTTGATTTGCAGTTACACTAAAAAAATCATAACTCCCAAAGTAGCGCGAGTTGCAACTTCAAATTTTCGTGCATTAATCCGGAGGGTTTGAACTATAAATTGAGAAAATTTTATTTGAAGGTGAGCGTTGGCTGATTTTTTCAGAAATTCTTGAACTTACATCTGAAACCTCCTGATTTGCAGTTATACTAAAAAAATCATAACTCCCAAAATAGTGCTAATTGCGACTTCAAATTTGGTGCTTTAATCAGGAGGGTTTGAGGTATAAATTGAGAAAGTTTTATTTGAATGTGAGCGTTGGCTGATTTTTCAGAAATTCTTGAACTTGCATCTGAAACCTCCCGATTTCCAGTTAAACAAAAAAACAAAAAAAATCATAACTCCCAAAGTAGAGCAAATTGCAACTTCAAATTTTCGTGCATTAATCAGGAGGGTTTGAACTATAAATTGAGAAAATTTTATTTGAAGGTGAGCGTTGGCCGATTTTTCAGAAATTCTTGAACTTACATCTGAAACCTCCTGATTTGCAGTTAAACTAAAAAAATCATAACTCCCAAATAGTGCTAATTGCGACTTGAAATTTTGGTGCTTTAATCAGGAGGGTTTGAGGTATAAATTGAGAAAATTTTATTCGAATATGAGAATTGGCTGATTTTTCAGAAATTCTCGAACTTGTATCTGACACCTCCTGATTTGCAGTAGAACTAAAAAAAACTATAACTTTCAAAACAGTGCAAATGGTAACTTCAAATTCTGTTGCACTAAAGAAGAGTGATTGAAATATAAATTGAGAAAATTTTACATGAGCGTGAGCGTTGGATGATTTTTCAGAAATTCTTGAACTTGCATCTGAAACCTCCTGATTTGCAGTTAAACTAAAAAAAAATTATAACTCCCAAAGTAGTGCAAATTGCAACTTGAAATTTTGATGCCTTAATCAGAAGGGTTTGGGCTATAAATTGAGAAAGTTTTATTTGAATGTGAGCGTTGGCTGATTTTTCAGAAATTCTTGAACTTGCATCTGAAACCTCCCGATTTCCAGTTAAACAAAAAAACAAAAAAAATTATAACTCCCAAAGTAGTACTAATTGCGACTTGAAATTTTGGTGCTTTAATCAGTAGGGTTTGAGCTATAAATTGAGAAAGTTTTACTTGAGTGTGAGCGTTGGCTGATTTTTCAGAAATTCTTGAACTTGCATCTGAAACCTCTTGATTTTCAGTTAAACTAAAAAATCATAACTCCCCAAGTAGTGCAAATGGCAACTTCAAATTTTGGTCCATAAATCAGGAAGGTTGGAGCTATAAATTGAGAAACTTTTATTTGAATGTGAGCGTTGCCTGATTTTTCAGAAATTCTTGAACTTGAATCTGAAACCAACAAAAAATCATTTGCATTTGAACTAAAAAAATCATAACTGCCAAAATATTGCAGATCGTGACTTTAAATTTTGTTCCACTAAACAAGAGGGTTGAGCTATAAATCATGAAAATTTTATTAGAAGGTGAGCGTTGGCTGATTTTTCAGATATTCTTGAACTTGCACCTGAAACCTTCTGCTTTTCACTTGAGCAAAAATAATCATAACTCCCAAAATAGTGCAAATAACCACTTAAAACTTAAAGTTTGGTTCACTAAACAGCTAGATTTCATCTAAAAGCAGAGAAACTTTTATTATAATCTGAGCATTGACTGATTTTTCAGAAGATATTAAACTTGCAGATGCAATTCAAGAACGCTCCTGATTTCGAGTTGAACTAAAGAAAAAATTGTAACTCCCAAATTAATAAAAGAGGCGACTGGAAATGTTGGGACAGTCGAGATTAAGATTTGAGCTATAAATACGGACAATTTTGTTATCAATCTCAGCGTCGGCTGATTTTTCATGAATTTTGAACTTGCACCTGAAACCTCTAGATTTGCAGTTGAACTCAAGAAAAAATTACATCTCCCAATTTCGTGGAATTGGCGACTTTGGTACAGTCGAAAGGAATGTTAAGCTGTAAATGGCGAACATTTTGTTAAAATCTGAGCAAAAACTTGCACCTGAAATTCAAGAACACACCTGCTTTGCAGTTGTGCCAAGGAAAACAGCATAACTCCCAAATTAGCGGAAGTAGGGACTGATACAATTCAGACATAGCGAAGAGTGCGCTTTGGGCTCAGAATGGTGAAATTTTTATTAGAATCCGATTATTGACTGATTTTTCAAGCACTGTTGAACGTGCACTTAAAGTTCAAGAATCCCCCCCAATATGTAGTGCAGATGAACAAAAAAATGTAACTCCCAACTTAGCGGAAGTGGCCCGTGCAGATTTAGGCGCATACAAAAGGAAGTTGCGAACTGAAACCGAAAAAAAATTCATTCGAATCTCAGCATTGGCCGATTTTGAAGAAGCATCTGAACTTGAAATTTTCCAGAACAATCCTGATCTGCAGTTGAGCTAAATAATAAATCCCAACTCCCAAATTGGTGGAAGTCGCAACTTGAAATTTTGACACAGTGAAACGGGAAGTTCGAGATAGAAACTGAGAAAATTTCAGTCGATTTTGAGCATTGACTAATTTTTCAACCACTTTTGAACTTGCTCCTGAAACTCCAGAATCCACTCTACTTGTGCAGCTAAAAAAACGCGAACAGCTTTACAGCGATTTTCTTTTTCTTCCCTAATTTCTTGTGGTGATCGTGCTTGATGTATAATACAAATTACTAATGCCGTTTAATTTAAACTTTTATGGATAAAACCGTAATAAAGTTCAGTTTCACACATGTATTGTCCCTTTTATACTTGTCCCTTCCTTGGGACTTAACAACAACGGCTTTTCATGTTGCAAAGTACAGTTGCATGTACCCAAAATAGTTCAAATGGTAACTTGAAATTTTGGTGCTCTAAACAAGAGGGCCTGACCTATAATTTACGAAAATTTTATTTGAATGTGAGCATCGACTGATTGTTCAGAAATTCTCGAACTTGCATCTAAAACCTATTGATTTGCAGTTGAACTAAAAAAATATAACTCCCAAAGTAGTTCTAATGGCAACTTGAAATTTTGGTGCACTAAACAAGAGGGCCTGAACTGTAAATTGCGACAATTTGACTTGAATGTGAGCATCGGCTGATTTTGCAGAAATTCTTATACTGTCACTGAAACCTCCTGAGTTGCAGTGAAACTAAAAAAATTAAAACTCCCAAAATAGTTCAAATGGCAACTTGAAAGTTTTGTGTACTAAACAAGAGTGCCTGTGCTGTAAATTGAGAAACTTTTAATTAAATGTGAGAATCGGATGACTTTTCAGAAATTCTTGAACTTGAATCTGGCACCTCCTAACTTGCAGTGGAACTAAAAAAATCATAACTCCCGAACTAGTTAAAACGACAACTGGAAATTTTGATACACTAAACAAGAGGATTTGTGCTATAGATTGCGAAAATTTTATTTAAATGTGAGCATCGGCTGATTTTTCAGAAATTCCTGATCCTTGCAACCGAAATTCAAGAACGCTCCTGATTTGCAGTAGAGCTAAAGAAAAAAATGTAACTCACAAATTGGGGAACATGGCGACTGGAAATTTTGGCGCAATCAGAAGAAAGGTTTAGGCCGAAAACTGAGAAATTTTTATTAAAATCTGAGCATCAGCAAATTTTTTAGAAATTCTCGAAATTGCACCTAATTTGCAGTAGTGCTAATGAAAAATACGTAACTCCCAAATTAGCGGAAGTAGGGATTTGAGGATTAGACACAGCGAAAAGAGAGATCTGGGCTAAAAATTAGCAAACTTCTATTAAAATCCGAATATTGACTGATTTTTTGGACACTTTTGAACTTGCACTTGAAATTCAAGAATCCGCCCAATTTGTAGTGCAGCCGAATAAAAAATTGTAACTCCCAACTTAGCAGAAGTAGCGAGTGCAAATATAGACACACACAAAAAGAAGTTTCGAGCTGAAACCGAAGAAAATTTCATTAGAATCTGAGCATTGGCTGAATTTGTAGAAGCCTCTGAACGTGAAAATTTCCAGAACAATCCTGTCGTGCAGTTGAGCTCTCAAAAAACTCCGAAATTAGCTCCCAACTCCCAAATTAGCGGAAGTAGGGACCTGAAATTTTCACAAAGGGAACAGAAAACTTTGAGCTAAAAATGGTCAAACTTCTATTAGATTCTGATTGAACTGTCTTCTGAAATTCAAGAACGATCCTGATTTGGAAGTATGCAAAAAAAATCATAACTCCCAAATCAATAGAAGTAGCAAGTTGAAGTTTTGGCGCAGTCAAAAGAACAATTTCAAGAAGAAAACGGGAACAATTTTATAAGAATCTGAGCATCGGCTGATTTTTCAGAAACGCTAGAACTTGCACCTGAAACTCAAGTCCAAATCAATAGAAAATCTCCTAAATTAGGAAAGGTAGCAAAAAACTTCTCCTCAGGGCCGGGAGTCTGATGATGAGTGGTTTAAACACTCGAAACATTTTGGGTTTCTGACAGCATTGACATAAATTGCTTGCGGAGAAAACTTGATATTTTACTTACATTTTGGTACCTTGTTACCCATCAGAAGTTTTAGGTGGCTTCTGATTAAAAACTAACGTTTTCACATTTTTTATTCTTTCTTTTTAAAGGTTCTTTAAAGGTTTTTTAAAGGTTAAAAAAGGAAACTTTGCAGGTTTCACACCTCAAGAGCTACAATTTTGCTTTCATTTTCTTAGAGGTTAATAATTTCTAAGTAAATCTTATTGCTGAATCATCGGTCTTGAAACGTGCTACAAAAAAGTCGTTAAGACTCAAAAGACAGTAGTAGTAAACATCTTTATTTCTAAAAAAGGCTATCGACCTATCGGTCTTTCTGCCCTTGTTTAATACATACAGTCTTAATCTAAATGGAAACAAATATGAAAATTCTCTTATTCTAGGTTAACAATACTATTAAATAAATAAGATTTCAGTGGCAAGAAGGAATTATTTTATTGTCCACTAGTCCGTAGCGTTTGTAAGTGTTCGAGTAGCGTTAATGTAGGGAAACGAAAGCGGGATTGTCTGGTTGGTCTTGTAAGACAAAGGGGATTCAGTATGGTCCAGTTGTAGGGGTTGTTTGTCCATTTTGTCTGTAGCTGTATGAGTCTTTCCGAGATCTTTGTCATGTTTGTGCGTTCGTATAGTAGTTGGGTGGGGGGGTTGTGTAGTGGGTTTTGGGGGTGTCTTATTCGTGTTATTAGTCTTAGTGCAATTTGTTCTGTTGTTTGTATATAACGTTTTGTCCTTTCTGTTCCGTTGGTCATGAGTATATGTCCATAGTCTAGCAAGGGTCTACAAATAGCTTTATATATTTTGGTGGCGGTGTTTGTGCTAATTCCTCTGTCTTTGTAGGTTAGTGATCGGAAGTGTTTTGTTCTCTTTATTGTTTCTGCCCTGATGTTTCGTATGTGTTTAGTGAATTTAAGTTTGTGGTCAATTGTGATTCCAAGGTATTTTACGTCGTTTTTTGGTTGTGTCGTTTGGCCGTCTGCAGTTATTGTAGGGGAGTCAGCGTTGAGTCTGTGGTTTGTAAGCAGAAGTTGGTTTTTTGACGCGTTTGGTGATTAGTCTCCATTTATAAAACCATGTCATTGTGTTGTTTGTTAGTGTTTGGAGTCTTTGAGCTGCTCTCTCAGTAGTTTTGTCATGTACAATAAGTGCCGTGTCGTCTGCGTATTGTAATATGTATGCCGATCTGTCGATTTGATTTTTGTCTGGTAAGTTGTAATTGTATATGTCATGGCAGTATATATTGTAGAGAAACGGTGAGAGCGGGGATCCTTGAGGGAGCCCTTGTTCAGGGGAAAAAGAAAATGACAGTGTTTTGTCAATTCGTACTTGTAGTTGTCTGTTTTCTAGTAAGTTCTTTATGGTGTGTAGTAGATATGTTGGTGTGTGTAGTTTGTATAGTAAGCCTCTATGCCAGACACTGTCAAAAGCCTTGTTAATGTCCATAAACAGGCAAGATGTCTTTCTGTCAGTTAGGTGGGTAGTTTGTATATTGTTGGCCAAAATAAAGAGCGGATCAAAAGACATTTTAAAGCGTTTTGGAGTTATCAGCGGTTTTAAAGGGTTGAAAATATCCTCAGATTAAATATATTTTTTTATAATAAAACTGTTAAAGTCTTTGGCTCCATTGTTGATGAAAAGAACAAGTTCGGCTGATGAAGGTTTTGAACAATCTAATTAACCATAACCGGTAATAATTCAAAAACAGCTCTCCTGAAAACTCCTGACCGCCGCTCACCCACGTTTCCGTTATTGTCCATATTATTTGATTTTCTATCTTGGTTGGGATAACATTTACTCGCACTGTTATTTCAGCTCCAACTTGTCCGAAGACCCTTCGTAATTAGCCCTTAGCTCGGCTTCACCGAGTGCCAGCCCTTAACACTAAACCGCATCCCTTATTATTACGTCCAGTTAAGATTCCGAATGTGCATTATTGATTTTATCAATTTTCCGACATCAGAACCTTCTGGACTGATCAAATGTTAACACCAGTTAGTGCCGAGTTGAAGAAAGCTTTTAAAGAATAATTGATAATTATCACATTAGTTAATCGGCTCATCAGCGTGATCAAAAGCATATTCACTTCACAAATTATGGGAGCTTAGCGTTTCCAATCGAATATTATTCAGTGTTTATTAATGAATTTAATTGCAACAGTGATATCAGACCAATGTGAATTCCCAGCCATTTGCATATAGGGTGATTTAAAATTATGTGGTTATTGGGGCTTGCTAGAAGCTTAGGTGAAGCGCGAAGAAAAATATGGAAATTTACCGTTCTAATCGCCTCGCTTATACTTTGAAGCTTGTTTCTAACAAAGAAAGAATAATCCAGTGCATCGTTACGGGCAATTTACCAAAGCCCGGTATGCAAGATTACCCTGAAATGCTGTAAAATTGAATTGAATATTTTAGCAAAGGTTCATCCGAATTTGTGATGTGATGAAGTGATGGGACACACATCACCCTGTATAATTTTTCTGTTTCAGATGCTCGTCCGGAAAGTTACAGTGATATTCGTGTTCTTGGTGTCCATCTTCATTACCGTCGTAAATGCCGACATGGAATCGATCAAGCGGATACCAAGTTCGTAAAAAAAAGATGTTTAAACTTTGGGGAAAGTTGCAATTTTGCCCGAATTTTCAAAATACTTTTTCTGCGTCACTTGGGTTTTCACCTAAAGACTAACCTGAATGGTTGGGTGCAATTGCAATGTGCCTTGTATGGGATAGAGTTGCATCAAAAAAAATTTAAAACTTTTTATTTTCAGGTCATGCTTTCCAGCAAATGGTGAGATATGGGCGATCAAGTGGCAACAATGAAAAAATTAATGTTAATCCTCGAGCGGACTTGTTTTACCTCGGCCCAAGGTATGAAGATTTGCCAATGGAGCGACTTTTATTTAATTTTTGATTAATTTCCTGTAATTAAGGTATGGAAAACGAGCTGGGCCCACTTTAGCGAAACTGGACACTGTCTATGATAGGACTAGCACTTTCATGTCTTGCACGTACACGGGAGTTGCGGATCTTTATAGATGCGATACTTCCAGGTAAGATTTTTTTTAGAGGCAAAAAAAAAGAAAAAATTATTGAACTCAATGTCTACCATCTCGCATATGAAGTGTTCGAGAATGTGCCTTTCAACCTGCGGAGGGGTCAAGAATAAAACGCTGGCCCAAAAAAAGAAGTGGTTTTTCGCAAACTTTTACATAACACGTCTTACGCAAGAGACTATACATGAGATGGTGGAGTTTTCGATTATCGGTTTGCGAAAAAACCCGATCTTTTTCTTGGGGGCGACGTTTTGGCTAGATTGGTTAGCGCTCCGCAAGCTAAAAAGTTAGGCCGAAACGTTGGCGCCAAGGAAAACTTTGTTTTTGCCTGGCAACCTGATGACCCAAAACTCCACCATCGCATGTATGGTATATTACGTAAGACGTGTCATGAGAATAATGTGCGAAAAAAAAACACTGTTTTTCTTGGGGTCAACGTTTCGGTTGGATTTTTTAGCCATCCGCATGCTGAAAAACTGTGTTTTTATCGCAAAACCCATTGTTCTCTTAACACTTCAAAAATCAGTCATAAGCAAGCTTTTTCATGGTTTCCTGTTGTTTCATGTATTTTATTCAATTCTCTTTTATTTTTTGTGTACGAAAATGTCCTTTTGCAGGTGCATTTGCCAGTTTTCTCACCCTCTATGAGTGTAATTAATATACATAATATCAAGGAAAACTCCTCGCTTAAATTTTCAACGTAAATTTGCGATGTTAGCACTTTTTCAATTTAAGTTAACAGCAACTTTAAATTGAGTATCTGTCGGCCGGACTCTGTTTCGCTAATTGTGCCTTAAATGACTTGTTTTATTTGAGGAGGACGCTTAACCCAATTAGCTACTTTTCTTGAGGGAAAAAACACGGATTAAACTTTCCATTGCTTAGAATAATTCGTTTTTCGCAGGTCGACTATGAGAGAAGATCGAAGAAAATAAGAAGTTTCACGAATGTACCGCAGCAGTAGGGTGTCGAGAGCCACAGCAAGGCTGGAGTGGCTGTCGATACCATCAACTTTACATCTTTCTTCACATTCTGCAATTTTTATGTGTAGTTCTAATAAAACTAACTAAATATGTATGTGCGTTAATAGTAAGTAATATAATCTTTCAATAATGGCATTACGTTTTATTACTTTATTTCCTCGAAAGTAATCACCTGCCTAAATAGGGCTCATTTGCTCAAAGTGGCTTTTTTAGGTAATGCCCATTTGCTCCATTTGCATCCCGAGTATTTAACGTTATTATCAATGATTAGCAGTCGAAATGGAACAATGTATTTCCTTACTCCATTTAAACACATGCAAAATATGAAACCGAGAACTATTATTTTCCGGGAAATGTAGATAGAGAAGAGCCCTCTGAAATAAATGGCCGCACAAATTACCTAAAGTGCCTCAATTTCTGACGGTAATATTACTATGTTCCCATATCAATTCCATGGGAATTACAATGGAAAAACTGTTGAAAAATGGAAATTATATTCAATTATTCTTTAAGTTTTAAAAGAGCAAAGTGATAAAAGTAGGTACAGATTTCCAGATGTGCTAAACTCAGGCACCCTCAGGACCGGTTTCGAGCCTTTATCAGCTGCGTTTAGCCTGATGGGGGCTAATGAGCTGGAAACCGGCTCAAAGGGTGCCTGAATCGAGCACGTGCTCAGACAAGCTCTGTTAGTGAGATTTGCAAGAAAAAAGCTACTAAAAAATGAGAACAATCCAGGAAAACACACAGCTAGATATCACAGTTAATAAAAGACAATGGTTTTGATTATTTTTTAAAAATTCGTAGGAAATTAGCCGGAAAAATACCGTTTTCCGACCCTCAATTAGGGCATTCTTTCCATTTAATAATAAAAAAAACAACTAATGGAAACCCATTTCAGTTTCACGTGTCAGATTTTTGCAATAAAATCCAATAAAAACGCGCTTTGGTGGCCGCAATTGAATCACCCTGTATTGTGCACATGCAATAAATTTCCAGCAGGCATTTTGAGCGTACAAAGTACGAGATTTGGACGTAACTGTGCTTAAAAGACTGTGTAGGTAAGTGCGTAAATCGGTAGCTCAGCTGGTAGGTGAAACCCGATAGAAAAAATGGCACAAAAGCAAAAAAGGCGTGGGATCTGGGGGATAACAAAAAAGAAATGCGAGTGGTTAACACAACAACTTAGTCCATAATGATTTATTTTCATTTTTCGGTGTTTTTCTCGGAGATCAAAGCCCAGCAGCGCGGAGAAAGCGCATCATTTGTTATTTTCCTATTGTAACAATGAACCCCTTTTTCCTTTAGAAATGCAACTCGATCGAGCAAAATGACATTTTCGCATAGCGCTTGAATGGCTCCTTGAAGCCCCATTAAAACCTCGACCTGTCGGCAATCAGTTTTGTGAGCGGTCCATTTTTCATGCATCCTGGCCAGGAAACGGGCGTCGGTAATTCGGATCCGGGTTTCCGGGTTAGGAAGGACAAGTTCGTGCGTGCCGCTCAAATTATTCAAATACTCCTCGAAACCGTCATCAATGTCTGGTGCATCTGATTTGCCTGATTTTCGTTTCAGTCTTCGAACCGTGCAATTTTCTGGAAATAAATCAAATCAGATCGCTCAATTTCGCTGAACAATTGCCGATTATTCGGAGGTGATCCGAACATCGAAAGACGTGCAATGCGATATTACCTATGGAAATCATTCATTATTTTCCCCCAAAAAAAAACGTGTTTCGACCAGTTAGACTTTTGCAACTTCGTTTTTAAAAGTCAAAAGTTTTTTGGAAATCATATAAAATAAATAGTATACATAAACAAAACAAGTTATAACATGCGACCAGAACACGGTCTTACAGCGTGAAACAGAAAAATGCCATACTTTTCCTTGAAATCCGGCGCGAAGGACCAAAATGTTACTTTAAGCTTTACGGTGTCTAATTTACAGTCCGTTGGTCGCTCCAGATTGGAGCTTCTTTTTCTGCTTAGTGAAACTTCTCCCAATGCTGACGTTTCTCTGGCACGCATGGCTGGCTTCTTCAGAGGAGTGATTCGCGTCCAAAGCGGCCACTCTTCTGAAGATGCCAGCCAGGCCTGCCAGCGAAACGTTAGGATTTTGTGAATGAGGAAACACCTCATTAAACACTGCCTACATATTTTAAAGCACATTTCAGTCACTTATTGCTTTAGTTATTAAAATTAAAAAAAATTCTCTCTTAACGCTGTTAAAAACCCTGAACATTCAGCCTTAGGCCGGAGTCGAAAGAAATCAGATTTCGATGTTTTTTCGATGTTTCTGAGTCCCCAAAGCCAGTCCGAAAATCGTGTTGAACCCAAAGTCACGCACAAAGCACGTAAATACCTGGCAGGAAGAATAGCAGAAATTCGATTTGTGCAACGTGCCTTATATGAAATCGTTCGTAATGAGATAACGACAAAGATGTGTAGAACCGTTGTCTAGAAATATTCGAATCTGTTTTATTGAAAAGTTAACATTGACGAGCACAGAAAGGTGAGTGGAGCTGAAGATGAATTAATCGGATTATTATAGGTGTGATGAGTGGAAGAGGAATTTAATCAGCTCCTATTGATTTTGAGGAATTTCCTGCAATAACAACGATTAATCAAATTTACCGATTTCCGCAGCCAGTTGTAAAACCGCCCTTTGCAGGCAATGCTGGCCATGCTTCCGATGCTCTTCTTCGGACATTCGAATGTACGATTCTCTCGTTTGTTGGCATGCCAATCTCAGAAACTGACTGCCTCAAAAAACCACTTCCGCCATGCTTCTGCCACAAAACCTTCCCCTTTTGGCTAACTGGAAAGTTGCCAAACCACTGTCTGCCAGCGTCTTCTTTAGCCAAAAGCATTCGATGATAGCAGCAGGGCATCATCACCAAAGCTTCTGCAATGCTCAAATGCATGAACAACCTCTGAACGTCCACACTGAGATCTGCACAAGCATGCAAGCCTGTGAGGCACGCCCTTTTCCTCCCATTAAAGTGCCGCCTTATCAGGTGGTTCAATTGGGGCGCAGATGAAGCGTCTATAAAAAGCTCCTCAAAAACAACACTCCCGATGCTTTGAGGGTGGCGTTTGGCCTGATTTGATTGGGCAGTTTCCACCAACTTTCGCGATACTTCCAATCCCAGTACAGCGTATCCATATTTGGAGTGAAGCAGATGAGATAGATGGCCCTGAAATCAAGCGTTCCCGGTGGTTGTCTTATTGGGATTTATATGATTTTACCTACAATTCCACAGCCGACGTCCACAATCAGATCGCAATCAGTGTTCTGGCAAATTTCCGTCAATTACCGGGGCCAAAAGGGCGATTTCGTGCGACTTTTTTCGGCCTATGCCCACATTTTGAGCTAAAATCCGCTCGTGGGTTCGATTTTGCTGCTGCAATTGCGGGTTCAGATCATTAAGATCGCTGATAAAGGATTCCAGGTCCAACGGAGCGGGTTTCTAAAATAGAATGATTTTGAAGCAGGCTGATGACTTTTGACGTTAGTTCACCTTAAGAGCGCCCGTTACAAGATGGTGCAATTCATCAGTGGTGAGGTGAGCGAAATAGTCCTTCCATTCTGAGGGAAAGTTGCCCAGTACATTTCTGGTTAGAATTTCGGTATTTTTGAAATTGAATATCCACTGATATTTACGCAAAAACTCAAAGGCTTCTTCCAGGTATTCATCCTCAGTACAACGACCAGTGGACATTTGAGGCGAGCTGAAAATTAGCATGCTACAAAGGTCTAATAAACCGCATTCTAGAACGAAGAAAAGAAACACCCTGTAGACTCTGAAGAAGGAAATACATTTTTCGCAAGCTTGGTAATCGACTCAGAAGTGTTTCCGTCTGAAACCACGAGAAAAGGAAACTATAGAGGATCGATCTAACAAAGTCTTCAGGAAAAAATTTGTAAGTCGATGACCAAGCTTTCGAAAAATGTATTTCCTTCTTCAGGTTTCAATGTGTGTTTCTTCTCTTCGGTCTAGAAAGAAACTCACGTTAAACCTTGAACAATGAAATACATTTTTCGAAAGCTTGGTCATCGACTCAAAAGTTGTTCCTTCGAAAAAGTAGAAAATATAGAGGATCGAACTGTTAAAGTCTTCAGAAAGGTAAACTTATTTACGCAAAAACTCAAAGGCTTCTTCCAGGCTTTCAACCTCAGTACAACGAGCAGTGGACATTTGAGGCGAGCTGAAAATTAGCATGCTAAAACGGTCTAATAAACCGCATTCTAGAACGAAGAAAAGAAACACCCTGTAAACTCTGAAGAAGGAAATACATTTGCCGAAAGCTTGGTCATCGACTCAGAAGTGTTTCCGTCTGAAACCACGAGAAGTGGAAAATATAGAGGATCGATCGAACAAAGTCTTCAGGAAAAAAATATGTAAGTCGATGACCAAGCTTTCGAAAAATGTATTTCCTTCTTCAGGTTTCAAAGGGTGTTTCTTCTCTTCGTTCTAGAAAGAAACTCGCGTTAAACCTTGAACAATGAAATACATTTTTCGAAAGCTTGGTCATCGACTCAAAAGTTGTTCCTTCAGAAAAGTAAAAAATATAGAGGATCGATCTGTTAAAGTATTCACAAAGGCAAACTTATTTACGCAAAAACGCGAAGGCTTCTTCCAGGTTTTCAACCTCAGTACAACGAGCAGTGGACATTTGAGGCGAGCTGAAAATTAGCATGCTAAAACGGTCTAATAAACCGCATTATAGAACGAAGAAAAGAAACACCCTGTAAACTCTGAAGAAGGAAATACATTTGCCGAAAGCTTGGTAATCGACTCAGAAGTGTTTCCGTCTGAAACCACGAGAAGTGGAAAATATAGAGGATCGATCTAACAAAGTCTTCAGGAAAAAAATATGTAAGTCGATGACCAAGCTTTCGAAAAATGTATTTCCTTCTTCAGGTTTCAAAGCGTGTTTCTTCTCTTCGTTCTAGAAAGAAACTCACGTTAAACCTTGAACAATGAAATACATTTTTCGAAAGCTTGGTCATCGACTCAAGTTTTTCCTTTGGAAAAGTAGAAAATATAGAGGATCGATCTGTTAAAGTCTTCAGAAAGGCAAACTTATTTAAACAAAAACTCAAAGTCTTCTTCCAGGGTTTCAACTTCAGTACAACGAGCAGTGGACATTTGAGGCGAGCTGAAAATTAGCATGCTAAAACGATCTAATAAACCGCATTCTAGAACGAAGAAAAGAAACACCCTGTAAACTCTGAAGAAGGAAATACATTTGCCGAAAGCTTGGTCATCGACTCAGAAGTGTTTCCGTCTGAAACCACGAGAAGTGGAAAATATAGAGGATCGATCTAACAAAGTCTTCAGGAAAAAAATATGTAAGTCGATGACCAAGCTTTCGAAAAATGTATTTCCTTCTTCAGGTTTCAAAGCGTGTTTCTTCTCTTCGTTCTAGAAAGAAACTCACGTTAAACCTTGAACAATGAAATACATTTTTCGAAAGCTTGGTCTTCGACTCAGAAGTTTTGTTCAGGTCGTTCCTCTATATTTTCCACTTTTCCTGGTTTCAGAAGGAAAATTTTCTGAGTCGATTACCAATCTTCCGAAAAATGTATTTCTTTCTTCAGGGTTTAATGCCTGTTTCCTCTCGTCGCTCCGGGAAAATATCAATTTTGATTTTAGCAAACTGAAACGTTGTAACCAGTAAAACGGAGATATTTCTAGTTTATCAGACCTTTGCGACCCTAATCTCTTTAGCAATGACTTTTCCTAGTGGTACTTCTCGTGGAAATTGGGGTTTTCATCATTTTTTCCTTCATCAAGTCATAATTTTTATAATATAATTTTCCATAAGATAACAAAGGCGCCACTGCTTTCTTGTGGAAAAGCGTTTTGCAACTACTAAAATGTATTTTTGCTTTTCCGTTTGTTTTCTTCCACCTTAGATATTTGCCATGCACCTTAGGAAACGCCTTATGAAAAAGCAGCACCTTAGAATCCAAAACGCAGAATTATTGGCGCCTATTGGCCATCAGTATGCCCCGATTTACTCCCCATTGATTGTAGTTGGGCCTCGATTTAACCAATCGCTTGCTATACGGTTACATAACAATAAAAAGGGTCTACTTTACAATGTATTTTTCGCTTTAAATATACGCCCACTGAACAAAGGAATACTGATATTCGGCATAAATACTTACAAATTGGGAGGTGCTAAAAGTGCAAACTAAACTGGCGCCCTTTGGTAGTAGTGAATTTCAATGAGTGAAAAGTGGGCGAAAACACCACTAAAAAACATCGTTACTAAAGAGATTAGCGACAAAAAACATCAGGAAAGCAACAGAAGTCAGAAGAAACCATTTAACAGTGTTTTATGTGGACATGGAAAAAACAATGGCCCTTTACGCAACATTTACAAACAATTTTTTATTAGAAACATTTGATAACGAGTGTACTAGATTTAGGCATTGTCGACAACAGTCCAGATTTCATTTTTCCTTTGCGACAGATCGCAGGCCTCATTCTTCGGCCCCAAGATCACTTTGCCGCTATTCAAAGCATTCGAGTCGCCCAAATAGGTTTCCGCTGCAGCCTCCAGATTGGACTTTTCGACAGCCATTATCTCCGCCCTGTGCCTTTGCAGGGCATCTGGGGTGAGTCTTTTCAGGAAGTCATTGCACCCTTTCAAGCTGGGGGGCACCGGAGCATCCACACTCTGAAACACGCCCAGCTTGGCCTCGACCAAATCCTGCGGTTTTAGGTCTTTTAAATTGCTTTTGATCCAGTCGAAGGAACCGTCGAAAACATCTAGAGTATCTACGGTTTTGGGATCCCTGTAGCTGAAGAACGATAGGACCCCGTCTAGGGAAATGCGAGCGCCTGCCCCATACGCGCCCCGTTTTTCCCGCAACTCTGGATGCAGGTATTTGGCAGACAGCCACTTGGAGAGCACTTTCAGGGCAGCATGGTCCGGTTTCGTGTAGGGCGTAGTTAGGACGGCTTTGCTGCAGTAGTTAACGGGGATGTTCAAAATGTGGTGCTGGCAATTGACTGAATCGGATGGCGACCATATTTTGCCGACTACATAGGAGTTTTCCTGGATTTCCTCTTGGCCAAGAAGCTTGTCGCTGCCGGGCAGGCTATTGATGAAGTTTTCGTAGGAGCGCAGAATATTCGACTGGGAGTCTTCCGATATATTCAAGGCTACCCTGAAAGTACAAAAAAAAAACGTTAGAAAATAACAAATAAATAAATAAAAACCCCGCCAAGACCTCATTTTCTTCTTGTCGAACAGCAGTTTTCCTATGTCAAGAATTTCCGCTAACATCGCTTGGTAATTCGACGTGTGGATCAGTCGTTTCATGTAAGAAATGTGCTGCAGGCCCGACAAAAGCTCCACTTGATAGGCGGAACCCGAAACCAGACTCGAGGCGGTTTGCATGGCGTAAATGTGGCCGGAATCTGCTATTCCATGCGTTAGGTTTGCCATATACAGCTGAGTCAGCATTTTAAACCTGAAAAAAACATAATTGGGTCTTGATGTTCTATAAACCAGCAGCAGGAACTAACCTTTCAACGTCTTCCAGTTTGGTGATATTGAACAGCTGAACCCACAAGTCCCACATGCTATCAACATTCTTCTCCAAAGAGTAGCTGGACAGCAAAACCGCCGGTTCATAAGTATGAAGATGATACAAACTATCAGCGATGTGAACGTTGAATTTCAATCCGGCAGTTCTTCTATTGACCAGACTATCGAACTCCTTGTAGTTGAGCTTATCGGTGCCCATTTTGTTGATAATGTAGCAGAACAGCGGCAGGAGCATTTGCTGCTCTTGGGACAAATCGCTGGTGTTGAGGATGGACTTGAAGTAAACCAACCCATTGGAGTTGACTTTGTTGATCTGCGTGGACACGTGACTGATGCTCACGTTCACTTTGTTCACCTTTTCTATGCTGGAATTGATGTCGTTCATGAGCAAAGTGGGCAGAATGTCGGTGTTTTGCGGCGTTTCCTGCAGCTTTTGCAGCTCCAAACCCTTGGCGAAAATCCCCTCCTTGTCCTTCTCCCCCAAGTTCTTGGTCTTGTGCCTTATCAGCTCACATTCCTCTTTACTCAGCTTAGAGTCGAACTCCTTATCAGGCGACATGGTTAATATCAACTTGTGCTTGTTGTCCTTAAAGTACTTCTGCACAGCATCCTGCAGGTACTTGGGGTTGTCCTTCATCGCCATCCGCAACTTCTCAATCAGAGCATTTACCTCCAAAGCAGCGAGTATATCGGAGGAATGGTTCCAAATAGCCGACAACCCAAACAGCAGGTTCAGGCCGAAGTTTTTCGATTCGTGCTTCAGCGACAGCTCGTAGCTATGCAAAACTGACTCAACAAGCTCCGGACTGAAGCCTTTGGCAATCACCTCGTCGATAGTTGCATTGAACACATCCTCAACTCGGGGGAAATCTTCGGTTCTGATCCCCTTTAAACTAACCGTGAAAACGGTGTCTCTGGATTGGGCGTCCAAGCCAGTGGACGGGGTGAAACCGCTGGAAAAATTCGGCTCGATCAGCGACTTATAAAAAGCTGAGTTGGGTCCTTTGACCAACAACTCAGTGAGGAATTGCATGAGGAAAGTCTCATACACATCGGTACAATCGGAAACCAGCAAAGAGATAGCGATGGAGTTTTGCTTCTCAAATGGTTCCCCCATCTGGTCGAACCTGCAGGAGATGTGCTCCCGTTTAGGCTCCGACCACCGCTTCTGCCGGGGCACCACTGTGTTGGTAGGCTGGGAATAGGCGTACTGCGAAAAGTACTTTTCGTTGATATATTCCAGCGACGGCAGCAGGGGGAAGTTGCCATAGGAGAAGCACCTACAGTTACTAGGATGGTAATGCTCCTTATGAAACTGCCTCAATCCATTCCAGGTCAGGTTGGGTATCACCATTGGGTCCCCACCAGATACTATCCCATAGGTATGATCGGGAAGGATCAAATTCTGCAGCTTCTGGCAAAAAATATTCTCGTTCTCCGAAAACACCCCCTTCATCTCATTGTAGACCACCCCTTTGATCATCAGGTCGGATTTGGGGTCTTTAGCGTCGCGATTCTCCAATCGCCATCCTTCTTGCATGAAATCCGGCTCGCTTATGATGGGGTTGAAAACCGCATCCAAATAAATCCGCTGCAGATTGCGATAATCCGAATAATTCAAGGTGCTGAACGGGTAGAGAGTGTAATCCGAGCCGGTCATCGCATTCATGAACGTGGCCAATGAACGGTTCAGCATCTTGAAAAACGGATCGCGAACAGGAAACATTTTCGAGCCACACAGTACGGTGTGCTCTAAAATGTGCGGGGCCCCAGTACTATCCTTGGGCGTGGTTCGGAAGTTCACCGAGAACAAATTGTTGTTGTCGTCGCGGTGTAAATGCAAATATTCAGCCTTGGTTTTTTCGTGCATCAGGTAGATGGCACGGATTTGGAACTCTGGTATGTCTTTAATGGTCTTCACGATGAAGCCGTGAATGTCCTCATTCGGGACCAGACTGTGGATGTCGGAGTGGGAGTCTGGCAGTTTGGTTTTGGCTACTTGCGCCAGCCGGCGCGCCACACTATTGGCTATAGGCGTCAGCCTTTTCATCACAGCGTTTCTGCGCCACATATCTAGAACAGTGAATACACCGGTTTAAACATGCTGAAACGGTGCGAAATAACATCAGTCAGCTGCAATTCATGCTGGAGATTTGTGAGGGTTTGCACTGAATGTGGTTCAAATAATAAGAAGTCTCTTATACTTACTTACGCTAGCTTACAGATGCACTCACTCATTCCATCACTACTTTAAAGTCAATAGATATAGTCACTGGGCGTGGCATTTTAATGATAAATTTTGGAATTTTTTTTAAATTTCAAAGATCCCTTCAAGCAAAAGCGATTAGGCGAGAGTGCATTTACAGGGTGATTCGGTTTTTATCGCGAAACATTTAACTAACGAATAACGAACGAAGAAACAACGTTATAAACACATTATGGTAATATTGACGATTAAAACGAAAAAATCTCTGAGGATGGCAAAATAAAAGAGACAAAACGTCGGCAGTTTTAAGAAACATAAATTTGTTTTATGTATTAATCATAGGGTTTTTGGGTTTGTCATGCTTTAAACGTAAGAGCAAAAGTCGTTTTCTTAAATTACACTAAACATATTTCAAAATTCTTTGAACTATACAGTGAAAAATGGATTATTTCGTTCCTACAATGAAGCAAAAATAGCCAAAATAGCAAACAAACTGCAGTGACCGATGTTAATTTCAATCTCCAAGCTTTTATTAACATTTTCATAACGTTTAACGGTACGGTATCAACCCTCTATGCCTAGTTTCAACGCAAAAAATATTGTGTTAAAATGTTATTCCTGTGTGGCTATTTAGAAGACAGAAAAAGTTTCTGAGTGGATTAGCAAGATTTCGGAAAATGTGATCTAGAAAAAAACACACGTCAAAAACTGAAGAAGGAAATATATTTTTCGAAAGCTTTGTCATCGACTCAAAAGGTTCTCCTGCGGAAAAGTAGAAAATATAGAGGATCGATCTGTTAAAGTCTTCAGAAAGGCAAACTTGTTTACGCAAAAACTCAAAGGCTTCTTCCAGGTTTTCAACCTCAGTACAACGAGCAGTGGACATTTGAGGCGGGCTGAAAATTAGCATGCTAAAAGGGTCTAATAAACCGCATTCTAGAACGAAGAAAAGAAACACCCTGTAAACTCTGAAGAAGGAAATACATTTGCCGAAAGCTTGGTAGTCGACTCAGAAGTGTTTCCGTCTGAAACCACGAGAAGTGGAATATATAGAGGATCGATCTAACAAAGTCTTCAGGAAAAAATATGTCAGTCGATGACCAAGCTTTCGAAAAATGTATTTCCTTCTTCAGGGTTCAAAGCGTGTTTCTTCTCTTCGTGCTAGAAACTCACGTTAATCCTTGAACAATGAAATACATTTTTCGACAGCTTGGTCATCGACTCAAAAGTTTTTCCTTCGGAAAAGTAGAAAATTTAGAGGATCGATCTGTTAAAGTCTTCAGAAAGGCAAACTTATTTTCGCAAAAATTCAAAGGCTTCTTCCAGGTTTTCAACCTCAGTACAAGGAGCAATGGACATTTGAGGCGAGCTGAAAATTAGCATGCTAAAACGATCTAATAAACCGCATTCTAGAAGGAAGAAAAGAAACACCCTGTAAACTCTGAAGAAGGAAATACATTTGCCGAAAGCTTGGTAATCGACTCAGAAGTGTTTCCGTCTGAAACCACGAGAAGTGGAAAATATAGAGGATCGATCTAACAAAGTCTTCAGGAAAAAAATATGTCAGTCGATGTCCAAGCTTTCGAAAAATGTATTTCCTTCTTCAGGGCTCAAAGCATGTTTCTTCTCTTCGTTCTAGAAAGGAATTCACGTTAAACCTTAAACAATGAAATACATTTTTCGGAAGCTTGGCCATCGACTCAAAAGTTGTTCCTTCGGAAAAGTAGAAAATATAGCGGATCGATCTGTTAAAGTCTTCAGAAAGGTAAACTTAGTTACGCAAAAACTCAAAGGCTTCTTCCAGGTTTTCAACCTCAGTACAACGAGCAGGGGATATTTGAGGCGAGCTGAAAATTAGCATGCTAAAACGGTCTAATAAACCGCAGTCTAGAACGAAGAAAAGAAACACCCTGTAAACTCTGAAGAAGGAAATACATTTGCCGAAAGCTTGGTAATCGACTCAGAAGTGTTTCCGTCTGAAACCACGAAAAGTGGAAAATATAGAGGATCGATCTAACAAAGTCTTCGGGAAAAAGTATGTAAGTCGATGACCAAGCTTTCGAAAAATGTATTTCTTCCTTCAGGTTTCAAAGCGTGTTTCTTCTCTTCGTTCTAGAAAGGAACTCACGTTAAACCTTGAACAATGAAATACATTTTTCGAAAGCTTGGTCATCGACTCAAAAGTTTTTCCTTCGGAAAAGTAGAAAATATAGAGGATCGATCTGTTAAAGTCTTCAGAAAGGCAAACTTATTTACGCAAAAACTCAAAGGCTTCTTCCAGGTTTTCAACTTCAGTACAACGCGCAGTGGACATTTGAGGCGAGCTGAAAATTAGCATGCTAAAACGGTCTAATAAACCGCATTCTAGAACGAAGAAAAGAAACACCCTGTAAACTCTGAAGAAGGAAATACATTTGCCGAAAGCTTGGTAATCGACTCAGAAGTGTTTCCGTCTGAAACCACGAGAAGTGGAAAATATAGAGGATCGATCTAACAAAATTTTCAGGAAAAAAATATGTAAGTCGATGACCAAGCTTTCGAAAAATGTATTCCCTTCTTCAGGTTTCAATGCGTGTTTCTTCTCTTCGTTCTAGAAAGAAACTCACGTTAAACCTTGAACAATGAAATACATTTTTCGAAAGCTTGGTCATCGACTCAAAAGTTGTTCCTTCGGAAAAGTAGAAAATATAGAGGATCGATCTGTTAAAGTCTTCAGAAAGGCAAACTTATTTACGCAAAAACTCAAAGGCTTCTTCCAGGTTTTCAACCTCAGTACAACGTGCAGTGGACATTTGAGGCGAGCTGAAAATTAGCATGCTAAAAAGGTCTAATAAACCGAATTCTAGAACGAAGAAAAGAAACACCCTGTAAACTCTGAAGAAGGAAATACATTTGCCGAAAGCTTGGTAATCGACTCAGAAGTGTTTCCGTCTGAAACCACGAGAAGTGGAAAATATAGAGGATCGATCTAACAAGGTCTTCAGGAAAAAAATATGTAAGTCGATGACCAAGCTTTCGAAAAATGTATTCCCTTCTTCAGGTTTCAATGCGTGTTTCTTCTCTTCGTTCTAGAAAGGAATTCACGTTAAACCTTGAGCAATGAAATACATTTTTCGAAAGCTTGGTCATAGACTCAAAAGTTTTTCCTTCGGAAAAGTAGAAAATATAGAGGATCGATCTGTTAAAGTCTTCAGAAAGGCAAACTTATTTACGCAAAAACTCAAAGGCTTCTTCCAGGTTTTCAACCTCAGTACAACGAGCAGTGAACATTTGAGGCGAGCTGAAAATTAGCATGCTAAAACGATCTAATAAACCGCATTCTAGAAGGAAGAAAAGAAACACCCTGTAAACTCTGAAGAAGGAAATACATTTGCCGAAAGCTTGGTAATCGACTCAGAAGTGTTTCCGTCTGAAACCACGAGAAGTGGAAAATATAGAGGATCGATCTAACAAAATTTTCAGGAAAAAAATATGTAAGTCGATGACCAAGCTTTCGAAAAATGTATTCCCTTCTTCAGGTTTCAATGCGTGTTTCTTCTCTTCGTTCTAGAAAGAAACTCACGTTAAACCTTGAACAATGAAATACATTTTTCGAAAGCTTGGTCATCGACTCAAAAGTTTTTCCTTCGGAAAAGTAGAAAATATAGAGGATCGATCTGTTAAAGTCTTCAGAAAGGCAAACTTATTTACGCAAAAACTCAAAGGCTTCTTCCAGGTTTTCAACCTCAGTACAACGAGCAGTGGACATTTGAGGCGAGCTGAAAATTAGCATGCTAAAACGGTCTAATAAACCGCATTCTAGAACGAAGAAAAGAAACACCCTGTAAACTCTGAAGAAGGAAATACATTTGCCGAAAGCTTGGTAATCGACTCAGAAGTGTTTCCGTCTGAAACCACGAAAAGTGGAAAATATAGAGGATCGATCTAACAAAGTCTTCAGGAAAAAATATGTATGTCGATGACCAAGCTTTCGAAAAATGTATTTCCTTCTTCAGGTTTCAAAGCGTGTTTCTTCTCTTCGCTCTAGAAAGAAACTCACGTTAAACCTTGAACAATGAAATACATTTTTCGAAAGCTTGGTCATCGACTCAAAAGTTTTTGCTTCGGAAAAGTAGAAAATTTAGAGGATCGATCTGTTAAAGTCTTCAGAAAGGCAAACTTATTTTCGCAAAAACTCAAAGGCTTCTTCCAGGTTTTCAACCTCAGTACAACGAGCAGTGAACATTTGAGGCGAGCTGAAAATTAGCATGCTAAAACGATCTAATAAACCGCATTCTAGAAGGAAGAAAAGAAACACCCTGTAAACTCTGAAGAAGGAAATACATTTGCCGAAAGCTTGGTAATCGACTCAGAAGTGTTTCCGTCTGAAACCACGAGAAGTGGAAAATATAGAGGATCGATCTAACAAGGTCTTCAGGAAAAAAATATGTAAGTCGATGACCAAGCTTTCGAAAAATGTATTTCCTTCTTCAGGTTTCAAAGCGTGTTTCTTCTCTTCGTTCTAGAAAGAAACTCACGTTAAACCTTGAACAATGAAATACATTTTTCGAAAGCTTGGTCATCGACTCAAAAGTTTTTCCTTCGGAAAAGTAGAAAATTTAGAGGATCGATCTGTTAAAGTCTTCAGAAAGGCAAACTTATTTTCGCAAAAATTCAAAGGCTTCTTCCAGGTTTTCAACCTCAGTACAAGGAGCAGTGGACATTTGAGGCGAGCTGAAAATTAGCATGTTAAAACGATCTAATAAACCGCATTCTAGAAGGAAGAAAAGAAACACCCTGTAAACTCTGAAGAAGGAAATACATTTGCCGAAAGCTTGGTAATCGACTCAGAAGTGTTTCCGTCTGAAACTACGAGAAGTGGAAAATATAGAGGATCGATCTAACAAAGTCTTCAGGAAAAAAATATGTATGTCGATGACCAAGCTTTCGAAAAATGTATTTCCTCCTTCAGGTTTCAAAGCGTGTTTCTTCTCTTCGTTCTAGAAAGGAACTCACGTTAAACCTTGAACAATGAAATACATTTTTCGAAAGCTTGGTCATCGACTCAAAAGTTTTTCCTTCGGAAAAGTAGAAAATATAGAGGATCGATCTGTTAAAGTCTTCAGAAAGGCAAACTTATTTACGCAAAAACTCAAAGGCTTCTTTCAGGTTTTCAACCTCAGTACAACGAGCAGTGGACATTTGAGGCGAGCTGAAAATTAGCATGCTAAAACGGTCTAATAAACCGCATTCTAGAACGAAGAAAAGAAACACCCTGTAAACTCTGAAGAAGGAAATACATTTGCCGAAAGCTTGGTAATCGACTCAGAAGTGTTTCCGTCTGAAACCACGAGAAGTGGAAAATATAGAGGATCGATCTAACAAAGTCTTCAGGAAAAAAATATGTATGTCGATGACCAAGCTTTCGAAAAATGTATTTCCTTCTTCAGGGTTCAAAGCGTGTTTCTTCTCTTCGCTCTAGAAAGAAACTCACGTTAAACCTTGAACAATGAAATACATTTTTCGAAAGCTTGGTCATCGACTCAAAAGTTTTTGCTTCGGAAAAGTAGAAAATTTAGAGGATCGATCTGTTAAAGTCTTCAGAAAGGCAAACTTATTTTCGCAAAAACTCAAAGGCTTCTTCCAGGTTTTCAACCTCAGTACAACGAGCAGTGAACATTTGAGGCGAGCTGAAAATTAGCATGCTAAAACGATCTAATAAACCGCATTCTAGAAGGAAGAAAAGAAACACCCTGTAAACTCTGAAGAAGGAAATACATTTGCCGAAAGCTTGGTAATCGACTCAGAAGTGTTTCCGTCTGAAACCACGAGAAGTGGAAAATATAGAGGATCGATCTAACAAAGTCTTCAGGAAAAAAATATGTAAGTCGATGACCAAGCTTTTGAAAAATGTATTTCCTTCTTCAGGGTTCAAAGCGTGTTTCTTCTCTTCGATCTAGAAAGAAACTCACGTTAAACCTTGAACAATGAAATACATTTTTCGAAAGCTTGGTCATCGACTCAAAAGTTTTTCCTTCGGAAAAGTAGAAAATTTAGAGGATCGATCTGTTAAAGTCTTCAGAAAGGCAAACTTATTTTCGCAAAAATTCAAAGGCTTCTTCCAGGTTTTCAACCTCAGTACAAGGAGCAGTGGACATTTGAGGCGAGCTGAAAATTAGCATGCTAAAACGATCTAATAAACCGCATTCTAGAAGGAAGAAAAGAAACACCCTGTAAACTCTGAAGAAGGAAATACATTTGCGAAAGCTTGGTAATCGACTCAGAAGTGTTTCCGTCTGAAACCACGAGAAGTGGAAAATATAGAGGATCGATCTAACAAAGTCTTCAGGAAAAAAATATGTATGTCGATGACCAAGCTTTCGAAAAATGTATTTCCTTCTTCAGGTTTCAATGTGTGTTTCTTCTCTTCGGTCTAGAAAGAAACTCACGTTAAACCTTGAACAATGAAATACATTTTTCGAAAGCTTGGTCTTCGACTCAGAAGTTTTTTTTCAGATCGCTCCTCTATATTTTCCACTTATCGTGGTTTCAGAAGGAAAATTTTCTGAGTCGACTACCAGTTTTCCGAAAAAATTATTTCTTTCTTCAGGGTTTAAAGCGTGTTTTCTCTCGTCGCTCCGGGAAAATATTCATTTTGATTTTAACTGAAACGTTGTAACCAGTAAAACGGAGATATTTCTAGTTCATCAGACCTTTGGGTCCCTAATCTCTTTAGCAACGACTTTTCCTAGTGGTGCTTCTCGTGGAAATTGGGGATTTCATCATTTTTTCCTCATTAAGTCTCTACTTTTCCATAAGATAACAAAGGACGTCACTGATTTATTGCGGAAAGGGGTTTTGCAAGTGGTATTTTTGCTTTGGATATATGGCCCACAAATTGTATTCACAAAATGTCCCTTTGCTTTCCTCCATTTTAGATATTTGCCAGGCTCTTTAAGAAACGCCTTAGAAACCCAAAACGCAAAATGATTGTCGCCTATTGGTCATCAGTATACCCCGATTTACTATCCATTGATTGTAGTTGGGCCTCGATTTAACCAATCGCTTACCACACTGTTACATAATAATAAAAAGGGTTTACTTTACAATGTATTTTTTGCTTTAAATATACGCCCACTGAACAAAGAAATACTGACATTCGGTATAAATATTTACAAATTGGGAGGTACTAAAAGTGCAAACTAAAATGGAACCCTTTGGTAGTAGTGAGAGTGGGCGAAAGCACCACTAAAAAACGTCGTTACTAAAGAGATTAGAAACAAAAATCATCTGGAAAGCAATAGAAGTTTGAACAGAAACAATTAACTTGGTTTCAGGGGGATTCGTAGATCTGAGACACTAGATGTAGAAAACAAACCAAACAGAAACTACCCCTATAACATTAGCTGATAATATTGCGCAATTGCCTCCTAATTGCAATAAGTCGCATCAGATTAAACCAAAATCTTCCAAATAATGTTTAGAGGTCTTTGAATATTATGTTAGAGATAGTTGACAACAACTGGGCAATAGAGGGTTAAAGGGGCCACCTTAAACATAGGGCTGAAAAATCAGACTTACCTTCAACACAGGAAAAACTGGCAGACCCCGAAGTGCAAATGTACCCCAATTATCCGCGTATTACTCTATAGGCTTCGCACAGAGTTATATAAAGTTGCCCCTTCAAACACCGACTTTGGAGTCAAACTTTTCGAGGTTATGCCCCAATTCATCCCCAATTAATTTGGGTTATGTGTTTGGCGCCAGCTACTCTTCACACTTGCAAACAGAGGCACTTTAGATGGCTTTAAAAGCAAAGCCTCTAAAAAACAGCAACAAGTATCCCATTAAAACCTGTTTTTAAATTCCCATTTGATTTAATAAAAAAATTCGAATAAAAGGAGAATTTTTTTTAAGTTCTGTAATTGAAGAGCCAGACAAGTCTAACCTACGTTGTCAACTGCAGCATTTGTTTAACTCTGCAAGTAAACAAACATGCATAAATACGAAAAACTGGAAAAAATCGGCGAAGGCACCTACGGAACGGTGTTCAAGGCGAAAAACCGCGAATCCCAAGAAATAGTGGCCCTGAAAAGGGTGAGACTGGACGATGACGATGAAGGAGTCCCATCCTCTGCCCTCAGGGAGATTTGTCTGCTCAAAGAGCTAAAACACAAGAACATTGTGCGGCTGTACGATGTGCTGCACAGCGACAAGAAGCTGACTTTGGTGTTCGAACACTGCGACCAAGATCTGAAGAAATACTTCGACAGCCTGAATGGGGACATCGACTTGGACATTGTCAAGTCCTTTATGTACCAGATTTTAAGGGGCCTGGCGTTCTGCCACTGCCACAACGTGTTGCATCGCGATCTCAAGCCCCAAAACCTGCTGATCAACAAAAACGGCGAACTGAAACTAGCGGACTTTGGCCTGGCCAGGGCTTTTGGTATACCAGTCAAGTGCTACTCGGCTGAAGTAGTTACATTGTGGTACCGGCCCCCCGATGTGCTTTTTGGGGCCAAGTTATACACAACTTCAATCGATATGTGGTCGGCAGGATGCATTTTTGCCGAGCTTGCCAGTGCTGGTAATAATTAATTGTTATACCATAAACTTGTTTATAGGTAGTAATAAAACGCCCGAAAATGTCGGTAGGTCGCCCTCTATTCCCTGGCTCGGACGTTGATGATCAATTGAGGAGGATATTTAAGCTACTCGGGTCTCCTACAGAAGAAACCTGGCCTGGTATGTCCCAACTTCCAGACTACAAACCTTTTCCTACATATCAACCCAACTTGAGTTTATCGCAAGTAAGTGAGCGAAACGTGAGCTAAAATAGTATCAAAATTCCTTATTTTCATTGGAACACCCTGTATGTTGATCCAGTTTTGAATTCGACTTATGAGTCTAAAAAGAGTAACAAAGAAAGCATCATTTGGTAGTATCTTCGCTCTTGTCCTTGTTGCTGTATCCTACGCCGCACAATGTTGCCGTTCCGCTGTCGCATCTGCAATATGCCGCTATTCCAGCTAATTTGCCAGGGAAATACACTGAAAATCTGATGTTTTGCAGGTTGTGCCTAAACTAGGCAGCAGAGGCAGGGATTTGCTTCAAAGGCTGTTAATGTGCAACCCGAGCGGGCGAATATCTGCCGATGACGCCATGCAGCATTCGTATTTTAGCGATTTGAATCCCACATTGAAGAGTGATCGTTGATATTGGTTGAACTAAATTAAGTGGGCAGTTTTTCGAACAATGTTCAAGAAATACTGCATTAATATAGAAGTGTAAAGTAAAAAAGACAACAAAGCGGGTTTTGAGCGAATGCAAGCCACTAAAATTTCAGGGCAGTTTTGCCTTTGAAAAACCAAGGGTTTGTGACAATTGAAGTTTAAAAATTAATAGTAAACGTGGAAAAAAACGAAGAACGGAAGAAAAAAATCCTACCAACATCAACACGTGCAATTTTTTTTGGGTCTAGTTTATTAGCTGTGTTTGTAGAATATGGAAAATCTTTTTAGTTCTGGATCGATTGGTGTTTTTATCGTTTATTTTAATAAAAAAAAAACAAATTTTCAACGAGGCCAAAAATCGCCAGTTAGGTACATTAGAATGTATTTATTAATTGTATACACTTTCGTGTTATTTTCTTCTTTAGAATTTGTGATATCTACTTTAGGACTCTATCTATTGTATCTTTTTTGTAGTTTTTTTATTCATGCTTAAACAAAATGTGTTTAGATAGTTTATCTACGTCATTATAATCAATTTGTAATTAACTTCGTTTGAAAATCCTAGTTTTCACAATCCTTTTTAATTTATAAAAAGTTTAATGTTCAAACTGCATACGATTGATTGTTGATGGTAGCCCGTACGCATAATAAATAAAATAAAGATTTCGAAGCAAGTGGGGCGAAGCTCTCTGTCTCGTCGGTCGTTCTATAATTCCATGCGATTTACGCCAGTACCCAATAATCTGGTTCCAGTCCTGCTTGTTCAGTTCAGTTGTTCTTTGGCCGCTGGGTTCGAGCGGTACCAGCAGGCCGTCGTTTTCTGGTTCCGCCTAGTGTAGATGACGTGTTTGCGTTCCAAATTCGCATTTTCTTGGCACATTATCGAAACCAAACGGGTTCTGGTACCCTGCTGATACATCCAGGTATGCTGTTTTCTTGTGTGTATCCGCTTTGTGTTAATTTCCGGTCTCATCTACGAATTTTCAATTATCTGCTGGTATTTGGGAGGCGCAAAAAACCTTCAACACATTCTTGATAGTTAATAATAATATTAATAAATAATAAGCGTGATAGAAGAACAATTAAAAGGTTTAATTTTAAGGTGCAGCTTGCGGATCTTTGAAATTGCCTGACGCAGTGCTGGTAGAAATTACTTTTCAATTGTGCTGTTCAGCAGTTGAAGGCTATTTATTTGAGGAATGTTTTAAATTTTTGTTTCTACACCTTTATATTTTACTTTTGCGGCCTTAGTGGGGTTTGCGTTCCATGTTCATGTCTTCTTCTGAAAAAAACCGGCTTTACCTATGTGGAATATTCAGGATATGTGGAGGCTTTTCACCAGTTGCTTTAAACCTTCCAGTATAGGTATATTTGGACATTTTTAATTAGTTCGTTTTTTTTTATTCTGCTAATTATCTCCCAATTTTCGTTAAGATAATTTGCCGTAAAATGAGATTTCTGCAGCGCTGGTCGATATCGGCAAGCCATTCACTTGAAACGTAGAAACCCTAGTTAAAAATCACAAAAAACGTGAAGTTCAAAAAGAAAACAAGTGGAGGTTTGAAGTGAAAGTTTGAATTGAATTCATTCCATAATTTTGGGTCAACTTTCTTGCAGCTGAGAGCTGAAATTTGCTGTTTATGTTGTCTTGTGGTTATTTCAACTCTCTTTAATCGATTGTCGTTTTATTTGATTGTTTTTCTACCTCTTACGAAAACCAGGTTTTAACAAGTGTTTATTCACTAAGAAAGTGTTGTTTTGTCGGTAAAACGGACCATTTTACTAATCATAACACGATTAAGGAGCACATAACTACAAAATGCGATAAACGTTCATTAACAACATAATTACATGAAGCAGCAGACAAAGGAACATCTTAATCACATGTATTTGAGAGACGGGAACCACGGCAATATCAAATGGGCAAAATTCGGAAATTTGACTGTTTACTAAAACCGTTTCTTTGCTCTAATTGGTCAGTGGGAAAGTTTTTCGTGTTCTGCGGCTGCTGGTGTTTCAAACACTCACCCATTTCCATGTAATTTGTGTTTTAAAATTTTGAAAAAGGGCGTAAAAGACAAAGTGTTTTGCCTGAGTGAAAAAATCCCTTTTCTGGATGATCCGAGAATTTTTAAAATTTTTTGTTTCAACTTTTAAGTTGGCAAAAAGTCCTTAAGATTGTGAAACTACAGGCGATTTTCTTCAGTAACATTTCAGATTTAAACACTAAAGAACGAGGTTAATTTTTCTCTGACAAAAACAGAAAAAATGTTTTTCGAATGCGCTCTTCAGATTGCAAAAAGTCCTTAAGGCAGCAGATTTACAGGAGATTTTCTAGAGAGATGGTTGACATATAAGTCCAAACTACTCTTTAGCGCAGCGCGCACTTAAATTTTCTCCGATTCTAATTTTTGAAAATTCTGAAAAAGCGAAGATTTCCGTGTTTTGAAAGCACTTTTCATATGCCAAAAACTCCTTAAGGTTGCGGAGCTAAGCATATTTCTTACAGGAACGTTTAAAAAACCTGTACTCTTCTCCGCAGTCCCAGCCGAATTTTCCACTGGCTTTAACTTTTGTAAAAGTGCAAAACAGCGAAGATTTTTGTCTTTCAAATGCAATGTTTTTCACATGTTAAAAACTCCTTAAGGTAGCGGAGCTACAGGAATGTTTAAAATTTACTTGACATACTACTCTTGAGAGCAAAACCAGTAATTATTTTTTATTGCAAGACTACCAAGGTTTTTGTCTTTCAAATGCCAAAAAGTCTTTGAGGTGGCGGAGCTATAGGCGATTTCTACAAGGGTTTGAAATGAAAAAGCCGAGCTATTCTAGCTCTCAGCTCAATTTCAATTTTCAAAATGAGCCTTTCATATGCCAAAAAATCCTTAAGGTAGCGGAGCTACAGGAATGTTTAAAATTTACTTGCCATACTACTCTTGAGAGCAAAACCAGTAATTATTTTTTATTGCAAGAATACCAAGGTTTTTGTCTTTCAAATGCCAAAAAGCCTTTGAGGTGGCGGAGCTACAGGCGATTTCTACAAGGATTTGAAATGAAAAAGCCGAGCTATTCTAGCTCTCAGCTCAATTTCAGTTTTCAAAATGAGCCTTTCATATGCCAAAAAATCCTTAAGGTAGCGGAGCTACAGGAATGTTTAAAATTTACTTGCCATACTACTCTTGAGAACAAAACCAGTGATTATTTTTTGTTGCAAGAATACCAAGGTTTTTGTCTTTCAAATGCCAAAAAGTCTTTGAGGTGACGGAGCTACAGGCGATTTCTACAAGGATTTGAAATGAAAAAGCCTAGCTATTCTAGCTCTCAGCTCAATTTCAATTTTCAAAATGAGCCTTTCATATGCCAAAAAATCCTTAAGGTAGCGGAGCTACAGGAATGTTTAAAATTTACTTGCCATACTACTCTTGAGAACAAAACCAGTGATTATTTTTTGTTGCAAGAATACCAAGGTTTTTGTCTTTCAAATGCCAAAAAGTCTTTGAGGTGACGGAGCTACAGGCGATTTCTACAAGGATTTGAAATGAAAAAGCCTAGCTATTCTAGTTTTCAGCTCAATTTCAATTTTCAAAATGAGCCTTTCATATGCCAAAAAATCCTTAAGATAGCGGAGCTACAGGAATGTTTAAAATTTACTTGCCATACTACTCTTGAGAGCAAAACCAGTAATTATTTTTTATTGCAAGAATACAAAGGTTTTTGTCTTTCAAATGCCAAAAAGTCTTTGAGGTGGCGGAGCTAAGGCGATTTCTACAAGGATTTGAAATGAAAAAGCCTAGCTATTCTAGTTTTCAGCTCAATTTCAATTTTCAAAATGAGCCTTTCATATGCCAAAAAATCCTTAAGATAGCGGAGCTACAGGAATGTTTAAAATTTACTTGCCATACTACTCTTGAGAGCAAAACCAGTAATTATTTTTTATTGCAAGAATACCAAGGTTTTTGCCTTTCAAATGCCAAAAAGTCTTTGAGGTGGCGGAGCTACAGGCGATTTCTACAAGGATTTGAAATGAAAAAGTCGAGCTATTCTGGCTCTCAGCTCAATTTCAATTTTCAAAATGAGCCTTTCATATGCCAAAAAATCCTTAAGGTAGCGGAGCTACAGGAATGTTTAAAATTTACTTGCCATACTACTCTTGAGAGCAAAACCAGTAATTATTTTTTATTGCAAGAATACCAAGGTTTTTGCCTTTCAAATGCCAAAAAGTCTTTGAGGTGGCGGAGCTACAGGCGATTTCTACAAGGATTTGAAATGAAAAAGTCGAGCTATTCTGGCTCTCAGCTCAATTTCAATTTTCAAAATGAGCCTTTCATATGCCAAAAAATCCTTAAGGTAGCGGAGCTACAGGAATGTTCAAAATTTACTTGCCATACTCCTCTTGAAAGCAAAACCAGTAATTAGTTTTTATTGCAAGAATACCAAGGTTTTTGTCTTTCAAATGCCAAAAAGTCTTTGAGGTGGAGGAGCTACAGGCGATTTCTACAAGGATTTGAAATGAGAAAGCCGAGCTATTCTAGCTCTCAGCTCAATTTCAATTTTCAAAATGAGCCTTTCATATGCCAAAAAATCCTTAAGGTAGCGGAGCTACAGGAATGTTTAAAATTTACTTGCCATACTACTCTTGAGAACAAAACCAGTAATTATTTTTTATTGCAAGAATACCAAGGTTTTTGTCTTTCAAATGCCAAAAAGTCTTTGAGGTGGCGGAGCTACAGGCCATTTCTACAAGGATTTTAAATGAAAAAGCCGAGCTATTCTAGCTCTCAGCTCAATTTCAATTTTCAAAATGAGCCTTTCATATGCCAAAAAATCCTTAAGATAGCGGAGCTACAGGAATGTTTAAAATTTACTTGCCATACTACTCTTGAGAGCAAAACCAGTAATTATTTTTTATTGCAAGAATACCAAGGTTTTTGTCTTTCAAATGCCAAAAAGTCTTTGAGGTGGCGGAGCTACAGGCGATTTCTACAAGGATTTGAAATGAAAAAGCCGAGCTATTCTAGCTCTCAGCTCAATTTCAATTTTCAAAATGAGCCTTTCATATGCCAAAAAATCCTTAAGGTAGCGGAGCTACAGGAATGTTTAAAATTTACTTGCCATACTACTCTTGAGAGCAAAACCAGTAATTATTTTTTATTGCAAGAATACCAAGGTTTTTGTCTTTCAAATGCCAAAAAGTCTTTGAGGTGGCGGAGCTACAGGCGATTTCTACAAGGATTTGAAATGAAAAAGCCGAGCTATTCTGGCTCTCAGCTTAATTTCAATTTTCAAAATGAGCCTTTCATATGCCAAAAAATCCTTAAAGTAGCGGAGCTACAGGAATGTTTAAAATTTACTTGCCATACTACTCTTGAGAGCAAAACCAGTAATTATTTTTTATTGCAAGAATACCAAGGTTTTTGTCTTTCAAATGCCGAAAAGTCTTTGAGGTGGCGGAGCTACAGGCGATTTCTACAAGGATTTGAAATGAGAAAGCCGAGCTATTCTAGCTCTCAGCTCAATTTCAATTTTCAAAATGAGCCTTTCATATGCCAAAAAATCCTTAAGGTAGCGGAGCTACAGGAATGTTTAAAATTTACTTGCCATACTACTCTTGAGAGCAAAACCAGTAATAATTTTTTATTGCAAGAATACCAAGGTTTTTGTCTTTCAAATGCCAAAAAGTCTTTGAGGGGGCGGAGCTAAAGGCGATTTCTACAAGGATTTGAAATGAAAAAGCCGAGCTATTCTGGCTCTCAGCTCAATTTCAATTTTCAAAATGAGCCTTTCATATGCCAAAAAATCCTTAAGATAGCGGAGCTACAGGAATGTTTAAAATTTATTTGCCATACTACTCTTGAGAGCAAAACCAGTAATTATTTTTTATTGCAAGAATACCAAGGTTTTTGTCTTTCAAATGCCAAAAAGTCTTTGAGGTGGCGGAGCTACAGGCGATTTCTACAAGGATTTGAAATGAAAAAGCCGAGCTATTCTAGCTCTCAGCTCAATTTCAATTTTCAAAATGAGCCTTTCATATGCCAAAAAATCCTTAAGGTAGCGGAGCTACAGGAATGTTTAAAATTTACTTGCCATACTACCCTTGAGAGCAAAACCAGTAATTATTTTTTATTGCAAGAATACCAAGGTTTTTGTCTTTCAAATGCCAAAAAGTCTTTGAGGTGGCGGAGCTACAGGCGATTTCTACAAGGATTTGAAATGAGAAAGCCGAGCTATTCTAGCTCTCAGTTCAATTTCAATTTTAAAAATGAGCCTTTCATATGCCAAAAAATCCTTAAGGTAGCGGAGCTACAGGAATGTTTAAAATTTACTTGCCATACTACTCTTGAGAGCAAAACCAGTAATGATTTTTTATTGCAAGAATTCCAAGGTTTTTGTCTTTCAAATGCCAAAAAGTCTTTGAGGTGGCGGAGCTACAGGAGATTTCTACAAGGATTTGAAATGAAAAAGCTGAGCTATTCTAGCTCTCAGCTCAATTTCAATTTTCAAAATGAGCCTTTCATACGCCAAAAAATCCTTAAGGTAGCGGAGCTACAGGAAGTTTTTTACAGGAATGTTTAAAATTTAAGTGCCCAGCTACTCTATGCCGCAGAAGGAGCTGAATTTTTAACCGAATTTTAATTTTCAAAAATTTTGGAAAAGCGAAGGTTCTTATCTTTCGAATGCGCATTTCAGATGCCAAAAAATCCTTAAGGTAGCGGAGCTACAGGTGATTTTTCACAATGATGTTTAAAATTTAGGAGCCAAGCTACTATATACCCCAGAACGAGCTCAATTTGTAATCAAACATAAATTTTTTAAAATTTGAAACAAAGTGAACGTTTTCATATTTCGAATAAGCCTTTCAGGTGCCAAAAAAGGTGCTCCGCTACCTTAAGCGGAGCTACTGGAGTATTTTAATAGGGATGTATCTAAAGTTAGGAGCCCAGCTCATCTATACCGCAAAACGAGCTCAATTTCAAATCTTAACTTTTCAAAAATTTGGACAAAAGCGATCTTTCGAATGAAATTTTCCAGGTTTTCAGTCTCAGGCCTCCACTATAGATGGAGACATTTTAGGTCGCTATGTGATCCGAACTCGGAAAAAAATGAGGATTTTGTTCTTTTTCAATAAAATCTTCAGCATTTTTAGACACAAGCCACTACTATAGCCTGTGAAAATTTCAGATTGCTACATGGTCTGTTTGAGAAGTTAAGAATTTTTAAAGCTTAGGGTGGAGTTGTGTAAAAACGTTTGTTTTTGATCCATCATTCAGCAAGTCAGGAAAAATCAGGACTTAGCAGTTTATCAATCAGATTTTCAGGATTTTCAGATCCGGGGCTTCACTATAGCGTGAGCAAATTTCAGATCACTACAGGGTCTGTTTGAAAAGATAAGAATTTTTAAAGCGTAGGATGCAGTTGTGTGAAAACGCGTATTTTGGTACAACATTCAACAACTTAGAAAAAATGAGGATTTTGTCCTTCTTCAATAAAATCTTCAGGGTTTTGAGACTCAGGCCTCTACTATAGTCTGTGAAAATTTCAGATTGCTACATAGTCTATTTGAGAAGTGAAGAATTTTTAAAGCTTATGGTGGAGTTGTGTAAAAACGTTTGTTTTTGATCCATTATTCAGCAAATCAGGGAAAATCAGGATTCTGCAGTTTATCAATCAGATTTTCAGGATTTTCACATACAGGCCTTCACTATAGCGTGTGAAAATTTCAGATCACTACAGGGTCTGTTTGAAAAGTTTAAATTTTTTAAAGCTTCGGATGCAGTTGTGTGAAAACGCGTATTTTTGTTCCAACATTCAACAACTTAGAAAAAATGAGTATTTTGAACTTTTTCAATAAAATCTTCAGAATTTTCAGACTCAGGCCTCTACTATAGTCTGTGAAAATTTCAGATTGCTAGATGGTCTGCTTGAGAAGTTAAGAAGTTTTAAAGCTTAGGGTGGAGTTGTGTAAAAACGTTTGTTTTTGATCCATCATTCAGTAAGTCAGGAAAAATCAGAACTTAGCAGTTTATCAATCAGATTTTCAGGATTTTCAGATCCAGGCCTCCACTATAGCGTGTGCAAATTTCAGATCCCTACAGGGTCTGTTTGAAAAGTTAAGAATTTTTAAAGCGTAGGATGCAGTTGTGTGAAAACGCGTATTTTGGTCCAACATTCAACAACTTAGAAAAAATGAGGATTTTGTCCTTCTTCAATAAAATCTTTTGGATTTTCAGACTCAGGCCTCTACTATAGCCTGTGAAAATTTCAGATTGCTACATGGTCTGTTTGAGAAGTTAAGATTTTTTAAAGCTTAGGGTGGAGTTGTGTAAAAACCTTTGTTTTTGATCCATCATTCAGCAAGTCAGGAAAAATCAGGACTTTGCAGTTTATCAATCAGATTTTCAGGATTTTCAGATCCGGGGCTTCACTATAGCGTGAGCAAATTTCAGATCACTACAGGGTCTGTTTGAAAAGATAAGAATTTTTAAAGCGTAGGATGCAGTTGTGTGAAAACGCGTATTTTGGTACAACATTCAACAACTTAGAAAAAATGAGGATTTTGTCCTTTTTCAATAAAATCTTCAGCATTTTTAGACTCAAGCTACTACTATAGCCTGTGAAAATTTCAGATTGCTACATGGTCTGTTTGAGAAGTTAAGAATTTTTAAAGCTTAGGGTGGAGTTGTGTAAAAACGTTTGTTTTTGATCCATCATTCAGCAAGTCAGGAAAAATCAGGACTCTGCGGTTTATCAATCAGATTTTCAGGATTTTCAGATCCGGGCCTTCACTATAGCGTGAGCAAATTTCAGATCACTACAGGGTCTGTTTGAAAAGATAAGAATTTTTAAAGCGTAGGATGCAGTTGTGTGAAAACGCGTATTTTTGTTCCAACATTCAACAACACAGAAAAATGAGGATTTTGTCCTTTTCCAATAAAATCTTCAGGATTTTCAGACTCAGGCCTCTAGTACGGTCTGTGAAAATTTCAGATTACTACATGGTCTGTTTGAGAAGTTAAGAATTTTTAAAGCTTAGGGTGCAGTTGTGTAAAATCATTTGGTTTTTGCTCCTTAATTCAGCAAGACAGGAAAAATCAGGACTTTGGAATTCATCAATAAAATTTTCAGGAGTTTCAGACCCAGGCCTCTACCAAAGGGTGTGCAAATTTCAGATCACTACAAGGTCTGTTTGAAAAGTGAAGAATTTTTAAAGCGTATGATGCAGTTGTGTGAAAACCCTTTATTTTGTTTCAACATTGAGCAAGTCGGGAAAAATCTGGGATTTTGTGGGTTTTCAATAAAATTTTCAGAAGTTTCAGACCTGAACCTTTACTATAAAAGGAGATATTTTCAGCTCGCTACCTGGTCTGAGTGAGAAATCAGAATTTTTTAAAGCTTCGGATGCAGTTGTGTGAAAACGCTTATTTTTGTTTGAAAATTCAGCAAATCGGAAAAAATCAAGACTTTGTGCTCTTTAAATGAAATTTTCTAGGATTTCAGTCTCAGGCCTCGACTATAGATGGAGAAATTTTCAGGTCTCGATCTGATCCGGATGAGAGGTTAAGAATTTTTAAAGCTTCTGGTGCAGTTGTGTGAAAACGCTTACTTTTGTTCCAAAATTCAACAACTCAGAAAAAATTAGAATTTTGTCCTTTTTCAATAAAATCTTCAGGATGTTTAGACTCAGACCTCTACTATAATCTGTGGAAATTTCATATCGCTACATGGTCTGTTTGAGAAGTTAAGAATTTTTAAAGCTTAAGGTGGAGTTGTGTAAAAACGTTTGTTTTTGATCCATCATTCAGCAAGTCAGGACAAATCAGGACTTAGCAGTTTATCAATCAGATTTTCAGGATTTTCAGATCCAGGCCTCCACTATATCGTGTGCAAATTTCAGATCACTACAGGGTCTGTTTGAAAAGTTAATAATTTTTAAAGCGTAGGATGCAGTTGTGTGAGAACGCGTATTTTTGTTCCAACATTCAACAACTCAGAAAACATGAGGATTTTGTCGTTTTTCAATATAATCTTCAGGATTTTCAGACTCAGGCCTCTACTATAGTCTATGAAAATTTCAGATTACTACATGGTCTGTTTGAGAAGTTAAGAATTTTTAAAGCTTAGGGTGCAGTTGTGTAAAAACATTTGATTTTTGCTCCTTAATTCAGCAAGACAGGAAAAATCAGGACTTTGGAATTTATCAATAAAATTTTCAGGAGTTTCAGACCCTGGCCTCTACCAAAGGGTGTACAAATTTCAGATCACTACAAGGTCGGTTTGAAAAGTGAAGAATTTTTATAGCGTATGATGCAGTTGTGTGAAAACGCTTTATTTTGTTTCAACATTCAGCAAGTCGGGAAAAATCTGGGATTTTGTGGGTTTTCAATAAAATTTTCAGAAGTTTCAGACCTGAACCTTTACTATAAAAGGAGATATTTTCAGCTCGCTACCTGGTCTGAGTGAGAAATCAGAATTTTTTAAAGCTTCGGATGCAATTGCGCGAAAACGCGTATTTTTGTTTCAAAATTCAGCAAATCCGAAAAAATCAAGACTTTGTGCACTTTAAATGAAATTTTCTAGGTTTTCAGTCTCAGGCTTCGACCATTGATGGAGAAATTTTCAGGTCGCTGTGTGATGCGGATGAGATGTTAAAATTTTTTAAAGCTTCGGTTGCAGTTGTGTAAAAACCTTTGTTTTTGCTCCATCAATCAGCAAGTTAGGAAAAATTAGGAATTTTCAGTTTATCAATAAAATTTTCCTGATTTTCGGACCCAAGCTTCCACTATAGCGAGTGGAAATTTCAAATCACTACAGGGTCGGTTTGAAAAGTTAAGAATTTTTAAAGCGTAGGATGCAGTTGTGTGAAAACGCTTATTTTTAAGAAACTTCGAACTTTTTTAAGCGGGAATGTTTAGAGACCAAAACAAGCTCAATTCGCTAGTGATTTGGTCCTTTCAAATAATAAAAGAAATAGAAAGTTTTTCTCGTTCAAAACTCCCTCAAGCAAACGGAGCTGCAGGCGTTTTTATCCTAACATTTTTGAAACCCAAGACTTAAAATACTCTTTAGCAGAGAACAAGATGAACTTGCCATTGATTTGAAACTTGAAAAAATTAGCAGAAATCGAAGGACCAAAACACGCTTTTAAGAGGAAATTGACAAAAAACCGCTTGAAGAAATCGCTTCGTTCTTTCAAAGACATTTTTCTTCGGTACTTCCATTAGTATGAAGAACTGTGGTCAATCGATAAATCTAAAGAAGAATTCGATAATGCGTGTGCATCATTCAACACCACTTCACCAACTTCTGAGGATTGCAGTTTTCCTTCAAAGTTTTTTTCTTCTTTCAATTCATATGGCTGCTTTCATATACAAAACGTCCATTTTAGCAAAGAGTTTCTTCACTTATTTCGCAAGCGATTGCATACCTGGCAACTACGGATCCGCATTAAACGGATATGAAACTTAAACTTAAAAAGCGTTCAATTAAATTTTGCGGGGAAAACCGGTGCTAATCGAAATTATGCATGCAAGCCAATTTTATGGTGATGAAGTGTTTTCTTCGTTTTTTTTTCTTTCAATTGCTGTTGTCGTGTATTCCCACGAAACGTTTCACTTTCGCTGCGACTCCGTTTTCAGACAACCTCCATAGCCGCTAAATATTATAGAAATCCGAAGCGCACTTTAACTAGTTTACATACGATTATGTTTAAGCACCATTCAGCTGCAGGCGATTTCGGGTTCTTCTAGCGATGATATAACCGGTATGGTAAAACCTTTCGGTTTTGTTTCAGACGAACAATTCTAGGAATTTGCAAGTGGACAAGGCCTGATCATGTTGGCTTCGCTTAAGGTACAGCGTTTCGAAGAACCACCTCTAACGGTACTTGCAGATTTGCAATTCCAATTCTAGGCGGTGTGTGCCCCGTTTAGTGACGATTGCACACCATCACTGGTACCAGTTGGTACGAACACAAAGCAGTCATTCATTATTATATCGCTACACAATCCACCAAATCAGACTTAAATTGAGCCATCCTGTGTGCTCGGAATGCATACTATCGAGCCTAGTTTAGGCGCGTTGCAACAATCAACGATTTTATTTTACTGTTAAGTTGCCTATTTGGTTTCAAGCAACAGTTGCAGTTGCAGCCTGAACAATAGAACCTTCCTATCAGGGGGTACTTCCATAGATTGGATTGGTATTGATGAAGCGCCTTGTTCCTAAACGACTGGAAATGTTTAACTAATCGGGAAAAAATCAGGATTTCGTGCGTTTCTAACGAAAATTTCAGGACTTGCAGATTCGGGACTTTGCTATGGATTGTGACAATTTCAGAACTCTACTTGGTCCGGATGAGGGGTTAGGAAGTTTTGAAGCTTAGAGTGCAGGTGTGCAAAATCGCTTATTTTTGCTCCAAAATTCAGAAAGTCGCAAAAAATCAAGACTTTGTGCGCTTTCAATGAAACTTTCCAGGTTGTTAGTCTCAGGCCTCCTCTATAGATGGATAAATTTTCAGGTCGCTATGTGATCAGAATGAGATGTTGAGAATTTTTAAAGCTTCGGGTGCAATTGTGCGAAAACCCTTAATTTTGTTCCAAAATTCAGCAACTTGGAAAGAAATGAGGATTTTGTCCTTTTTCAATGAAATGTTCAGGATTTTCAGACACAGACCTCTGCTATAGTCTGTGGAAATTTCAGATCGCTACATGGTCTGTTTAAGAAGTTAAGAATTTTTAAAGCTTAGTGTGCAGTTGTGTAAAAACATTTGGTTTTTGCTCCTTAATTCAACAAGACAGGAAAAATCAGGGCTTTGGAATTTATCAATAAAATTTTCAAGAGTTTCAGACTCAGGCCTCTACTATAGCATGTGCAAATTTAAGATCACTACAGGGTCTGTTTGAAAAGTTAAGAATTTTTAAAGCGTAGGATGCAGTGATGTGAAATGCGTCTTTTTGTTTCAACATTTCACAAGGCTGGAAAATCAGGGTTTTGTACGTTTTCAATGAAAGTTTCAGAAGTTTCAGACCTGAACCTTTTCTATAAAAGGAGATATTTTCAGGTCGCAGCCTGGTCTTAGTGAGAAATCAGGAATTTTTAAACCTTAGGGTGCAGTTGTGTGAAAACACTTATTTTTGTTCCAAAATTCAGCAAATCGGAAAAAATCAAGACTTTGTACGCTTTCAATGAAATTTTGCAGGTTTTCAGTCACATGCCTCTACTATAGATGAAGACATTTTCAGGTTGCTATGTGATCCAGATGAGATGTTAAGAATTTTTAAAGCTTCGGGTGCATTTGTGCGAAAACGCGCATTTCTGTTCCAAAATTCAGCAACTCGGAAAAACTGAGGATTTTGTACTTTTTCAATAAAATTTTCAGGATTTGCAGACTCCGACCTCTACTATAGTCTGTGGAAATTTCAGGTCGCTACATGGGCTGTTTAAGAAGTTAAGCATTTTTAAACCTTAGGGTGCAGTTGTGTGAAAAAGTTTATTTTTGTTTCAAGATTTAACAAGCCGGGATAATCAGGATTTTGTCCTTTTTCAATAAAGTTTTGAGGATTTTCAGACCCAGGCGTCTACTATGGCTACTATTTGAGGTCGCTACATGGTCTGTTTGAGAAGTTAAGAAGTTTTAAAGAGTAGGATGCAGTTGTGTGAAAACGCTTATTTTTGTTTCAACACTTAACAAGCCGGGAAAATCAGGATTTTGTACGTTTTCAATGAGATTTTCAGAGGCTTCAGACCTGAACCTTTACTACAAAAGGAGATATTTTCATGTCGCTACCTGGTATGGGTGAGAAATCAGGAATTTTTAAAGCTTAGGATGCAGTTGTGTGAAAACACTTATTTTTGTTCCAAAATTCAACAAATCGGAAAAAATTAAGAGTTTTTGCGCTTTCAATCAAATTTTCCGGATTTTCGGACCCAGGCCTCTACTATGGCGTGTGGAAATTTCAGATCACTACATGGTCTGTTTGAAAAGTTAACAATTTTTAAAGTGTGGGATGCAATTGTGTCAAAACGCTTCATTTTTCGGGAAGTCGGGAAAAATTGGGATTTTGTGCGATTTCCATGAAATTTCCAGCAATTTCAGACTCAGGCCTTTACTATTGATAGCGATATTTTCAGATTGCTATGTGGTCTAAGTGAGAAACTGCGAATTTTTAAAGCTTCGGGTACAGTTGTGTGAAAACGCGTATTTTTGTTCCAAACTTCAGCAAATTGGAAAAAATCAAGGCTTTGTGCACTTTCAATGAAATTTTCCGGGTTTTCAGTCTCAGGCCTCTACTATAGGCGGAGAAATTTTCAGGTCGCTATGTGTTCCGAATGAGATGTTAACAATTTTTAAAGCTTAGAGTGGAGTTGTGTAAATACGTTTGTTTTTTCTCCAACATTTAGCGGGTCCGCAAAAATCAGGACTTTGTTCTTTCTCAAAGAAATTTTGACGATTTTTAAACTCAGGCCTCTACTGCAGTCTGTGGAAATTTGAGGTCGCTATATGGTCTGTTTGAGAAGTTAAGAAGTTTTAAAGAGTAGGATGCAGTTGTGTGAAAACGCTTATTTTTGTTTCAACACTTAACAAGCCGGGAAAATCAGGATTTTGTACGTTTCCAATGAGATTTTCAGAAGCTGCAGACCTGAACCTTTGCTATAAAAAGAGATATTTTCATGTCGCTACCTGGTCTGGGTGAGAAATCAGGAATTTTTAAAGCTTAGGATGCAGTTGTGTGAAAACACTTATTTTTGTTCCAAAATTCAGCAAATCGGAAAAAATTAAGAGTTTTTGCGCTTTCAATCAAATTTTCCGGATTTTCGGACCCAGGGCTCTACTATAGCGTGTGGAAATTTCAGATCACTACATGGTCTGTTTGAAAAGATAACAATTTTTAAAGTGTAGGATGCAATTGTGTCAAAACGCTTCATTTTTCGGGAAGTCGGGAAAAATTGGGATTTTGTGCGATTTCCATGAAATTTCCAGCAATTTCAGACTCAGGCCTTTACTATAGATAGCGATATTTTCAGATTGCTATGAGGTCTAGGTGAGAAACTGAGAATTTTTGAAGCTTAGGGTACAGTTGTGTGAAATCGCGTATTTTTGTTCCAAACTTCAGCAAATCGGAAAAAATCAAGGCTTTGTGCAGTTTCAATGAAATTTTCCGGGTTTTCAGTCTCAGGCCTCTACTATAGGCGGAGAAATTTTCAGGTCGCTATGTGTTCCGAATGAGATATTAACAATTTTTAAAGCTTATAGTGGAGTTGTGTAAATACGTTTGTTTTTTCTCCAACATTTAGCGGGTCGGCAAAAATCAGGACTTTGTTCTTTCTCAAAGAAATTTTCACGATTTTCAAACTCAGGCCTCTACTGCAGTCTGTGGAAATTTGAGGTCGCTACATGGTCTGTTTGAGAAGTTAAGAAGTTTTAAAGAGTAGGATGCAGTTGTGTGAAAACGCTTATTTTTGTTTCAACACTTAACAAGCCGGGAAAATCAGGATTTTGTACGTTTCCAATGAGATTTTCAGAAGCTCCAGACCTGAACCTTTGCTATAAAAGGAGATATTTTCACGTCGCTACCTGGTCTGGGTGAGAAATCAGGAATTTTTAAAGCTTAGGATGCAGTTGTGTGAAAACACTTATTTTTGTTCCAAAATTCAGCAAATCGGAAAAAATTAAGAGTTTTTGCGCTTTCAATCAAATTTTCCGGATTTTCGGACCCAGGCCTCTACTATAGCGTGTGGAAATTTCAGATCACTACATGGTCTGTTTGAAAAGTTAACAATTTTTAAAGTGTAGGATGCAATTGTGTCAAAACGCTTCATTTTTCGGGAAGTCGGGAAAAATTGGGATTTTGTGCGATTTCCATGAAATTTCCAGCAATTTCAGACTCAGGCCTTTACTATAGATAGCGATATTTTCAGATTGCTATGAGGTCTAGGTGAGAAACTGAGAATTTTTAAAGCTTAGGATACAGTTGTATGAAAACGCGTATTTTTGTTTCAAAATTCAGCAAATCGGACAAAAATCAAGACTTTGTGCGATTTCAATGAAATTTTCCAGGTTTTTAGTCTCAGGCCTCTTCTATAGATGGAGCAATTTTCAGGTCGCTATGTGATCCGGATGAGATGTTAAAAATTTTTAAATCTTAGAGTGGAGTTGTGTAAAAACGTTTGTTTTTGCTCCATCATTCAGCAAGGCAGGAAAAATCAGGACTTTGCAGTTTATCAATAAAATTTTCACGAGTTTCAGACCCAGGGCTCTACTATAGCATGTGCAAATTTCAGATCACTACAGGGTCTGTTTGAAAAGTTAAGAATTTTTAAAGCGTATGATGCAGTTGTGTGAAAATGCTTCATTTTGTTACAATATTCAGCAAGTCGTGAAAAATCTGGATTTTGTGGGTTTTCAATAAAATTTTCACAAGTTTCAGACCTGAACCTTTACTATAAAAGAAAATACTTTCAGGTCGCTACCTGGTCTGGGTGAGAAATCAGGAATTTTTAAAGCTTAAGGTGCAATTGTGCGAAAACGCTTATTTTTGTTTCAAAATTCAGCAAATCGAAAAAAATCAAGACTGTGCACTTTCAATGAAATTTTCCAGGTTTTCAGTCTCATGCCTCTACTATAGATGGAGAAATTTTCAGGTCCGTATGTGACCCGGATGAGAAGTTAAGAATTTTTAAAGCTTCCTTGTTTTTGCTCCAACATTTAGCAAGTCGGAAAAAATCAGGACTTTGTTCTTTCTCCATGAAATTTTCAGGATGTTTAAAGTGAGGCCTCTGCTATAAGTGGAAATATTTTCAGGTCGCTATCGGGCCTGGATGCTAATTTATGAGTTTTTGAAGCTGATGATGCAGTCTAGTAACCGCTTTTTTTATTCCAACATTTAGTAAATTGAGAAAAATCAGGATTGCATTTTGTGTGTCGTCAGTTAAATTTTCTAAAGGTTTAAAAATAAACTTCTGCTATAGATTGAGACATTTTATAGCTCATTTATTCCATTATCAATATTTTATTAAATTTTCCTTTTCCGCCTTTTTTCCTCAGGATGTCGTCGCTAAGAAAATGGGCTCAGAACACTCAGGAAAAACTCACCAGCAGCAAGAATGGCAAACGGAAGTGGATTCATCCTCCTGAAGCCTTGCAAAAGGGCCATATCGCTTATCTGGTCAAATTTTTAGGAAATACAGAAGTTGAAGAAGCCAAAGGTAATTGTTGGCGAATTTTGCAGAAAACAAAGCGAATAGTGAATTCAAGTTCAAGAGCCAATGTGAATAAAATTTTCACCTTTTTCATGCACATCTTTTTAAAGGCGCGCCTCGAGATCTATATTTTACCAGGAAGTTTCCAACTTCTAAAGAAATATGGCCAAGAGGCTTTTCGATAGGCCGACTCTAACTCGAACTATCACAAGAGATAGAAGCAAAAATCCGAATAACTGCAGTGTGTCTGGCAAAATGAACTTTGCCTATCGAGTCAGATTGCCAGTTTTTCCTTCCTCGGTCAGATTTTTGAAATTGTGCAAACTATCATCGCATTAAAATGCCCATAAACATCGATGTGTGTCTGTATCACAAGGCTTAGAAGATACATATTGATTATCACTTATTATGATGACATCGCGACCTTCCAGTATAAGACGTTCCAATATTCGAATTCCACAACTGAGCTGCAATAACCCAGATAAATAATTGTTTAGCATGATTTTCTCCTACAGTGCAGAAAGTTTCTGAATGTCATTTTCACGTTTCGCTTTGTTACCTTGTGAGCTCGTCATTTCCTACAAACCAACAACGTTGTATTCTGTGCCCATTGCAGGAATAGAAGTAGTCAAAGAAGCAATACGTAAATTAAGATTTTCCCAGCAGTTACGCAAAAGCGAAACTGGAGCCAAAACCAAAAAGGTGGAGCTAACAATTAGCGTAGATGGAGTGGCAATCCAAGAGCCTCGCACCCACAGCATTCTCCATCAGTTTCCTCTGCACCAAATCTCCTACTGTGCAGACGACAAAGGGGAGAAAAAGTTCTTCTCTTTCATTGCCAAACAACAGAGCTCAGGTACAGCTTCCAGTCCAGTCACGTTTCCATCGACTCACTCCAATGTATTTCAGAAGGCAAATCTGATGAAACGCACTTGTGCTTCGTATTTATTTCCGATAAATTGGCCGAAGACATCACTTTGACCATCGGGCAGGCTTTCGAGCTGGCTTATAAGCGATTTTTGGATACGTCGGGCAAGGACTTGGAGACCCAACAAAAGGCCGTAATAATCCAAACAAAGGTGAAACAAACTGAGCTGGAAGCGACGATTTACAAGCGACGGCTTTTGGATATAGCTGAGATTGCCAGCATTCGGGCCGAGATCGAGGCCTATTTGAGGCGGAATAATCTGAAATCCTTAGTGGATTTGGAGCCGACCTGCAGCAGAATGAATACGACTTCCAATCAGAATGGTGGTCAAAGTCCCATCATTGAAACTGCTAATATTATTGACTTGAATGGTTCGGGTATGGAAAAAAATCAGCTTATTTTGTGTAAAGTTGTTTTTTTTTTGTTTTCTTTGTAGCTCCTCCAGTGCCTCCAAGAGTCACTGATAACAGCCCATCAATAGGAACCAAACTAGAGGGCTTACTGCTGAATGAATTCGAGACGGACAACGACTTCGATCCCAGATCCTTTGAAAATCACACTGGCAGTCCACCAATTAACCTGCCTTTGCGTAAGCAGCACATTAACTACTTGAGTGTGTGGATTTTTCCAATAAAAAACTGCTTTTTCAGTTGCTCCTCCTCCGAAGCCAGCTAAACGAACCAATCTTCTGCTGCACACCCAATTGGAAGCCAACCCTGGCTTAAACAATCCACTCTCGGGTTCGTCTACAGCCGCTACACCTAACAGGTGAGTCCAATTGAAGTGTAGAGTCTTTTTCCACATCAAGCCCTTTTCCAGCATTACTAGTTCGAAGGTAGATCCGTTTGAAATGGGCGATTTTGGCGGCAATGTAACCATGTCCCAGGACATTGAAAATGCCATCGATTTGCTGGATAAAAAAATCTTGGAAATGAAGGTAAAAACCCAAATACCATGGGCACAGTTTGCCCTTTGAAACATCACCGAAAATTAATGTGTTTTCTTTAAAATGTTTTAAATCAGATTCCAACACTGTAACTTCGTCGGAAAGCACTTTTCGACGATGGCCTAAAGTAACTCACTTTTTTATATATTGCCTCTTCCTCATAATATTTTAGGCCGCGAAGGTATCAATTTGGAACGTAGCAGCGCACAGGCGATCGAGCATTTCTCATCCATTTCTATGTGGGGGAGTGAGCTAACTGATGCCAGCTACGTTCTCGAATGAGCGTAGAATTCTAATAAAAAAACGCGATACTCACGGCCAGAAATATACTGGCTGTTGAATGTTTTACTGTTTTATTTATGAAATTGGTTGATTTCAGGCAGGATTTACACGTGGCATCAGCTTCGGAAACGACGATTTTTCTTTGGAAAGTCTCGATCCTTTGAACAACCATCAATAGAAGGATGACAATGTGCGTATTGTCTATAGTTTATTATCTAAAGCATATTGCTAAATTAGTATATGGAAATGTTATATTTTTCTTAATTTAAATCTCAGTAATTCCTTTTTAAATTTGTATATTTCTTTATAATAATAAATATTATTGATCATTATCGGCAGTTTTTATTGTTGCGGCAAAAATGCATTGGAATTTTTGGCGAGAGTTTGAAAAGCACATAAACAATTGTTGTTTTTTGCATTTGGATTTTTTTTAAAGGCGATTAAAAATTGGCAAAATACTAATGCTCGTTTTGTTGAAATCTGAATTATTTATAGCCGTAAAGGTATCAAGCTGGAACGTAGCAGCGCACGGGCGATGGTGAATCTCTCTCAGACTTATATGTGCGTGAGAGAGAATACCGATGCAAGCAACGTTCTGGAATAATTTCCAGTTTCATTTAATGTAAATCCAGTAATGAGATTTAGCAAAGAACTTCGCATAGCCGTTGTTTGAATAAGCCGCAATTTTTCGAGAATTCTTAAATTAATAGCCTGTAAACTGTCGTTTTTGTCGATAATGAAAAAACAGTAATTTTTTTTGCTCGCTCGTTTTTCGACAAAAAAAAGTAAAGTAGGAGTGGGTTATTGCAAATTTTAGTTTAAAGTTCACCATGTTTAGACCCTTTGGTTCTTAGTCGCTGCTTTTGCCTCAAAAAATAAATAAAGGTTTTGAAAAATAGTCTGTTTAAGAGCGTTAGTGAGAATCAAGGGAAAGTTTGTAAATCCCTGAAAAATTCTTCTGAAGACTGATTTGCTTGAAATTTTCTCCGTTTTAATAATCAGGTGTGTTCTATAAATGAGGAAAAAAGCAGCGCCCTACGAGCTTTAGTTTAGAGGTGAGGAACTTTTGAAAATCACGCTGCTAAAGAGCGCTTTCGAGTATCAAGCGAAAATGTTTAATTCTTGAAAAACTTTTCTATGGATTAATGTGATTGAAAATTTCCACATTTAGATAATCAAGTGTCCTCTATGAAGGACCGAGAGGGCAAGTTTCTACGTGCTTTACTTTAGATGTTATTATTTTTTGAAGGAAAGTCTGCTTAAGATCTTGAGTGAGTCTCAAAGGAAAGTTTGTGAATTTCTAAAAAGTCTGGCTGTAAACTGATTAAAAGTTCTCCGCCTTTCACAGTTACGTATCTTCTATGACTCACCAAAACAGCAAGAAGTCTATACTTGCTCTAATTGAGACGTGAGAAATTTTTGAATGACAGTCTGTTTAAGAGCCTGAGTGAGAATCAAGGAAAAGTTTGTAAATCCCTGGAAAATCCATCTGCTGACTGATGTGCTTGAAATTTTCTACGTTTTAATAGTCAAGTGTCTTCTGTAAATGACGAAAAAAGCAGCTTCCTCCGAGCTTTAGTTTAGAGGTGAGGAATTTTTGAAAGCCACGCTGCTAAAGAGCGCTGGTGAGTATCAAGCGAAAATTGTGTCTACTTTCTCTAATTGAGACGTGAAAAATTTTTGAAAGACAGTCTCTTTAAGAGCGTGAGTGAGAATCAAGGGAAAGTTTTCAAATCCCTAAAAAATCCTTCTGCCGACTGATTTGCTTGAAATTTTCTCCGTTTTAATAATCAGGTGTGGTCTATAAATGAGGAAAAAAGCAGCGCCCTACGAGCTTTAGTTTAGAGATGAGGAACTTTTGAAAATCACGTTGCTAAAGAACGCTTGCGAGTATCAAGCGAAAATGTTTAATTCTTGAAAAACTTTTCTATGGATTAATGTGATTGAAAATTTCCACATTTAGATAATCAAGTGTCCTCTATGAAGGACCGAGAGGGCAAGTTTCTACGTCCTTTACTTTAGACGTTATTATTTTTTGAAGGAAAGTCTGCTTAAGATCTTGAGTGAGTCTCAAAGGAAGGTTTGTGAATTTCTAAAAAGTCTGGTACTAAACTGATTAAAAGTTCTCCGCCTTTCACAGTTACGTATCTTCTATGACTCACCAAAACAGCAAGAAGTCTATACTTGCTCTAATTGAGACGTGAGAAATTTTTGAATGACAGTCTGTTTAAGAGCCTGAGTGAGAATCAAGGAAAAGTTTGTAAATCCCTGGAAAATCCATCTGCTGACTGATGTGCTTGAAATTTTCTACGTTTTAATAGTCAAGTGTCTTCTATAAAAGAGGAAAAACGCAGCTTCCTATGTTATTTAGTTTGGAGGAGAGGAATTTTTGAAAGCCACGCTGCTAAAGAGCGCTTGTGAGTATCAAGCGAAATTTTGTTCATTTAAAAAAAAACTTTTCTATGGATTAATGTGATTGAAAATTTCCACATTTAAATAATCAAGTGCCATTTAATCATTTTTAAAAACAGCGCTTTTTTTGAAGACAAATTCCAATAAAAAAGTCTGCAAAACAATGTTTTTCAGTGCAGCAGTTACCGAAGAGTCGCTTTATTGGTCGATTGCAAAACGTTCTTCCAGTGTATGAACAGGCAACTATCGAGTATTTCCTCAATTGTTGGTGGGCTATTTAGTGAAACGCTGCGATATTAGTTATTAAATTTTATTTAGATTTATTAATATAGCACTTTAAACAAAGGGTAATTTAACAACTAGAATTAGGGAATAAAAATAGGGTAACATTTTAACAATGGTGTCAGTTGGATTCACGCATTTATAGCACCACTAATTAATGATTTGATTATTTTGATCGCGAAACATTAGACGTAAGTAGGTGGGGGCGCGAATTCTATTTCCATTTCACTAGGTGTGCATCGTAACGAAAAGGAAATAAAACATCTGCATCTATATTACATTAACAATATAAGGCACATGTGGAACAGATTTCAATCTCGCGCAAATTTAACTGCGATAAATTCGCGACAGCCGCATACAATGGCACTTGATGGCGCTACAGCCCCGGTACTATCACAGCCGATGCGCATTGCTCGGCTTCTTCGACTTTTTGAACCATCCGGCCGTTTTTTCCGTGTCCCTGGGCATGGACACCGATCTGGACACGTCGCGGGCTTCGCCCCGCGATCTTCTGGCAATCGATTCCACCGACTGGCTTTTGCTCGTCATTTTCCGCTCGTCCTTGTCCTTAATGTATCTGGAGTTTTCTCGAGGCAGTTTGTCCTTTTTCTTGTACAGAGTTGACGTGGAACCTGGACATTTTCAGCGCAAAATTAGTATAATACTCTGTCCCAAGCTAGTTGGCAGTGACGTCATTTGTATTGTAACCATCCATCTCGCTCTGAAGCCAAGTAATAGAAAAAGAACGACAGTTACTGCGTCACTGCCAAAAAGCTTGAGACAGTAGAGTTTTTTTCCGCACCAATGTTCGGGTGCCTACCTCGCAAAATTTCATCTTTGGACTGTTTAAACCCTGCTAGGTTCTCCTTGCTTCTGGACTTTCTGTTGTTCAGCGACTGCTGATTGTTCCTGCGGTTTTCTTGCGCTCTTCTCTTAAGGGTGGAGTTGTCGTTGCGATTCGACACGTTCCGAGCCGCCCTTTGCTCGTACTTTTTCCCATTTTTGTTATATTGCGTATAGTCGATGTCGAGCGCCTCTTTTTGATGGCGCGGCTTCCAAGGAGCCAAAACCGAAAACGATCTACTAAGAGTTTTCACCTGCGGTTGAATGAAGCTAGAGCCGCTCGAAGTGAGGTCTTCTCTGGAAGCAGCCCGCGGCCCGTTTCGAAGATATTCAGGCCCAGGAATGTCGCCCACTGGAAAGATTTGGATTAGTGAGGATTAGTTGACCCTAGAGGAGTTGAGGGCCTATTGGCTACCTGTGGCCGCATGAAGATACACGATGCTTCTTTGGGATTGCTGGCTGCTGTCGCCTTCGGTTGAACTTTCCACGGAACTCATGTCGGGTCTTTTGCGTCTTCTGCGGTCCTCTCGGTCGTGCATGAAGTGGGAGGTTGGAGACATTGGCGGTTTCAGATTCGTCCTGCTGCCCCTCATTTCTCTTCAAAACATGTGCGTTATCAGAAAGGCAAAACCAAAAGTTTGATTTGGTAGTAGCGGGTTTGGGATCGGATTTAATATTATTTACTTTAATCGGAAAAGGTTGAAACTTTAGCTTAAGAAACAACAGCTAAATAAAGAATTGACAAACTTTCTCCTGTTACTCACTAAAGCTCCTGAGCAGACTGGCTTTTGAAAATTCCTCACGTCTAAACCAGAGGACGTGAGGCACTAGACTTTTGGCTCATTTATAGAAGATACATGGCTGTTAATATTTGGAAAATTTCAAGAAAATCGGTGCTCAAGGAGGTTTTTGAGGAATTAACAGAATTTAAAAAGCTCGCTTTCAAAAACTCCTCACGTCTAAACTACATCATGTAGGAACTTGTCTTTTTGGCTGTTTATAGACAACATCTGGCTGTTGAAATGAAGACAATTTCAAGTAAATCTGTCCACAGGAATAATTTTAACGAATTAACAAACTTTTCCTTGATACGCAGTAGCGCTCTTAAGTTGGTCGGCGTTCAAAAATGTGTCACCTCTAAACTATCGCATGTAGGGACTTGTCTTTATAGTAATTTATAGAAGATACTTGACTATTAAAATGAAAATGAAAATGAAAATGAAAAAATGAAAAATGAAGATTTTTCAGGAATTCACAAACTTTCGCTTGATCCTCACTAAAGCTCTCAAACAGAAGTTGTTTTTTAAAAATTTCTGACATCTACACTACAGCATGTACGGACTTGCCATTTTGTTCGTTAATAGAAGACACTCGACTGTCGAAATGAGGAAAATTTCAAGTGAATTGGAATATTTTCTACGAATTAACAAACTTTTCGATGATACTCCCTAAAACTGTTTGGCAGATTGACAGTCAAAAATTCCTCCCGCCTAAACCGAGGCACGTAGAAACTTGCCTTTTCGCTGAGTCATAGAAGACACTTAATAGTCAAAATTGGGACAATTTCAAACAAATCAGCAAGCAGGAAAATTTTTCTCAAATTAATAAGCTTTCCTTCAATACTCACTAGCGCTCGCACTGCGCAAATTGACAGTAAAAAATGCCTCCCGTCTAAACTAGAAGAAATGGAGACCTGCCATTTTTGCGAGAAATCGAATACGCTTCATCCTCAAAATGCGGAAAATTTCAAGTACATCCGGCGGCCGGAAGATTTTTCAGGAATTAACAAACTTTTCCTTGATACTCACTAACGCTCTTAAACAGATTGACAGTAAAAATACCTCCCGTCTAAACTAGAGCACATGGAGACATACAATTTCGGTGAGTCATAGAAGACACCTGACACTCAAAATGCCGAAAATTTCGAGTAAATCAGTCTACAAGAAATTGTGTCAGGAATTCACAAACTTTTCCTTGATACTCACCCACTTTCTTCAGCAGAGTGACGTTCAAAAATTCTCCACCTTTAACCTAGAGAGAGCCCTTAGAGCCTTTCCTTTTTGGTAATTGATAGAGGATAATTGACCATTAAAATGAAGAAAATTTCACATAAATCAATCAATGTGAAATTTTTTCACGAATTAACAAACTTTTTCTTGATACTCACTAACGCTCTTAAGCAGATTGAGAGTAAAAATTCCTCCCGTCTAAACTAGAGCACATGGAGACCTACAATTTCGGTGATTCATAGAAGCCACCTGACACTCAAAATGCAAAAACTTCAAGTAATTCAGTCTACAAGAAATTGTGTCAGGAATTAACAAACGTTTCCTTGATACTCACTAACGGTCTTCAGCAGAGTGACGTTCAAAAATTCTTCACCTTCAACCTAGAGAGACCCCTTAGAGCCTTTCCTTTTTGGTAATTGATAGAAGACAGTTGACAATTAAAATGAAGAAAATTTCAAATAAATCAGTCAATGGGAAATTTTTGAACGAATTAACAAACTTTTTCTTAATACTCACTAACGCTCTTAAGCAGATTGACAGTAAAAATTCCTCCCGTCTCAACTAGAGCACACGGAGACCTACAATTTCGGTGAGTCATAGAAGACGCTTGACTCTCAAACCGTAGAAAACTGCAAGTAAATCGGACTACAAGAAATTGTGTCAGGAATTAACAAACTTTTCCTTGATACTCACTAACGCTCTTAAGCGGATTGACAGTAAAAAATTCCTCCCGTCTAAACTAGAGCGCATGGAGACCTGCCATTTTGGTGAGAAATGAAAAACGCTTGACCCTCAAAATGCAGAAAATTTCAAGTAAATCCGTCGGCCGGACGATTTTTCAGGAATTAACAAACTTTTCCTTGATACTCCCTAATGCTCTTAAACAGATTGACAGTCAAAATTCCTCCCGTCTAAACTAGAGCACATGGAGACCTACAATTTCGGTGATTCATAGAAGACACCTGACACTCAAAATGCAAAAACTTCAAGTAATTCAGTCTACAAGAAATTGTGTCAGGAATTAACAAACGTTTCCTTGATACTCACTAACGGTCTTCAGCAGAGTGACGTTCAACAATTCTTCACTTTTAACATAGACCCCTTAGAGCCTTTCGTTTTTGGTAATTGATAGAAGACAGTTGACAATTAAAATGAAGAAAATTTCAAATAAATCAGTCAATGGGAAATTTTTGCACGAATTAACAAACTTTTTCTTAATACTCACTAACGCTCTTAAGCAGATTGACAGTAAAAATTCCTCCCGTCTCAACTAGAGCACACGGAGACCTACAATTTCGGTGAGTCATAGAAGACGCTTGACTCTCAAAACGTAGAAAACTTCAAGTGAATCAGACTACAAGAAATTGTGTCAGGAATTAACAAACTTTTCATTGATACTCACTAACGTTCTTCAGCAGAGTGACATTGAAAAATTCTTCACCTTTAACCTAGAGCCCTTAGAGCCTTTCCTTTTTGGTAATTAATAGAAGATAATTGACCATTAAAATGAAGAAAATTTCAAATAAATCAGTCAATGGGAAAATTTTTCACGAATTAATAAACGTTTTCTTGATACTCACTAACGCTCTTAAGCAGATTGAGAGTAAAAATTCCTCCCGTCTAAACTAGAGCACATGGAGACCTACAATTTCGGTGAGTCATAGAAGATAAGTGACTCTCAAAACCCAAAAATGTTCAAGTAAATCAGACTACCAGAAATTGTGTCAGGAATTAACAAACTTTTCATTGATACTCACTAACGTTCTTCAACAGAGTGACGTTAAAAAATTCTTCACCTTTAACCTAGAACCCTTAGAGCCTTGCCTATTTGGTAATTGATAGAAGATAATCGATCATTAAAATGAAGAAAATTTCAAATAAATCAGTCAATGGAAAAAATTTTCACGAATTAACAAAATTTTTCTTGATACTCACTAAGGGTCTTAAACAGATTGACAGTAAAAATTCCTCCCGTCTAAACTAGAGTACATTGAGACCTACAATTTCGACGAAACATAGAAGACACCTGACACTCAAAATGAAGAAAAATTCAAGTAAATCAGTGTACAAAAAATAGTGTGAGGAATTAACAAACTTTTCATTGATACTCACTAACGTTCTTCAGCAGAGTGACGTTGAAAAATTATTCACCTTTAACCTAGAGCCCTTAGAGCCTTTCCTTTTTGGTAATTGATAGAAGATAATTGACCATTAAAATGAGGAAAATTTCAAATAAATCAGTCAATGGAAACATTTTGTACGAATTAACAAACTTTTTCTTGATACTCACTAACGCTCTTAAACAGATTGACAGTAAAAATTCCTCCCGTCTAAACTAGAGTACATTGAGACCTACAATTTCGGTGAGTCATAGAAGACACCTGGCACTCAAAATGAAGAAAATTTCAAGTAAATCAGTGTACAAGAAATTGTGTGAGGAATTAACAAACTTTTCATTGATACTCACTAACGTTCTTCAGCAGAGTGACGTTGAAAAATTCTTCACCTTTAACCTAGAGCCCTTAGAGCCTTTCCTTTTGGGTAATTGATAGAAGATAATTGACCATTAAAATGAAGAAAATTGCAAATAAATCAGTAAATGGGAACATTTTTCACGAATTAACAAACTTTTTCTTGATACTCACTAACGCTCTTAAACAGATTGACAGTAAAAATTCCTCCCGTCTAAACTAGAGTATATTGAGACCTACAATTTCGGTGAGTCATAGAAGACACCTGACACTCAAAATGAAGAAAATTTCAAGTAAATCAGTGTACAAGAAATTGTGTGAGGAATTAACAAACTTTTCATTGATACTCACTAACGTTCTTCAGTAGAGTGACGTTGAAAAATTCTTCACCTTTAACCTAGAGCCCTTAGAGCCTTTCCTTTTGGGTAATTGATAGAAGATAATTGACCATTAAAATGAAGAAAATTGCAAATAAATCAGTAAATGGGAACATTTTTCACGAATTAACAAACTTTTTCTTGATACTCACTAACGCTCTTAAACAGATTGACAGTAAAAATTCCTCCCGTCTAAACTAGAGTACATTGAGACCTACAATTTCGGTGAGTCATAGAAGACACCTGACACTCAAAATGAAGAAAATTTCAAGTAAATCAGCGTACAAGAAATTGTGTGAGGAATTAACAAACTTTTCATTGATACTCACTAACGTTCTTCAGCAGAGTGACGTTGAAAAATTCTTCACCTTTAACCTAGAGCCCTTAGAGCCTTTCCTTTTTGGTAATTGATAGAAGATAATTGACCATTAAAATGAAGAAAATTGCAAATAAATCAGTCAATGGGAACATTTTTCACGAATTAACAAACTTTTTGTTGATACTCACTAACGCTCTTAAACAGATTTACAGTAAAAATTCCTCCCGTCTAAACTAGAGTACATTGAGACCTACAATTTCGGTGAGTCATAGAAGACACCTAACACTCAAAATGAAGAAAATTTCAAGTAAATCAGTGTACAAGAAATTGTGTGAGGAATTAACAAACTTTTCATTGATACTCACTAACGTTCTTCAGCAGAGTGACGTTGAAAAATTCTTCACCTTTAACCTAGAGCCCTTAGAGCCTTTGCTTTTTGGTAATTGATAGAAGATAATTGACCATTAAAATGAGGAAAATTTCAAATAAATCAGTCAATGGAAACATTTTTTACGAATTAACAAACTTTTTCTTGATACTCACTAGCGCTCTTAAACAGATTGACAGTAAAAATTCCTCCCGTCTAAACTAGAGTATATTGAGACCTACAATTTCGGTGAATCATAGAAGATACCTGACACTCAAAATGAAGAAAATTTCAAGTAAATCAGTGTACAAGATATTGTGTGAGGAATTAACAAACTTTCATTGATACTCACAAACGTTCTTCAGCAGAGTGACGTTGAAAACTTCTTCACCTTTAACCTAGAGCCCTTAGAGCCTTTCCTTTTTGGTAATTAATAGAAGATAATTGACCATTAAAACGAAGAAAATTTCAAATGAATCAGTCAATCGGACATTTTTTCACGAATTAGCAAACTTTTTCTTGATATTCACTAACGCTCTTAAGCAGATTGACAGTAAAAATTCCTCCCATCTCAACTAGAGCACACGGAGACCTACAATTTCGGTGAGTCATAGAAGACGCTTGACCCTCAAGACGCAGAAAACTTCGAGTAAATCAGACAACAAGAAATTGTGTCAGGAATTAATCAACGTTTTCTTGATACTCACTAACGCACTTAAGCAGACTGGCGTGCAAAAATGCCTCACGTCTAAACTAAAGCACGTAGCGAACTGCCTTTTTGGTCAGTGATAGAAGACATTGGACTATAAAATTGTAGAAAATTTCAAGCAAATCGACGCACAAGAATATGTTTTCAAGAACTAACAAAATACCCCTTGAAAGCTTACCTATCGGTTTCTGATATATTCGTCAGCGATTTGTGCAGAACGTCGCTCTTCCGACCGACATTTGCACTCTTCCGACTTTCTTCTGAAATATTGTGCAACTCCCTAGTGGACTGGCTGCACAAACCCGGCCGTTTCTTAGCCAGAGTGGCCCCTCTCAAGCTGTCCCCATTGGACTCCTGATCGGTGTCTCCGAAGAACCGCAAATTGCTGGTGGAGGAGGAGATTCGCGTTTGGCGTCCGTTTCCTTCGTCTTCTGTGCTGGTCAGGTTTCCGTCCTTATTTCGCTGGAATTAATGTCATTAACGGTTCTTCTTCACGGTGTTATAGGTGGAAGTACCTTTTCCTTTCTTTTCGTTAATCGATCCAGGGATTTGAACCAGCTGTTGTGTGTGGATTCAGGTTTTTTCGGGCCGTCCCTCGATGGACTGGGCGTGGAAAGGCGTCGCCTGTTTCTATAATCGGGGCTCTGCAAAATGGTCCATAACTTGATTCACGAATTTTACGCAAATTTAACACTATTCAAGAGCGGTTAATGATGTGGATTCCGACACAAAAGCATTGAGGATCGAAGCAAGGCTATGCCCTTTTTCGAGTATCTGCATGTTTAAAGACGTCCTATCCCTCAAACTGTTCGAAAAATCTTTTGGGTCCGAATGACCTTTTCGATGGTGCGACTGCAGATCTATGTTTTGCTGCTTAGGTTTAATCTGAAACTCCTAGTATCTAAGAAAAAAACCCTCTATATCACCCAAAAGGTAAAAAATATCCGGTGAGCCCTACCCACATATTCCCTTGATGGTCTCGAGACCTATATTTTACTGCTACTGATTAATTAGAAACTCCTACCCTGAGAAAAGCTCGAAACACCTTTGGGGCCTCCCGAATTCTAAAACACCCTATATCTCAGAAGCTCAGAAGGTCATTGGAACCATTTTGATAGAGTGTTTCAAATGCTAGCTTTTCTTTTCTTGGAGCTTTGAAAATTCCCAGCCTTAAAAAAGATTTAAGGGTTTTATTGAGCACCTCAACTGGACATTTTTAAATAGCAGTCATGCTCTCAGAGTATCGCAGCAACCGTTCTTTCAGCGTCTGACTCATGCTCTCAGCGTGTTTTATCAATTAATGTCGGTGGAGAACTCGGATGGCCTGCGATTTTGGCCAAAAACACATCCTGTCCAATTAAAGAAGTCGGTTTAACGATCTTAGAACGACGAGAGGCAAGCGAAGAGGGTTACTTTTAAGTGGTTTTTTTGGCAATCTGAAACTGGTCATATTTACATAAAAAATCCACCAGCCAACCGGCAGGTATGTTTTTGGTGCTTTGCAACCTTTCAGTGATTTTTATTGTCGATGTTAAACATCGGCAGGGGATTTTTATGAACGTAGGAATATTGGAAACTCATATGGTCTTAATGTTTAGAAGGCTACGAAGCTGTAGCGAATCTATTAAGCACAATACGGATCAAAGGAGCGAGATTGCATAAATTCCTTACCAACGCAATGTCGATTTACTATTCTTTGCGGATCTTTAAACAATGTTATCTAATTGCAATCGGTTGGAAACCTTGAGCGCGCCGTAGACATTTATATTAAAAATCCCGGTTTACAAAAATGTTAATTGCAGTTGCGTATCTTCTATCGAAAAAAAATGTTCAAGTTACTCACTGGCCCATTTTGAGTGCTGATTCGCTCATTATCAGCTCCTTGTTTGGCGTACAATGGCTTCGACTTGGCTTTCTGCAAAGTGCTGGTTTTGTCCTTTTTCTTTTCCCGGGTAAACAGAGATTTCACCTGGAAAACCGCAAAATACCAACATTTTCTTTCGATTAGCTGAACTTACTTTTTCCAGGCCGCTTTTTTTGTCCGGCTTTGGCGGTTTCCTTTCGATCACTTTCGGTCGTTCGATGTCTTTGTCGATTCGGGGATCGTAATGAGATCCATCGTCGATGCTGCGTTCTCGCGGAATATATTTACTTTTATGCCGGTAGAATTCGTCTCGCGAATTTATATCGGAGTCGTAGTCTTTTCGCGATTTTCGCAAATTGCTGGTTTCGGTGTGATGTTTTTCGTTCGTTATCAGCAAAGAGCTGGCAAAACCTGGAAGGATCAAATTTTGAGTGGTTGGTGATTGGGACTTCTGCTAAAAGGTGCTAAAATGCACAAGCCGATACCTCATCGGGTTTTTGAGAAATGGGCTCTTAAAAATTGGAGTGCAGAAACAGCGCAAAACCAAAAAAGTGACCAAAATCCCGGAATTTATTCCGCCAAAGCTTTTCACTGGCTTCTAAATTTCAAAAATTATTAAAGATTAAATTAATTAATTATTAATTTATTAAAAGTCTGCTGGAAGCCGCATGCTGATATTTCATCTACATCTTGGGAAATGACCTCTGGAAGAATGAAGCGCAAAAACCGCACAAAGTGAGAAAACTGTCCAAAGTTCCTGAATTCGTGCCAAAGAAGCTTTTCTCTTGCCTTCTCCGGAAACTCGCTAAATAACTTACGTAAAGCCCCTTTGAAACTCTGCTAGAAACCGCAAGTTGATATCGCATCTGCTTCTTGAGAAACGGCTTCTTGAACAATGTGAAGCAAAAACCGCGCAAAAGTAATAAACTGTCTAAAGTTCCAGAATTCATTGCAAAAAAGTGTTTTTTTTACATTCTGCTGAAACTCGCCAAACAAATAAAGAAGGGCCTTTTTAAAAGCCTGCTAGAAGCCACGAGCTGATATCTTGGCCAGTTGTTAAGAAACGGCTTCTTGAAAAATGTAGTGTAAAAACCGCCCAAAACAAAAAAACTGTGAAAAGTTACGAAATTCATTCCAAAGAAATTCATTCCGAAGGATTCTGCTCAGATTCACCCAGTTATTAACATAAGTTTTTCTGTAAAGACTGCTAAAGGACACAAAGTGAAATCCCATCTAGTTCTTGAGAAATGTTCTCTTGAAGAATGAAGAGCAAAAAACGCAAATTGAAAGAAACTGTTCAAAATTCACAATTCAATTCTGGACAAGATTTTCTTTAGATTTTTCTCAAACTCGACAAGTGACTAAAGTGAAGCCTCTTTCAGTGCGTGCTAGAATCCGCAAGTTGATATCTCTTGTACGTTTTGAGAAAGGGCTTCTTGAAGAATGTAATGCAAAACCCGCTCTAAATCAGATAAATGTCTAAAATATGTAAATGTAAATGTCTAAGTTCATTGCCAAGAAACTATTTACTTGATTCTGCCCAAATTTAAGCAATTATTAACTCAAAGCTTTCTTTAAAGTCTGTTGAACGCCGCAAACTGTTATCCGATCCTTTTCTTGAGAAATGACCCCTTGAAGAATGAAATGCAAAAACCGCGCAAATTGAAAAAACTATCCAAAGTTCCGGAATTTATTCCGAGGACGATTTTATCTACATTTTCCTCAAACTCAAAAAGTAACTAACGGAAGACATCTTTCAAAGCCTGCTAGAATCCGCAAGTTGATATCTCTTGCAGGTCTTGAGAAATGGCTTCTTGAAGAATGCAATGCAAAAACCGTTCTAAGTCAAATAACTGTGTAAAGTTCTCAAATTCATTGCGAAGAAACTTTTAACTAGATTCCAACCAAATTATTAGTAGTACTTAACACAGATCTTCCTTTAAACAACGCTAAACGCCGAAAACTCTAATTCCATCTGGTTCTTGAGAAATGCCATCTTGAAGAATGTAGTCCAAAAATGGCGCAAATTGAAAAAACTGTCCAAAATTCCGGAATTTATTCCGAATACGGTTTTCTCTACATTTTCTTCAAATTCAAAAAATGACTAAAGTAAGGTATCGTTCAAAGCCTACTAGAATCCGGAAGCTGAAATCTCTTGTAGGTCTTGAGAAATGGCTTCTTGAAGAATTCAATACAAAAGCCGCTCTAAATCAAATAACTGTGTAAAGTTCCCAAATTCATTGCGAAGAAACTTTTAACTAGATTCTACCCAAATTCACATAGTGATTAACACATACCTTTCTTTAAACAACACTAAACGCAGAAAACTCTAATTCCATCGAGCTCTTGAGAAATGGCCTCTTGAAGAATGTAGTGCAAAAATCGCGCAAATTGGAAAAACTGTCCAAAATTCCGGAATTTATTCCGAATACGGTTTTCTATACATTTTCCTCAAACTCAAAAAATGATTAAAGTAAGGCATCTTTCAAAGCCTGCTAGAATCCGCACGCTGAAATCTCTTGTGGGTCTTGAGAAATGGCTTCTTGAAGAATGCAATGCAAAAACCGCTCGACATCAAATAACTGTGTAAAGTTCCCAAATTCATTGCGAAGAAACTTTTAACTAGATTCTAGCCAAATTCACGCACTACTTAACATGGACCTTCCTTTAAACAACACTAAACGCCGAAAACTCTAATTCCATCTGGTTTTTGAGAAATGGCCTCTTGAAGAATGTAGTCCAAAAATGACGCAATTTGAAAAAACTGTCCAAAATTCCGGAATTTATTCCGAATACGGTTTTTTCTACATTTTCCTCAAACTCAACAAGTAACTAAATGAAGGCATCTTTCAAAGCCTGCTAGAATCCGCAAGCTGATATCTCTTGTAGGACTTGAGAAACGGCTTATTGAAGAACGCAATGCAAAAACCGCTCTAAATCAAATAACTGTGTAAAGTTCCCAAATTCATTGCGAAGAAACTTTTGACTAGATTCTACCCAAATTCACGCAGTACTTAACACAGACCTTCCTTTAAACAACACTAAACGCTGAAAACTCTAATTCCATCTGGTCTTTGAGAAATGGCCTCTTGAAGAATGCAATGCAAAAACCGTGCAAATTTAAGAAACTGTCCAAAGTTCCGGCATTTATTCCGAAGACGATTTTCTCTACATTTTCCTCAAACTCAACAAGTAACTAAAAGAAGGCATCTTTCAAAGCCTGCTAGAATCCGCAAGCTGATATCTCTTGTAGGACTTGAGAAACGGCTTCTTGAAGAACGCAATGCAAAAACCGCTCTAAATCAAATAACTGTGCAAAGTTCCCAAATTCATTGCGAAGAAACTTTTAACTAGATTCTACCCAAATTCACGCAGTACTTAACATGGACCTTCCTTTAAACAACACTAAACGCCAAAAACTCTAATTCCATCTGGTTCTTGGGACATGGCCTCTTGAAGAATGCAATGCAAAAACGTGCAAATTTAAGAAACTGTCCAAAGTTCCGGCATTTATTCCGAAGACGATTTTCTCTACATTTTCCTCAAACTCAAAAAGTAACTAAATGAAGGCATCTTTCAAAGCCTGCTAGAATCCGCAAGCTGATATCTCTTGTAGGACTTGAGAAACGGCTTCTTGAAGAACGCAATGCAAAAACCGCTCTAAATCAAATAACTGTGTAAAGTTCCCAAATTCATTGCGAAGAAACTTTTAACTAGATTCTACCCAAATTCACGCAGTACTTAACACAGACCTTCCTTTAAATAACACTAAACGCCGAAAACTCTAATTCCATCTGGTTCTTGAGAAATGGCCTCTTGAAGAATGTAGTCCAAAAATGGCGCAAATTGAAAAAACTGTCCAAAATTCCGGAATTTATTCCGAATACGGTTTTTTCTACATTTTGCTCAAACTCAAAAAATGACTAAAGTAAGACATCTTTCAAAGCCTACTAGAATCCGCACGCTGATATCTCTTGTAGGTCTTGAGAAATGGCTTCTTGAAGAATGCAATGCAAAAACCGCTCTAAATCAAATAACTGTGTAAAGTTCCCAAATTCATTGCGAAGAAACTTTTAACTAGATTCTACCCAAATTCACGCAGTACTTAACATGGACCTTCCTTTAAACAACACTAAACGCCAAAAACTCTAATTCCATCTGGTTCTTGAGACATGGCCTCTTGAAGAATGCAATGCAAAAACCGTGCAAATTTAAGAAACTGTCCAAAGTTCCGGCATTTATTCCGAAGACGATTTTCTCTACATTTTCCTCAAACTCAAAAAGTAACTAAATGAAGGCATCTTTCAAAGCCTGCTAGAATCCGCAAGCTGATATCTCTTGTAGGACTTGAGAAACGGCTTCTTGAAGAACGCAATGCAAAAACCGCTCTAAATCAAATAACTGTGTAAAGTTCCCAAATTCATTGCGAAGAAACTTTTAACTAGATGCCAACCAAATTATTAGTAGTACTTAACACAGATCTTCCTTTAAACAACACTAAACGCCGAAAACTCTAATTCCATCTGGTTCTTGAGAAATGGCCCCTTGAAGAATGAAATGCAAAAACCGCGCAAATTTAAGAAACTGTCCAAAGTTCCGGCATTTATTCCGAGGACGATTTTCTCTACATTTTCCTCAAGCTCAAAAAGTAACTAAAGGAAGACATCTTTCAAAGCCTGCTAGAATCCTCAAGTTGATATCTTTTGCAGGTCTTGAGAAATGGCTTCTTGAAGAATGCAATGCAAAAACCGTTCTAAGTCAAATAACTGTGTAAAGTTCCCAAATTCATTGCGAAGAAACTTTTAACTAGATTCTACCCAAATTCACGCAGTACTTAACACAGACCTTCCTTTAAACAACACTAAACGCCGAAAACTCTAATTCCATCTGGTTCTTGAGAATGGCCTCTTGAAGAATGCAATGCAAAAACCGTGCAAATTTAAGAAACTGTCCAAAGTTCCGGCATTTATTCCGAAGACGATTTTCTCTACATTTTCCTCAAACTCAACAAGTAACTAAATGAAGGCATCTTTCAAAGCCTGCTAGAATCCGCAAGCTGATATCTCTTGTAGGACTTGAGAAACGGCTTCTTGAAGAACGCAATGCAAAAACCGCTCTAAATCAAATAACTGTGTAAAGTTTCCCAAATTCATTGCGAAGAAACTTTTAACTAGATTCTACCCAAATTCACGCAGTACTTAACATGACCTTCCTTTAAACAACACTAAACGCCGAAAACTCTAATTCCATCTGGTTCTTGAGACATGGCCTCTTGAAGAATGCAATGCAAAAACCGTGCAAATTTAAGAAACTGTCCAAAGTTCCGGCATTTATTCCGAAGACGATTTTCTCTACATTTTCCTCAAACTCAAAAAGTAACTAAATGGAGGCATCTTTCAAAGCCTGCTAGAATCCGCAAGCTGATATCTCTTGTAGGACTTGAGAAACGGCTTATTGAAGAACGCAATGCAAAAACCGCTCTAAATCAAATAACTGTGTAAAGTTTCCAAATTCATTGCGAAGAAACATTTAACTAGATTCTACCCAAATTCACGCAGTACTTAACACAGACCTTCCTTTAAACAACACTAAACGCCGAAAACTCTAATTCCATCTGGTTCTTGAGAAATGGCCTCTTGAAGAATGCAATGCAAAAACCGTGCAAATTTAAGAAACTGTCCAAAGTTCCGGCATTTATTCCGAAGACGATTTTCTCTACATTTTCCTCAAACTCAAAAAGTAACTAAATGGAGGCATCTTTCAAAGCCTGCTAGAATCCGCAAGCTGATATCTCTTGTAGGACTTGAGAAACGGCTTCTTGAAGAACGTAATGCAAAAACCGCTCTAAATCAAATAACTGTGTAAAGTTCCCAAATTCATTGCGAAGAAACTTTTAACTAGATTCTACCCAAATTCACGCAGTACTTAACACAGACCTTCCTTTAAACAACACTAAACGCCGAAAACTCTAATTCCATCTGGTTCTTGAGAAATGGCCTCTTGAAGAATGCAATGCAAAAACCGTGCAAATTTAAGAAACTGTCCAAAGTTCCGGCATTTATTCCGAAGACGATTTTCTCTACATTTTCCTCAAACTCAACAAGTAACTAAATGAAGGCATCTTTCAAAGCCTGCTAGAATCCGCAAGCTGATATCTCTTGTAGGACTTGAGAAACGGCTTCTTGAAGAACGCAATGCAAAAACCGCTCTAAATCAAATAACTGTGTAAAGTTTCCAAATTCATTGCGAAGAAACTTTTAACTAGATTCTACCCAAATTCACGCAGTACTTAACACAGACCTTCCTTTAAACAACACTAAACGCCGAAAACTCTAATTCCATCTGGTTCTTGAGAAATGGCCGCTTGAAGAATGTAGTGCAAAAATCGCGTAAATTGAAAAAACTGTCCAAAATTCCGGAATTAATTCCGAAGACGATTTGTCCTACATTGACCTCAAACTTGGAAAATAACTAAAGCGAAGCCTTTTTCAAGAGCTTCTGGAATCCGCAAACGGATATCTCATCTGTTTCGTGAGAACTGGCCTCTTGAAAAATGTAAGGCAACATCCGCTCAAAATCAAATAACTGTCTAAACTTCCGAAATTCATTCCGAAGAAACTCTCAAACAGATTCTGCGCACATTTTTGCAACGATTAACATAAAGCTGTCTTTAAAAACTGCTAAAAGCCCCAAACTGTCATCCCATCTAGATCTTAAGAAATGCGCTTGATCCTTCAAGAGCAAAAACCGAACCACCTCATTAGCCAGTGGCTACTCCCAGGACAATCCCTATTCTATACTCAGACACTGCTCGCTTTCTGCCCTTACCTTCATCTTCACTCTCATTGTAAAGATCTGGATGCGTCCTCAAAGGCCTAGCAGGCCTGTAGTTCTCGCTACTATCCCGTCTAAAGTCGTTTTCAATTCCCGAATCCACAAATCGATCCGTCCTCCGGTCACTTTCCTCCCGATTTAGGAAAATCTCCGACCTAAACCTCTGCGATCTGCCCTTATCAAAAGCCTCCTCTCTGGGCAAGGAGTCGTGATAGGATCCGTTCTGATCCCTACTCAAAGTCCTGTTGTGGATCTCGGGAGTGGATCGATACATGTTCTTATCTTTGAGAAGTTTCGGCTGTTCGTATCGGCTGCGATTGTTGATGGTGAGTTGAGGTTCAAAACGTTGGTTTTCCGGAGAGGAGCGATAGTCGCTGAGTTGATACTCCAAGCTTTTGGGTTCGGTGTCTGAAAGTTCGTGCGGCTCGCCAAAGACTTTCTTAGTGCGAGTCTCGAAGTGTCTGCGTTAGAGGAATGTGGCCAATGAATATGAAATTTGATCGCCCGGTATATTGAACTTACCTTTCACCAAAGCCATCAGTTTTGGTCTCCGACATGTATTTCTCCTTGAATCCCGCTGGACTAGAGGAGCCATTCCTGTAGTACTTGGAGGATTTTTCTGAAACGTACACTTTGCTTCTTGGAGGTTTGGTGGGGTGGAATTCTGGAGATGGGGTGGTTTTGTCGCTAATCCTGCGGTTGATCCGGGACTCCAGAAGATCGCGCCTGGCGCTCAAATCCACCCGACTAGGGGAGGAAAGGATCTGGTCGGCTTCAGTGAAACTCTCCCGCCTCTTGGAGTCCATCCCATCTCCACGCCCCCTTTCCATGATTCCATTGCAGCTGGAAAAGCGGGCGGGGCTCCGGTACTTGGGCAGAATGGGGCTTTCCGCCTTGTACTTGTCGATTTCATCCAGCAGCTTCTCAGTTTCGCTTTGGTAACTTTCGAACTGATCATCTCCAAAGTGAGTGAACAGCTTCTCGGAGTCGTACTTTCGATTGAACCCCATACTGTCTTCGCCCCCCAATCCTTCATCAGAGTCCGACTGGGCGGGCCTCCTTCCATTGAACGCTCTATGCACTGTCAGCTTCTCGTTTTCTGCAAAAACATGTTTTCAAACAATTCCAAGCGCGGATTAACTGGGAGGATTATTGGGCGCTACTCACGTTTCCCATTGGCTGTGCACACCACTTGAGCATAGATAACCGGCTTACTGATAGGAGGAGAATCGCGAGGCAAATCCTCACTCGATCGGCATTTGTCTGGACTTATGCCTCTCGTGTATGAGAATGGCTGGTTATTGTTATGTTGCACCGCGATATTGGGCATAATGAGTACATTAGTGCGAGCAGGAGGAGGCGAAGAACAGGAGTCGCTGCTCAAGCGTTTTACCATCGAGTTTACCGCTTTTCCTGAAATGTTAATAAGCGCCGATCAAGACAAGAGCTTGGCCGTAGGCCCTCATTCTGAGAAAATAATGACGATCTGAGCATTTAGTGCACGAGCCTTCAGTTGAAGTTCTGTGCCCAAAATGTCCAAAGCTGTCCTAACTTTGAAAGGGGATAATTTCTTGTCGCTGCGAGCGATTTGATGTCTGTTTCGAGCGTTATCAAGGCACATTCTTTTTCTATCAGCCAGTGGTTTTTCAAAAATTACGTTCTTCAGATAACGTCCCTACAAGGTGGAACATGAAACAGTGCAAAATTTCTGAAAGTTTCACAGTTGACCGAAACAAACTGTGTTTTTGTGCATTTCAAGTTCAAAAGCTGATGAAAAATCAGGGGATTGTTAGATGATAATGGAAATTTTGTTGGATTCTGGGACCAATCTTCTTCTTCACCGTCCCAAAATTTCAAGCTGCTACTTAAAGTGGTTTGGAAGCTACGAATTTTCATTTAAGTGTGCTACAAGGTATGCGGTTTGTCAAAGTTCACGTCAAATTCGAAAGCTTCTGGAAAATCCATGCTAGTTTCCATTCCGATGAAAATTCCCCCGATTTTAGCTAAAATATTCGTCTTGACTATGCAGAAGTTTCAAGTAGCTGCTTGCTCTCAATTCGGAGTTATGAATTTTTTCGTAACTCTCCCACAAATGGCGCGGTTCATTGAGTTTCACCTCAAGTTCAAAAGGTTCTGAAACATCAGTGGAAACTCGGATTCGAATGAAAAGTTGTCTTCTGTTGGACAAAGCTTTTGTCTTCAGCGCGCGGACATTTTAACTCGCTGCCTCAACTGGTTTGGGAGGGATATAAATTTATGAAGAACTGCACTATAAATTTTGCGGTTCCTTAAATTTCCCGTCAAGTTCAAAAGCTTCAGAAACATCAGCGGGCGCTCGGATTCTAATCAAAATTGGCTCAATTCTGAGTAAAACTTGTAGAAACTTTATCCAGCAACAGTTTTTTTTAAGAATGAGATCCTGCGACTAAGCTCTTGTCCGTTACAAGCAAGCGGTTTAGTTGATTGTTCAGCTAAAGCACTTTGAGGCCTAAGGGAGTACGGGGGGATTGAATCAGCTTCAGCTGCACTCACCTTTAGTAAGGGGTGGCTTTTCGACTGGCTTCTGGCTGCTGTGAATCATATCTGGAGACCGATTGACTGGCTGATGCGAATCCTTAACAGTGGGCGCCACTAGGCCGGTTGGCTTAACTTCCGCACTTTTGTCAGCTGAAGAATTCAGTTCCTCACTCTTCTTAAAAGCTGCTGGGTCTTTATGGGCATGCTTCCTCTCAACTTCATTGGCTTTGGGCTTTTTCTGAGTGATCGACTTGAGCTTTTTCCCCAAGTTGAAGTTCAGCTTGTGCCGTTTGCTGCTTGAAATGTTCTCGGCTTTGTCCACGTCGATTATAATGGGCTGAGGCTCCCTTTGCGGCGATGGAGTTTTGGCGATCCGAATTCCGGTTTCTTTGTATAGAGCGGCGTCCACTTCCTCTATGTAGTTCTTCAGTTGGTCGGTTACACTCGCTGAACCATTCTGCAAAAGTCAATTACCAAAATCAGTTAGTTGTGGAAGCTTGATTGAAATCCGTTTGATTACCTCCGGGTTTTTATCGTTCTCTTTGTTCGGTGCAAAATAATCTTCACGTTGAGTTACTTCGATAATGGGCGATAACTGTTTCTTAACGTTTATTCTTTTGCTGATCTCTTCAGCCTCGCTTTCAGGCCCGCAAGCTTTCGAGCGCAAAGCGCTGGCGTCGCTGACGCTTCTTCGGAGGCTGGATTTCTTCGGTTTGGGGCTCTTGGGCGATTTGCTGAAGATGTCGAAGATCGACGGCTTGGAGGAGCTTGAAACGTTGGAAACTGTGGCGAAAGTGCGCGGAGGCTTTTTGGGGCCGCGCAGTTCGAGCGAGTCGCGCCTCTTGGGAACGCGCCTGTCCAGCGAGTGGGACGGATAGTCTTTCTGTCCAGATTTTTCCTTTTTTCTGCTTGGCAGGGTGTAGAACTTTTCGGGAATGGGACCTGAAAATTCAATATATATGTAGATGAAGCTCTCAGACAATGGAAAGGAACGGGTACGGACATGTATGGAGGAAGAAAGACTTGGAGTGGATACCTGCAGGAAGAAGAAGAAGATGAAGACTGCCAACAACTGTAACGCTAGGATTATCCTTAAAAAGACTAATGCAGAAATTACCTCTATCGTTGGCAATGCATCCGATTTTATCAGCCTCCCTTAGCACTTTGGCAGCTTCTTCGGCAATTTCCTTCTTGGACCGTTTGAGTCGTTCCTTTCGAACGGGCGAAGTTAGAACAATGTCTCCATCGATTCCATTAACCGCGCCTATCACCCTTGGACTCTCCCTGGGCACTTTAATAAAAAAAAAACTCTTTGAATAAACGATTTCCGAGGATCGACCGGTATTTATTTGGTATTGAAGATTGGCATTGTGATTTCCCATTGTACGCGTTTGACTCCTTAATCGGCACAGTTCGGCGTGATAATTATCGGAAGCAACCAAGTGAAAAATTGGCAATTTTTCTCTATCAGATGGCTCTTTAATTAACAGTTTTATAATTTAAATTTTCATATTGTTACTACTGTAATAATCATTGTCTTTGATGGAAATGCACGCCAGCGAAGCGAGCGGAGCCATAAAGTGCACAGTTATTTAACAAAGTTACTGAGTGAACTTTATAATTGGATGGTTTCATGTCCTTGTCCTCAAATAGTTTTAATTGTTGTTTCGGAGGTTTTTTTTCATTTATCTTAATCATACTTCACGCTATCTTGGTCGCAAATCCTTATAGGTTCACCTTAAAGACTTTTTTAAAGGTTACTCAAGTGACGAACAGTTCCAGTCTTTAAAGTATTTTCGACGTTTCGGCAGCACGCATGAGTAGCTGCTTCAGAGTTGTGTTCGTTTCAGAGCCAAACGTGCTGGCGACACGTCAGGACTTAATTTCTAACGACTGCGACCTAAAAACACCGAAAATGATCAATTCTTCAATGGTTTCAACGGAGGTTAAGTTTTAGTTGACGCAAAAAAAAAATTTCCAACTCTGCATTTGCTCAAAATTAATTTTTTTTGGCCGTAAAGGTATCAAGATGGAACGTAGCAAGGCACAGGCCATGGTGCATCTCTCTCAGACTTTTATGTGCGGGAGAGAGAAAACCGATGCAAGCAACGTTCTGCAATGAGAAAATCAGCTTCATTTAATGTAAATCGATTTATGAGGTGGCAAAGGATTCAGCGGTATTTTTGTGATTTTTTTATTAATAGACTGAAAACGGCAATTTTTACCAATAAGGAAGAAAATGGACAAAATTGCTTTTTGGTTTTGGGTTCTTTAAATATCTCGCTATATTTTCGGGAAAATCATACAAATGAAGGCAAATTAAGGGTGAATATTTTGGAAATTTCAGTTAAAAGTTTGCTTGGTTCTTCGTCGTTGTTGATGCTAGAAAACATGCTGAAGTTTTAAGAACTTTGGTGAGTATCAAGCGAAAGTTTGTTAATTCCTCAAAAATTCCTTCCTGAAAACTGATTTGGTTGGGATTTTCTACATTTTGATGGCCAAACGTCTTCTGTAAATGGCCAAAAAGGCAAGTTTCTATGTGCTCCAGTTTAGACGTTAGTTTAATTATTAAACTGTGCACTAGTTTAGTCCTGAGGAATTTTTAAACGCCTCGTCTTGCAAGAGCGTTTGTGAGTATCAAGTGAAAGTTTGTTAATTCCTGGAAATCCTTTCTGCCAGCTAATTTGCCTAAAATTTTCCAGATTTTAACAGCCAAGTGCATTCTATAAATAGCCATAAGGGCAAGTCTCTACCTGCCCTAGTTTAAACGCGAGCATTTTTTGAACGGCGGTCTGCTTGAGAGCTCTAGTTAGTATCATGGGAGAGTTTATTAATTCCTGAAAACTCTTCGTATGAACTGATTCTGCTCAAATTTGCTCCGTTTTAATAGCCAAGATTCTGCTATCAACTACGAAAAAAGCAAGTCCTTGCGTCCTCTAGTTTAGAGGTGACGGTTTTTTAAAAGCCTGCCTGCATGAGGGCTTTAGTGAGTATTGTGGAAAAATTTGTTAATTCCTGAAAAATCTTCCTGGTAACTAACTGGCTTGAACCTTTAGTTTTAACCCTTATACGTGTCTTCAATAGACGACCAAAACAAGTCGATACGTGCACTAGTTTGGACCTGAGGAATTTTTAAAAGCCAGTCTGCATAAGAGCATTAGTAAGTATAAAGGGAAATTTTGTTCAGTCCACTTCCTTGATATCTTCCTGTGGACTGATTTAATTGAAATTTTCCTCATTTTAACAGTCAAGTATCGCCTAGAACTGACCAAAAAATTAAGTCTCTTCGTGCTTCAGTTTAGACGTGAGGAATTTTTGAACGCCAGTCTGCTTAAGGGCGATAGAGAGTATCAAGGTATCAAAAATACTGAAAAATCGTTTTTTCGCCATTTTGACGGTTAATTTGAGGTTATGTCAAAAAGTGTTAAATACAAAAGTTGTAGATGCTTTTATTGTCTACAACTCGGTTATTGAACGTTTTCCGCTAGGAGGTCACGTTTCGCCGCAAATCGCAAAAAGCCGCTTTCAACCCGCGTGTTTTTGAAAGCCCGATGCTTAAAAGCCTTAGTGAGTTTTAAGGAGAAGTTTGTAAATTTCTGAAAAATCGCCCTGGGGACTAATTTGCGTGAAATTTTCGACAGTTTTTCAACCACGTGTTTTCTATAAATCCCCAAAAGCACAAGTTTCTACATGCTCTAATTTAGACGTGAGGAATTTTCAATAACCAGCCTGCTTAAAATATTTATTGAGTCTCAAGCTCCTTAATTCCTGAAAAACCTCCTGGCGCACTGATTTTCTCGAAATTTTAACAGTCAAGCGTCTTAAAGTTTGGCACCAGGCCCTGATAGCCAAGATGATAACAGCCGGCTTTCCGGGACACCAAACTAAGCTCATCAGCAGCTACCTATCTGGACGCAGCTTCCAGGTCAAGATTGAGAACCAGCTCTCAACCAGCAGACCGGTGATGTCAGGAGTACCGCAAGGATCCAATGCTGGGCCCTACTCTCTTCAATATATACATGGCAGACTTTCCAACCACCGCTAAGACGGAGTGCTACATATATGCAGACGACGTAGCACTCACTGCCGCAGGGAAAGGCCCTAAAATGACCACTAATCTCCAAAGACATCTCGACCAGGTCCAACAATTGAGCAGGAACTGGAAAATGGAGTTTAACCCGGAGAAAACGCAAGCCATTCTCTTCACCAGGTGCTCTAAGACGCAGCCAGCCATACTAGAGCTTGCAGGACAGCGGCTGACCTGGAGGTCCAAGGTAACCTATCTTGGTATGAGCGACTGGTATGGCACGACCAGATGACAGCCACAGCAGCGAAGGCAAGATACCTGCTCCAGGCCTACTATCCTCTGCTGACAGGTAAGCTCTACCTGAGAACAAAGGTTAGAGCTTACAAAGAGCTAATCCGTCCGGGGCTGACCTATGGATCAACTGCATGGTCCACGGCCTGCATCACGCAAAAGAATAAGATGGCGGCAATCCAAAACAAGATATTGAGGATAGCAGCCAAGGCCCCGTACTTTGTCAGAAATACCACCCTGCAAAGAGACCTGAAAACAGAAGACCTGCTGGAGCATATCCGGAACTTAACAACAAAGTTCCTGGATAATGCCCGGCAAAGCAAGAATCCCACAGTCCGAGTTTCTTGCACCAACAAATATCACAGTGACCGCAGACCTCTCCCTGCGGACACTGTCTAAGAAGAAGACGTGGACCACATGCGATGACCAGTTCCAGCACCACATCGAGGACCATGGGCTAGCTTTAGGTTAGATTTAGGAAGCAAGAGAGGTAATAGGCTTAGGTTAGGCATGTGCCTATGTTAGGTTTAAGTAGAATAAGTCAGAAGGCAAACTACATTTACTATGTTAGTCATTATTATTGTTAGCTCATAAGTATACGTCACGGAGTCCCTAGAGGAATTAGGTTTAAGTTATTAGTCATGTAGTCCCTAGAGGACCAGGATTAGGTTTAATTTATACGTCATGGAGTCCCTAGAGTAGGTTTAGGTTAGATTTAGGAAGCAAGAGAGGCAATAGGCTTAGGTTAGGCATGTACCTATGTTAGGTTTAAGTAGAATGAGTTAGAAGGCAAACTACATTTACTATGTTAGTGATTATTATTGTTAGTTCATAGGTATACCTCACGGAGTGCCCTAGAGGAATTAGGTTTAAGTTATTAGTCATGTAGTCCCTAGAGGACCAGGATTAGGTTTAAGTAAGTTAGTTATCCGCCACGGAGTTAGTAGAGGACCACGACCAGGTTTAAGTTAGCTTAGGTAGTAAGAGAGGCTGTAATAGACTTAGGTCTAAAACAAGGGGTAATGTGCCCATGTTAGGTTAAGGTAGATTACGGCAGGTTAAGTCAGAGATGTCAGTAAACATAGAGTGTAAAACACTCTAAAGATGTTAGATTTAAGTACCCGTAGAGCAGTAGGAAATTTTATAAAATTTGGCTGAAGTGGAATATATGTTCAAGTCAAGCGTCTTCTATAAATCGGCCTAAAGTCAAGCCCTTGATGCTCTGGTTTAGACTTGCGGAATTTTTGCCAGCCTGCTTAAGAGATTTAGTGAGTATTAAAGGAAACCTTCACTCAGCGGCGGTAAGCAGATGACACCATCCTCATCCACGGGGTTGAGGTGTTTGGAGTAAATTTGTCATTTGAATCAATGCTGCTTGGATGGACTGTGAGCCCACACAATCCGCCACTGAAGAGACGACGATGTTTCTTTGTCGCCTGTACGAAAAACCCACTGGCAGTCGGTTTGGTGACTTTACGTGGGTCGTAAATAATGCGAAGGCCATGGTCAAGGTGAACCATGATGGTAGGCACCATATTAGCGATGACAAGTTCCGCCAATCATCTAGAAGTTTGCCCGATTATCATATGGCCAGAATCAAAACAAGCGGCTTATGTAAGCGTGGTGGGTTTCTTCAAGTGGTCTTCGATCTGCACATGATTGTCTTCAGTGGTCTTCTCAAGTTTGCAATTGAATATTTGTCGTAAGAAGCAAAAGGAATCCATCCCTTGATTAGCCCATTTTTCAGAAGTTTAAGGTCGACAGCATATCGTTATTGCTGGTTTGCGACCACACCTCCTGTTCGTGGCACGACTTTGGCGCTCATAATGCAAAAGCGTTTTCCGGCATAGTCCTTTTCGAACTTAGAACATAAGTGGTTAGTTACATTCTACTATCGTTTACGCAAAGCAACCTTGTAACTTTATACGAAATTAACCTTTCGCAAATGGGAAAAAAACACAATACTAATAACGCTTTATTGTCATTGGACGGGCGAGTTAAGTCCACAAACACCTGTCCATTTGCGAGCGATTTGGTGTTAGGCAATATGGGGAAAAACCATTTTCGTCACAATATTAGTAGACAATTATTCAAGATTCTACCAGTTTTGATTTTTTTTTGGAACTAGATTTATGCAAAACGCTCAAATCAAACGTGTTATTTTGAACAAACTAATCAGATGCATTTGATCGCAGATCGTTGGGTTCCTTATATGGAACACAATTGGCGACCCACACGAAAGGTTTATTTACTCAGCGAGTTGACATTTATAATTTAATTTTTGGGTTGCAACTGGTTCAATGGCATTGCGCTTTTATTATTCAGATACGTCCGCTTGTCACTTGTCCTCAATTTGAGAAGGATTCAATTGTTTTATGTTGGATTTTTCGAAGCGCCATTGAGAGTCGCTAATAATAGTTAAGGTCTCGAAATCTTCCCAATTTATAAAAGACATTTGAACCTATACGTGCGGCTAAAATCATTAAAATCCACTCATCTGGGCATTTTGAGCAATTTTTCGAAAATGCACGCTCCAAAGAACGCAGTTTAACCAAACACACTTTGCAAGAAAATTCCGTATTCTTAAACCAAGCGAACTGAGGCTCTGAAATTTTGCCAAACTATTGAAGACACTTAACTCTAAAGTTTTACAAAAAGTGCGTGATTTACGAACTTTCCGACAATTTTTCAAAGATAGCAGACCACGAGTTGAGCGTTACACACGTAAAGAGCGTTACCCATGCAAGCACAGTTTGCCATAAAAATTCCCATTCTTAATGCAAACGAGTTATGATTCTGGAATTCTCCAAAACTATAGAAGACACTTAGCACTAAATGTTTGGAAAATATCATAAAGATTCTTTCACTTGCCGATTTTCAGGAGATTTACAAAGTTTGACCATCTCAAATATAAAATGATGACCTATGAAAACACTATTTACAAAAAAGGTCGAAATTTTCGGAACGATCGCCGTAGGAGTTTGAAGTTATTCGCACTTGTAGGAGACACTTGGACCTAAACATTTGAGTAATTTTATAAAAAGCCATTAACTTGGTGATTTTCAGCGATTTTTCAAAAGTTTTTTACCCTAAAGAGTACTGGCCAAGAAAACTCAATTTGCAAGAAAAAATTTCCAATTTAAAAATAACTATGTTAAGAACTCGAAATGTTTCCAATTTATAAAAGCCATTTGAACATACACGTGTGGCTAAAATCATTAAAATTCACTTATCTGGGCATTTTCAGCAATTTTTCGAAAATGCGCGCTCCAAAGAACGCTGTTTAACCAAACACACTTTGCAAGATAATTCCGTATTCTTAAACCAAGCGAACTGAGGCTCTGAAATTTTGCCAAACTATTGAAGACACTTAACTCTAAAGTTTTACAAAAAGTGCATGATTTATGAACTTTCCGACAATTTTTCAAAGTTAGTAGACCACGACGAGAGCGTTACACACGTAAAGAGCGTTACCCATGCAAGCACAGTTTGCCATAAAAATTCCCATTCTTAATGCAAACGAGTTATGATTCTGGAATTCTCCAAAACTATAGAAGACACTTAGCCCCAAATGTTTGGAAAATTTCATAAAGATTTATTCATTTTCCGATTTTTAGGAAACTTAGAAAGTTTGATCATCTCAAATATAAAATGAGACCTAAGAAAACACTATTTACAAAAAAGGTCGAAATTTTCGGAACGATTGCCGCAGGAGTTTGAAGTTATTCGGACTTGTAGGAGACACTTGGACCTAAATATTTGAGTAATTGTATAAAAAGCCATTAACTAGGTGATTTTCAGCAATTTTTCAAAAGTGTCTTACCCTAAATAGCACTGGCCAAGAAAACCCAATTTGCAAGAAAACATTTTCAATTTAAAAATAACTGTGTTAAGATCTCAAACTGTTTCAAGTTTATAAAAGTTATTTGAATCTACACGTGTGGATAAAATTATTAAAATCCACTCAGCTGGGCATTTTCAGCAATTTTTCGAAAATGCGCGCTCCAAAGAACGCTGTTTAACCAAACACAATTTGCAAGAAAATTCCGTATTCTTAAACCAAGCGAACTGAGGCTCTGAAATTTTGCCAAACTATTGAAGACACTTAACTCTAAAGTTTTACAAAAAGTGCGTGATTTACGAACTTTCCGACAATTTTTCAAAGATAGCAGACCACGAGTTGAGCGTTACACACGTAAAGAGCGTTACCCATGCAAGCACAGTTTGCCATAAAAATTCCCATTCTTAATGCAAACGAGTTATGATTCTGGAATTCTCCAAAACTATAGAAGACACTTAGCCCCAAATGTTTGGAAAATTTCATAAAGATTTATTCATTTTCCGATTTTTAGGAAACTTAGAAAGTTTGATCATCTCAAATATAAAATGAGACCTAAGAAAACACTATTTACAAAAAAGGTCGAAATTTTCGGAACGATGCCGTAGGAGTTTGAAGTTATTCGCACTTGTAGGAGATACTTGGACCTAAACATTTGAGTAATTTTATAAAAAGCCACTAACTTGGTGATTTTCAGCGATTTTTCAAAAGTGTCTTACCCTAAAGAGCACTGGCCAAGAAAACCCAATTTACAAGAAAAAATTTCCAATTTAAAAATAACTATGTTAAGATCTCGAACTGTTTCAAGTTTATAAAATTTATTTGAATCTACACGTGTGGATAAAATCATTAAAATCCACTAATCTGGGAATTTTGAGCAATTTTTCGAAAATGCGCGCTCCAAAGAACGCTGTTTAACCAAACACAATTTGCAAGAAAATTCCGTATTCTTAAACCAAGCGAACTGAGGCTCTGAAATTTTTCCAACCTATTAAAGACACTTAACTCTAAAATTTTACAAAAAGTGCGTGATTTATGAACTTTCCGACAATTTTTCAAAGTTAGTAGACCACGAGTAGAGCATTACACACGCAAGAGCGTTACCCATGCAAGCACAGTTTGCCCTAAAAATTCCCATTCTTAATGCAAACGAGTTATGATAGTGGAATTCTCCAGAACTATAGAAGAGACTTAGCGCTAAATGTTTGGAAAATATCTTAAAGATTTATTCACTTGCCGATTTTCAGGAAACTTGGAAAGTTTGATCATCTCAAATATAAAATGAGACCTAAGAAAACACTATTTACAAAAAAGGTCGAAATTTTCGGAACGATTGCCGCAGGAGTTTGAAGTTATTCGCACTTGTAGGAGACACTTGGACCTAAATATTTGAGTAATTTTATAAAAAGCCATTAACTTTGTGATTTTCAGCGATTTTTCAAAAGTGTTTTACCCTAAAGAGCACTGGCCAAGAAAACCCAATTTGCAAGAAAACATTTTCAATTTAAAAATAACTGTGTTAAGATCTCGAACTGTTTCAAGTTTATAAAAGTTATTTGAATCTACACGTGTGGATAAAATCATTAAAATCCACTAATCTGGGCATTTTCAGCAATTTTTCGAAAATGCGCGCTCCAAAGAACGCTGTTTAACCAAACACACTTTGCAAGAAAATTCCGTATTCTTAAACCCAGCGAACTGAGGCTCTGAAAATTTGCCAAACTATTGAAGACACTTAACTCTAAAATTTTACAAAAAGTGCGTGATTTATGAACTTTCCGACAATTTTTCAAAGTTAGTAGACCACGAGTAGAGCATTACACACGCAAAGAGCGTTACCCATGCAAGCACAGTTTGCCATAAAAATTCCCATTCTTAATGCAAACGAGTTATGATTCTGGAATTCTCCAAAACTATAGAAGACACTTAGCACTAAATGTTTGGAAAATATCTTAAAAGATTTATTTCACTTGCCGATTTTCAGGAAACTTAGAAAGTTTGATCATCTCAAATATAAAATGAGACCTAAGAAAACACTATTTACAAAAAATGGTCGAAATTTTCTGAACGATTGCCGTAGGAGTTTGAAGTTATTCGCACTTGTAGGAGACACTTGGACCTAAACATTTGAGTAATTTTATAAAAAGCCATTAACTTGGTGATTTTCAGCGATTTTTCAAAAGTTTTTTCCATAAGAAGCACTGGCCAAAAAAACACATATTGCAAGAAAAAATATCCAATTTAAAAATAACTATGTTAAGATCTCGAACTGTTTCAAGTTTATAAAAGTTATTTGAATCTACACGTGTGGATAAAATTATTAAAATCCACTCAGCTGGGCATTTTCAGCAATTTTTCGAAAATGCGCGCTCCAAAGAACGCTGTTTAACCAAACACACTTTGCAAGATAATTCCGTATTCTTAAACCAAGCGAACTGAGGCTCTGAAATTTTGCCAAACTATTGAGGACACTTAACTCAAAAATTTTACAAAAAGTGCGTGATTTATGAACTTTCCGACAATTTTTCAAAGTTAGTAGACCACGAGTAGAGCATTACACACGCAAAGAGCGTTACCCATGCAAGCACAGTTTGCCATAAAAATTCCCGTTCTTAATGCAAACGAGTTATGATCCTGGAATTCTCCAAAACTATAAAAGACACTTAGCACTAAATGTTTGGAAAATATCATAAAGACTCTTTCACTTGCCGATTTTTAGGAAACTTAGAAAGTTTGATCATCTCAAATATAAAATGATGACCTATGAAAACACTATTTACAAAAAAGGTCGAAATTTTCGGAACGATCGCCGTAGGAGTTTGAAGTTATTCGCACTTGTATGAGACACTTGGACCTAAATATTTGAGTAATTTTATAAAAAGCCATTAACTTTGTGATTTTCAACGATTTTTCAAAAGTGTTTTACCCTAAAGAGCACTGGCCAAGAAAACCCAATTTGCAAGAAAACATTTTCAATTTAAAAATAACTGTGTTAAGATCTCGAACTGTTTCAAGTTTATAAAAGTTATTTGAATCTACACGTGTGGATAAAATCATTAAAATCCACTAATCTGGGCATTTTCAGCAATTTTTCGAAAATGCGCGCTCCAAAGAACGCTGTTTAACCAAACACACTTTGCAAGATAATTCTGTATTCTTAAACCAAGCGAACTGAGGCTCTGAAATTTTGCCAAACTATTGAGGACACTTAACTCAAAAATTTTACAAAAAGTGCGTGATTTATGAACTTTCCGACAATTTTTCAAAGTTAGCAGACCACGAGTTGAGCGTTACACACGCAAGAGCGTTACCCATACAAACACAGTTTGCCATAAAAATTCCCATTCTTAATGCAAACGAGTTATGATTCTGGAATTCTCCAAAACTATAGAAGACACTTAGCACTAAATGTTTGGAAAATTTCATAAAGATTCTTTCACTTGCCGATTTTCAGGAAATTTAAAAAGTTTGACCATCTCAAATATAAAAATGATGACCTATGAAAACACTATTTACCAAAAAGGTCCAAATTTTCATATGAATTGGGCAGATTCGAGGGTTTGAGGGATGGAGTGATTGGTTTTAGTGTTTGAAACACGCTTTTTTGATGCAAAAATTTCCATTTTAGATTGCAGGAGGTGGTTTCAACGAGAAATATTTCGAATTTTACACCCAACATTTCTTTGGCCCATAGCAAACCCGGTTTTTCACTGATTTCAAAATTTCAAAAATGAAAGCAATACAATTTCTTGAAATTTCAAAAGCATATTTCAAAAGACAAAAGTTACAAAAGTTGGCGAATCTACAGTCGTGTCGATACGGGGATATTTTGGTTTCAAGAATCTACTTAAACACTCTTTAAAGGAAAACAAACTCAATTTGACACTGCATTTAAAAGTTCAAAAAACTGGGAAAAGAACACACTTTTGTCTTTTAAATGCAGTTTTTCAATGCCAAAAATCCTTCAAGGTAGTGGAGCCGGATGTTTTTGAATTTAAGACTTAAAATACTCAAAAGCGCAAAGTGGGATCAATTTTGCACGGTGTGCAAAACAAAGTGGAGGTTTTTGAAATGCATTCTTCGAATCTTAAGAATACAGTGTAAGAAAGTTAATGTTTTTCTCTGTCAAATGCATTTCTCAAATTTGAAAAATCCCGCAAAATAATGAAGCTACGAACGTCTGTAATCGGACCTTTTTATAATTGAAAGCCCAAAACATTCTTTTGCGCAAAACAGCCTCAATTGTTTGCGAATTTTAAATATTGAAAAAATTATAGAAAGAGAAAGTTTTTTGATTTTTGAGGGCGTTTTTTAAACGTAAAAAATTCAACAAGCTAACAAAACTTTAAGCATTTCCCTTTTGGAGCTTTGGAAACTTCAAAGAGAATCCACTCATCAGCTTATAACAAGCTCAATTTTCAAAAACACTAAAATCCTCACAAAACGGAAAAAAGCTAATGTTTTCCTCTATCAAATTTACTTTTGAGATTCAAAAATTTCCGGCAAATAATGGAGCTACACACGTTTTTCCAAACGAAAACCCACAAACTTCTTAGGCGCAAAACGGTCAAAATTCTTCACAGGTTTTCAACGTTCAAAAAATGCATTTTTTTTTCATTTCACTCCCAATTGCATTTTTGAAGTCCCAAAAATGTATGAAAGAAAAACGCCTCAATCTTTTAGGAATTTTAAGGTTTCAAAGACTGGAATAAACTTAACGTTTTTGTGCTTGAGAGAAAGTTATAATTTTTCTGTTTTAAATTCATTTTTCAGATTTTAAAAGTCCTCAATTTTTATCGAGAAATCTTTATAATTGAAAATCTTACACTCTTTCACTCAAACTGACCTTATTTTTTGCGATTTTTCCATATTCAAAAAAAGGCAGAAAGAGAAAGTATTTGCTTTTTGAAGGCATTTTTAAGCGTGAAAAATTCATCGAGCTGACAAAATTTTGAGCATTTCGATCTCGGGGCTTTTCAAACTTCAAAGACATTCAAATTTGTTTCAAATTTTTAAAAACATAAAAATTTTCAAAAAATGGAAGAAGAAAGTTAATGATTTTTTCTTTCAAATATTCTTTTGACATTCAGCGAAAACCCAAAAATTTTTTTGCGCAAAAGGGTCAAAAATTTTGTCAGGTTTTCAACGTTCAAAAAATGGGCAAAAAATTACTCGAAACCATTTTTGAAATCCCAAAAATTTCTGAAAGAAAAGTAACTTCAATCGAGTTTTATTCCGAAACCCTTGGAGCTTCAAAGCCAAAACACTCATGGCGTATAAGAATCTCAATCTTTTAAGTATTTTAAGCTTTCAAAGACTACAAGAAAGATAAGGGTTTTGGGCTTGAGAGAAAGTTAACATTTTTCTGTTTTAAATGCATTTTTCAGATTTTAATAGTCCTCAAAATAATGGAACTACAGACGTTTTTATCGGGACGTTTTTATAATTGAAAATCGTACACTCTTTCACGCAAACTGACCTTATTTTTTTGCGAAATTTCAATATTCAAAAAATGGCAGAAAGAAAAAGTATCTTTTTGAAGTCATTTTTTAACCGTCAAAAAATTCATCAAGCTAACAAAACTTTGAGCATTCCGATCTCGAGGCTTCTCAAACTTCAAACAATTTTTAAAAAAATTTCAAAAACATAAAAATTTTCAATAAACAGAAGCAAGTTAATGATTTCCTCTTTCAAATGTACCTTTCACATTTCAAAGTTTCCTGAAAATAATGGAGCTACAAACTTTTTCAACCGGACATTTTTGGAATTCAAAACTCAAAATCTTCTTTTGCATAGAATGAGCACAAATTTTCACAGGTTTTAAACATTTAAACAATGGAAGAAAGAAAAAGTTTTTGTTTTTCAAATCAACTTTTGAAATCCGCAAAAATACTCAAGACTTTTCTTCAAGAATCTTTGGAACTTCTAATCCAAAAAACTGAAAGAAAGTTTATGTTTTTCACTTTTAAATGCATTTTTCAAATATCAAACATTCTGCAAAATAATGACGCTACAAACATTTATAATCGGGCCTTTTGATAATTGAAAACCCCCTGATTTGCGCAAAAAAACCTCAATTTTTTGCAAATTTTAAATATTCAACAATGGCAGAAAGAGAAAGTTTTTGTGTCTTGAAGTATCTTCGTGTCATTTCCATCTCGAAGATTTTCAAACTTCAAAAACAAAATTCAAGTAATTAGCTTATAACAAGCTCAATTGTCTGCAACATTAAAATTTACAAAAACAGAAGAAAGTTATTGCTTTCCTCTTTCAAGTGTACTTTCACATTCTAAAATTTCCCGAAAATAATGGAGCTACATATGTCTTCAACCGGAAAATTTTTGAATTGAAAGCCCAAAGGTATCCTTTGCTTAAAACAAATTTTCACAGGTTTTAAACGTTCAAAAAATTGAGGAAAAAGCTGTTTGTGTCTTTCAAATGCATTTTTTAAATCCCAAAATTTTCTGAAAGAAAGGTAACTTCAAGCGATTTTATTCCGAAACTTTTGGAGCTTTAAAGCCAAAACTTTTAGAGATTTTAAGTTTTTAACACCTGGAAGAAAGATAACGTTTTTGGGCTTGAAAAAAGTTAGTTTGAAAGACATTTTTCAGATTTTAAAAATGTCTCGAACTTATGGAACTGCAGGCGTTTTTAACCGGACCTTTTCATAATTGAAAAGTCTAAACACTCTTTGGCCCAAAATGACCGCAATTTCTTCTTTAAAAAATGGCAGAAAGAGAAAGTTTTTGTCAATTTTATCCTTCGCAGGCTAAAAAATCAGGCCCAAACGTTTCAAGAAAACAGTGTTTTTTTCTTTTCTTTTCCGCTTGAGTTTATATCTTCTCCAACTGAACTACTGTAATCTCTCTCATTGCTGTTGTTTGTTTTTTTTAAATAAAAGTCCTCACAATAACCTTCCATGCATATTAACAATCGCTAGCATGAATATGACCAGTACTAATCAGCCGAAGGTATTTTTTTCCTTTTGGCAATTTAAAATGATTAATACGCTAAAACTAAATGGGCAGACACACACCAAGATCATTGGGTTCCATATATGGGACACAATCGAATGTTTACTGGACGTGTCATGGCAAGAAAAATTGATTTTTTTTATTTTTGTGCCAAAAGTAGCTCAATGGCAGGTGGAAGTCCATGGTATGCAATCGATGGCACCGATCGGTTTGTTAAGGCTTCAATGACTGATTAGAGGTGCTTCAAGCGTGAATTATTTAATGATGTTTGTGAATGTGTTTAAAACCTAACTGGAATCAGCATTTTACATACTCCACATCGTGCATTAAAGTGATTTTTAGGAGATTTTGAGTGTTTCGCACCAGATAAAAAGTCCAGTAGCACCATAAAAATGAGGAGAATGCGAGTGATGAAAAAAGTTTTGCCCTTGAACCTACAAAGGTTGCCACACAAAAACGCTCGATTTTTCGTTATCGTGGACAGTTTTGAGGATTTGAAAAGTGCATTCGAAAGACCAAAACCTTAATTTGTGTCCCAAAGTATCAAAGTTTAAATGCTTTGGGGTTGATTTCGAAAAATGTCCAGTTGAAAACGCCGTAGCTCCATAACCTGGACGAATTTATGACTTCTAAAAATGTATTTGAAAGACCAAAATCTTCGGGTTCTTTCTCCGTTTTTCAATGTTGAAAATCAGCGGAAACCTGAGATTATTTTCAGCAAAGAAAGAAAATTGTCAGTGTCTGGTTTGAAGCGTCGGTCGGTAGCTCCGTGGACTTGAGGAATTTCGGGAACGCGAAAATCTCACTTGAGAGTGAAAGGCAATATTTTTTGAAAATTTCAATTCTTGAAAAAAATTAGTTTATTCTGTCGTTTTACGTGGAAGAGTGTTGTGGGCTTACAATTATAAAAAAAAGTCCGGTTCAATAAGTCTGTAGCTGCATTATTTTCGGGAAACTTTTACAGGCGAAAAGTACATTTGAAAAAAGCAGCAACGCTCTTCCATTTTTTGAAAATTGATTTTTTTTTGCAAAATTGAGCTAATGAGTGTTTTGGCTTTCAAGTTTGCAAAGTTCCGAGCTAAAACGCTCGAAGTTTTGTTAGCATTTTGAATTTTGGACACTTGAAAAATGCCTTTGAAAGACCGAAACTTAATTTTTCGGCGATTACTCGTATATTTAGAATTCGCCAAAAATTGAGGCCGTTTTACCTGGGAGAGTTTTATGGGCTTTCAGTTATAAAAAGTCCGGATGAAAACGTCTGTAGCTCCATTATTTTGAGAAATTTTTAAAACCTGAAAATTGCATTTGAAAGAGAAAAATATTAACTTCCTTTGCTCCTCCGAAAAATGCTTTCGAAAGACAAAAACTTTCTTTTTCTGTCGTTTTTTTCTATATTTAAAATTAGCAAAAAATTGACGTTTTACGCGGAAGAGTGTTGTGAGCTTTCAATTATAAAAAGCGTCCGGTTCAAAACGTCTGTAGCTCCATTATTTTCGGGAAACTTTCGCAGGCTTTTCGCCTTTAAGGCAAGGAAAAGCATTAGCTTTCGTCCATTTTTCGAAAATTTTTATGCTTTTGAAAATTGAGATTGTTATAAGCTAATGAGTGTTTCCTCTTTGAAGCTTGCAAAGTTTCGAGATATAAACGCTTGCAGTTTTGTTATCTTGAGGAATTTTCGGCTTTCGAAAGACAAAACCTTTCTTTTTCTGCTGTTTTTTCTGTATTTAAAATTCGTGAAAAATTGAGGTCGTTTGGTGCGAGAGAGTGTCTTGAGAACGCGAAAATCGCATTTGAGAGTAAAAGGCAATATTTTTGAAAATTTCAATTCTCTCTAGAGGTCCGGTTGAAAACGTCTGTAGCTCCTTTATTTTGAGACATTTTTAAAATCTGAAAACTGCATTTGCAAGAGAAAAATATTAACTTCCGTTCCTGCAAAAAAGAGTTAGCTTTCTTCCAGTTTTTGAAAACTTAAAATCCCTAAAAGGTTGAGCTTGTTGTGGGCCAATAAGTGTTTTTCAAAAAAAGAGATTTTAGGTTTTCAATTCAAAAATTTTCCAATTGAAAACGTCCATAGCTCCAGTATTTGTGGCAAATTTTGGAACACGAAAACTACGTTTCAAAGAGGAAAGCATTGGCTTCATTCCATTTTTCGAAAATTTTAAAATTTTTTGAAAATTGAGATTGTTATAAGCTGATGAGTGTTTTGTCTTTGAAGCTTGCAAAGTTTCGAGATATAAACGCCTGCAGTTTTGTTATCTTGAGGAATTTTCGGCTTTTGAAAAATGCCTTCGAAAGACGAAAACTTTCTCTTTCTGTTGTTTTTTCTGTATTTAAAGTGCGCAAAAAATTGAGATCGTCTCGTGCGAGAGAGTGTTTTGGGTTTTCAATTATAAGGAGGTCCGGGTGAAAACGTCTGTAGCTCCATTATTTTGAGACATTTTTAAAATCTGAAAACTGCACTTGAAAGAAAAAATTATTAACTTCCTTTCCCGCAAAAAGCGTCAACTTTCTTACAGTTTTTGAATACTTAAAATCCCTAAAAGATTGAGCTTGTTCTGGGCCAAAGAGTATTTTGGCATAAAGCTCCTTTCCTTGAGAAATTTATGGGATTTAAAAAATTTATTTGAAAGCCAAAAACTTTACTTTCTTTGCTTTTTTGAATATTTAAAACCTTTGAAAATTTGTGATGGTTTTGCACAAAAGAGGATTTTAGGTTTTCAAACCAAAATTTTTCCAATTGCAAACGTCCATAGCTCCATTATTTGCGGCAAATTCTGGAATACGAAAAGTACGTTTTAAAGAGGAAAGCATTGGCTTCCTTCCATTTTTCGAAAATTTTAGAGTTTTTGAAAATTGAGATTGTTATAAGCTGATGAGTGTTTTGTCTTTGAAGCTTGCAAAGTTTCGAGATATAAACGCTTGTCGTTTTCGTATCTTGAGGAATTTTCGTCTTTTGAAAAATGCATTCGAAAGACGAAAAGTTTCTCTTTCTGTTGTTTTTTTCTGTATTTAAAATGCGCAAAAAATTGAGTTTGTCTCGTGCGAGAGAGTGTTTTGGGTTTTCAATTATACGGAGGTCCGGGTGAAAACGTCTGTAGCTCCATTATTTTGAGACATTTTTAAAATCGGAAAACTGCATTTGAAAGAGAAAAATATTAGCTTCCGTTCCTGCAAAAAGCGTCAGCTTTCTTCCAGTTTTTGAAAACTTAAAATCCCTAAAAGTTTAAGCTTGTTGTCGGCCAATGAGTGTTTTTGCACAAAAGAGATTTTAGGTTTTCAATTCACAAATTTTCCATTTGAAAACGTCCATAGCTCCAGTATTTGTGGCAAATTTTGGAACACGAAAAGTACGTTTCAAAGAGTAAAGCATTGGCTTCCTTCCGTTTTTCGAAAATTTTACAGTTTTTGAAAATTGAGATTGTTATAAACTAATGAATGTTTTGCCTTTGAAGCTTGCAAAGTTTCGAGATATAAACGCCTGCAGTTTTGTTATCTTGAGGAATTTTCGGCTTTTGAAAAATGCCTTCGAAAGACGAAGACTTTCTCTTTTTGTCGTTTTTTCTCTATTTAAAAATTCGCAAAAAATTGAGGTCGTTTTGTGCGAGAGAGTTTTGTGGGTTTTCAATTATAAAGAGATGCGGTTGAAAACATCTGTAGCTCCATTATTTTGAGAAATTTGTAAAATGTGAAAACTGCATTTGAAAGAGAACAACATTCTTCTTCCTTCCAGTAAAAACTTCCTTTCCAGTAAAAATCGTCAGCGGTCTTCTAGTTTTTGAAAACTTGAAATCCCTAAAATTTGAGCTTGCTATGGACCAATTTTTGACTTCAAAAGTTTCGGAATAAACTCGCTTCAAGTTACCTTTTCTTGAAAAATGTATGGGATTTCAAAAATGCATTTGAAACACGAAAACCTTCTCTTCTTCACATTTTTTGAATATTTAAAATTCGCAAAATTGGGGTCATTTTGCGCGAGAGTGTGTTTTGGGTTTTTAATTACAAAAAGGTCGGGCTAAAAAGGCCCGTAGTACCATAATTTTCAGGAGTTTTTGAATGCTGAAAAATGCATTTGAAAGAGAAAAATATTAGTTTTTTTCCAGTTTTTGATAACTTTAAATATTTTGAGCTTGTTATGAGCGCGATGTTTTCGCTTTAAAGATCCGAGAGTCTTGGAGGAAAACGCTTGAATCTTTGCAATCTCGAGAAATTTTAGGGTTTTCAAAAATGTATTTGGCAGACCGAAATCTGGTTTTTCTTCTGCCTTGCGATCATTTAAAATCAGTGCAAAATTGAGCTCAGTTTGCGCTGCTTAAGAGGGTTTTAACTTTAAAATTTCCACACTTGTGCCTCTCTTCCCTTGAGGCATTTTTTGCATTTAAACTGTGCATTTCAACGACAAAAGGGTTTACTGTTTCTACAATTTTCAAATGTTAAAATCAGTGGAAAGTTCTTCAGGATCTTATGATCAAAACATCCTGCGGAGGCTACAAAAAGCGATTTTTTTTGCAAAATGAGGACTGAAACCCCGGCCATTCGTGTAATCGCTCTGTAAATTTAGCAGTTAAACCTAAAACGCCATATAAATTCAACGCATCAAAGTTCACGTTAAGCTAATTAAGTATCGTCATTGAAAAATAATTAAGTTGCGCTGCGCTCGTTTTTACTGGCTTACTTTTCAACTGACTAACGCCCCATTAGTAAGTTACTTACACTCACTTTTGCGATCCTTAATCCATATCAGTCTGCTGATTATCGGGCAATTAACACAAAACTAATCAGATTAAGGGCGATCGCGCTTAATGAAAGGCACAGAGATGAACATTGGAAATTGGCCCGTGTGAGTGGCAGAAGAAGGAAATCGCGACTATTTTGTAAAGGAAATCAACATTATTTGTTGTCATCGCGGTTCGAGAATGAAAAGAGAACCTCGGGTACGTCCTTGTCCGTTGCTCAAGTTGAGATATTTGCCGAGCAGGTTATTCAGATACTAGATGGCCTGTAGGTGTTTATAGGGAGTAAAATATATGCTGGAGACCAGCTGACATTTTGAATAATATAAATAATCAACTTCGCCTACTCTGGATTCCTATATCGGACGCCTATAGAAGCGCGGTTTGTTTTCTTTCCTATTTAACAACATTTGGAAAAAACGCCCCGTAACTCCCAATCCATATACCCGATTTGCAGACAATTGTCCATGACAATCCATCCAGTACTAAATAATGGCTTAATCATCCATACTTTGCGTGCAAATAACGAATTCGAAATCCTCCAGACCTCCTATCCAGACAAAAATCAAATCGACAGATCGGCATACATATTACAATACGCAGACGACACGGCACTTATTGTACATGACAAAACTACTGAGAGAGCAGCGCAAAGACTCCAAACACTAACAAACAACACAATGACATGGTTTTATAAATGGAGACTAACACCAAACGCGTCAAAAAACCAACTTCTGCTCACAAACCACAGACTCAACGCTGACTCCCCTACAATAACTGCAGACGGCCAAACGACACAACCAAGAAACGACGTAAAATACCTTGGAATCACAATTGACCACAAACTTAAATTCACTAAACACATACGAAACATCAGGGCAGAAACAATAAAGAGAACAAAACACTTCCGATCACTAACCTACAAAGACAGAGGAATTAGCACAAACACCGCCACCAAAATATATAAAGCTATTTGTAGACCCTTGCTAGACTTTGGACATATACTCATGACCAACGGAACAGAAAGGACAAAACGTTATACACAAACAACAGAACAAATTGCACTAAGACTAATAACACGAATGACACCCCCAAAACCCACTACACAACCCCCCCACCCAACTACTATACGAACGCACAAACATGACAAAGATCTCGGAAAGACTCATACAGCTACAGACAAAATGGACAAACAACCCCTACAACTGGACCATACTGAATCCCCTTTGTCTTACAAGACCAACCAGACAATCCCGCTTCCGTTTCCCTACATTAACGCTACTCGAACACTTACAAACACAACGGACTAGTGGACAGTAAAATAATTTCTTCTTGCCACTGAAATCTTATTTATTTAATAGTATTGTTAACCTAGAATAAGAGAATTTTCATATTTGTTTTTCATTTAGATTAAGACTGCATGTATTAAACAAGGGCAGAAAGACCGATAGGTCGATAGCCTTTTTTAGAAATAAAGATGTTTACTACTACTACTCATCCATACTTTGCGTGCCAATAACGAATTCGAAACATTCAATAAAAGTATCATCACCGGGAACATTTGATGTTTTCTGCGCTCTGCCACGTTTTGCGTCTGATGAATGCTAATTGGTCAATCCGGAATTGTTAATTCATCGGTTTTCTTCGCAAATATTCCTCCTGAAGCCAAAAGATGACAATTTGTGGCTTGACAGTGTATAACTAAGAATTCGGCACTAAAACCGAGCTGGCAAACTGGTTTGGTTAAGATTCAGTCGCTTATGTCACCCGAGAGATATTTTTCTTAATTATGTTGCCTTACGAAAACCAGCCGGAATTGTGAAATATGAAATCAAATATCAAGGCAACAGCTGCCTGAAAACGGTAATTTTGGAACATGAATATTCGCTAAAAACCGGTATAAAATCACACTGTCGAAAATATTAATCGTTTGCAATCGATGCTAATTTCTTCTGAAGCAAAGCTTAGTAACAACGATGCGCCATCGAAAGGGTTAGTCTTTTTTAGAATGTTTCCATATTTTTGCTCCCATCTTTTTATAGGTTAGAAATTCCTGATGAAACCTAATTTCCAAAATTTAGCCCTAATGATTGGATAGCGAAAAGCTTCCATGGGTTGATTGGCTACTTGCAACCGTTTCGGAGATATAGGGTGTTTTAAACCGCGAGGGTTACCAAATATTCATATTTTTGCTTCTATCTTTTTAGCGGTTAGGAATTCCCAATGAAACCTAAATCGGGAAATGTAGCTCTACGCACTGGCTATCGAAAAGTTTCCATAGGCCGATTGGCTATTTGCAACGTTTCGAATATATAGGGGGTTTTACACCGCGAGGGTTGCCAAATATTCAAATTTTCGCTTCTATCTTTTTAGCGGTTAGGAATTCCTAACGAAACCTAAATTGAGAAATGTAGCTCTAAACACTGGCTATCCGAAAGTTTCCATTGGCTGATTGGTTATTTGCAACCGTTTCGGAGATATGCGGTGTTTTAAACCGCGAGGGTTGCCAAATATTCATATTTTTGCTTCTATCTTTTCAGCGGTTAGGAATTCCCAATGAAACCTAAATCGGGAAATGTAGCCCTAAACACTGGCTATCGAAAGTTTCCATAGGCTGATTTGCTATTTGCGACCGTTTCGGAGATATGGGGGTGTTTTTAAACCGCGAGGGTTGACAAATATTCATATTTTTGCTTCTATCTTTTTAGCGGTTAGGAATTCCTAACGAAACCTAAATTGAGAAATGTAGCTCTAAACACTGGCTATCCGAAAGTTTCCATTGGATGATTGGCTATTTGCAACCGTTTCGGAGATATGGGGTGTTTTAAACCGCGAGGGTTGCCAAATATTCATATTTTTGCTTCTATCTTTTTAGCGGTTAGGAATTCCCAATGAAACCTAAATCGGGAAATGTAGCCCTAAACACTGGCTATCGAAAAGTGTCCATAGGCTGATTGGCTATTTGCAACCGTTTCGGAGATATGGGGTGTTTTAAACCGCGAGAGTTGCCAAATATACATATTTTTGCTTCTATCTTTTAAGCGGTTAGAAATTCCTAACGAAACCTAAATTGAGAAATGTAGCTCTAAACACTGGCTATCGAAAAGTTTCTATTGGCTGATTGCCTATTTGCGACCGTTTCAGAGATATAGAGTGTTTTAAACCGCGACTGTTGCCAAATGTTCAAATTTTGGCTTCTATCTCTTTAGCGGCTAGGAATTCCTAATGAACCCTACATTGCGAAATGTAGCTCTAAACACTGGCTATCTAAAAATTTCCGTAGGCTGACTGGCTGTTTGCGACCGTTTCGAAGATATAGGGTGTTTTTAAACCGCGAGGGATACCAAATATTCATATTTTTGCTTCTATCTCTCTAGAGGTTAGGAATTTCTGATTAACCCTTATTCTCAAAATGTAGATCTGGCGATGCGCTATAGAAAAGGTCATTCGGACTCAGAAGATATCTTGGGCCGCTTAGGAGTTATCAGCCTTTCAATTTTCGGTTTCCTGATTTTGCCTCTAGATCTTTAAGGGTTAGGAATTTCGGATAAAACCCAATTTGCAACAGTAACCTCTGGGAACGGGCTATCGAAAAGGTCATTATGGATCAAGCGATTTTTTGAAGCAGTTTGGAGATATGAGCTGTTTTTGATCGTTTCCCCATTTTTGCTTCTATCTCCTTAATGGTTACCAATTTCTTAAGCAACGTAATTTGGAAACGATAGCTTTTGAAATTGTCTATCAAAAAGCTCTTAACGGCTGATTAGCTATTTCCAACCGATTCTGAGATAAAGGGTGTTTTAAACCGCGAGGGCCCCAAAATATCCACGTTTATGCTTCTATCCTTTTAGAGGTTAGAAATTTCTGACTGAAGCTTATTGTCAAAATTTTGTTCCGCAAACGCGCTATAGAAAAGGTCATTAGCACTGAGAAGATATTTTGAGCCGTTTTGCAGTTATCAGCTTTTTAAACTTAACTTTCTTTATTTAGCTTCCATCTGTTTAAGGGTTAGGAATTTCTGATGCAGCGTAATCTGCAAGCGATAGCTCTTGAGATTATCTATCAAAAAGCTTCTAACGGCTGATTAGTGTTTTTCACCCGTTTCGGAGATATGGGTGTTTTAAGCCGCATGGGCCAAAAAAGTTGATATTTCTGCTTCTGTATCTTTAGAGGTTAGGAATTTCCGGAAAGAAATGTTGATTTTTCAAATCGTTTCGGAGTCATGAAGTTTGCAAACTTTCCGACCCTCTATGGGGGCGAACCTAGTGCGATTTTCAACTTTAACGACTCAAAACTGAGTTCTTTACTTCCTCTTCAGAAAAACTCGTTGTAACTTGAAAATTTCCCGCGGATTTCCACTGAACTTGATTCCAAAAAATCGTGAAATTGTGTGCCAATTCAAAATAAAAACTCATTAAATAAATGGTAGTTTTAAGTTTAAAAAATCCACACAACTGATGGAAGGACAACGCAAGAAAAAACGACAATTTAAACAGCTTTAAAACCGGCGCATAAGCAGAATTAACAGTTTCTGATTGAGATTTCCATTTAGGAAATAGACAGAAAATAAAGCGAAAAATACAAAGATCAAATAGCAAAATCATCAAACTGAAAGTGGCTCATTAGAGGAATTTCCCAGAGTAAATCTGAGATAACCGCCGAAAAAAAATCAACCAGACTGCTGACAGCAATTAGTGAAAGTACTAATACCGTAAAATTATTGGCCGTTTAAATGGTGGTAATTAAGGCAAAAACAACCGAAAACGCGTTGGATTGCTGGTTGGAACTGCGCAACCCAATTAGTATTCATAATTCAGCAAAATGAACAAAAAGGCGAAAAAAAATTACATCACTTACACGATAATTAGCAAGATTTATCCAGTGCACAAATGGGTTGACGCGGCGCTCAAACCGCACTAATTACGTATAAAATTATCGAAACGAACGCACGGAAAGCTGCTTATTCCTTCGCGTCTAAATTCCAACTAAAATATTTGACCATTGAGAGGCTGAAACGAATTTTATGTCTACAATCTAAGCCGAAGGTTATTATCAACTCGGAGATTCTCAAGAATGGAAAACCTCGGACCTCGATGAGGATCTGCCCCTTAATTGAATCTCTCCCATACTAGTGGCCTTTGATTTATTTCTTTTTTCCGATCGTTAATTATCGATTTCTTCGGCCATTTCACCATCATCATATGCTAAATTAAAAACGTTTTCAAATCGGGTTATGTAATTGATATTATAAGATGAATATCAGTGGGTACAGGTGCAGTCTTTCAGACAGTAATTAGGCTATTTAATTACAATTTCATTTACAATCGATGGTTTTTTTGGGGTTTTAAGCCGTCATCTATAGGATTTTGGGCCTGACGTTTCGCTAGCATGCACGACTATCCTCTTCAGAGGTGTAACGTTGTGAAGCGTCAGGACGAAAAAAACCCCGAAAATCCCAGGATGGTTTCAAAACGATTTTAATGGGACAGCTGAATAATGCAGGCTAATTTTGATGACTACAACTTCCAACTGACTATTGAGTTATTGGCTCAAAAATATTTTTCAAACCTCATCTCGATCAAAATTGAAATATTTTTTAGCCGCGAAGGTAGCAAGTTCGAACGTAGCATCGCACACACTATCAGGCATCGCTCAACGATTCACATGTGTGCGAGTGAGAGAACCGATGCAAGCTAGGTTCTGGAATGATCAGCCATAAGATTAATAATGTTAAGGGTGATTAAAAATGATTCTCCACTGACAGATGGATCGGACTTGATGCAATTAAACTTGATTCATTTGGCAAAACCACTTGAAAAGTGGGTCAAAGTCGTCAAACACTTAGTAAACTTGTCAAAGTAATCGGATTATTGTGCGACCTTTTTTTTATTAGAGTGTGCATTTTTCTCTTCAGCAAACATTATAAACTCACCTTCAATAAGACAACTAAAATTTACAGGGTGATTCGGAATATCGGGCACATTCTCGTATAAACTGTTCCTCGTACGTTCGCTCGTAGACTCTAGAGCTAATTTCGGGTCACCCTGTATAGTGGAGGTACCAAAAAGTGGAAGGTGTTTTGCGTCTTAACTGAACGAAAAACTACGTTAATGAGGCCCACACATAGTGAAGAATTGGCATATTATTCGCGACGGTTTCTTGAAGCACCATGTGGGTTGATTTGATCGAAATTGCCTTGATTCTCTGTTGCGTATTAAGCGATTCGAGTGGGCTTCATTGATGAAGTGACAAATAAATATTATTGTACAAATACATACAGGGTGATTCAGAATTGGCGTCATTCCTTTTAAGGGGGTTACTTGAAGGCTGGCAAATGCAGTTAAAGTTGTCGGTTTATTTCGCGAAGAAGAAGGAGAAGAAGCACCAGAACCCGCTGGAAGCAGAGTTTTCTCAACCTCAAGGGTTTTTAAACAAGATGCTCGAATTAACGAATGTTAAAATAGTGAAATGTACCTTTGGTGTTTATGAGAAAAATGAGTCCAAAGACGAAACTGAGTACACAAGCAAGAAAAAACAGCATCACTTACAGGTTCGTGAATGTAAAATCCACTGCACCTCGAAGCCGCGGTTTTTGAACCCGCGTCCTACAATCGAAACGTTTAAAACTAACTCTAATTACGTATAAAGTAATCGAACCGACGCACTCGAGCTGTTTAATCCTTCACGTCTATATCCCGACTGAAATATTTGACCATTGAGAACCTGAAATGAATTTTATGTCTACAATCTAAGTTGAAGGTTATTATCAACTTCATTTTACATCCACAGAGAGGTCTGTCTCCTTTCATTTATTTATAGAGGCATTTCGAGCTGCAGCTCACAATTGCAAGCAATTTATTAATGAATATTAGCAATTACAGTGGACCATTCTTTCCTGCGAGCCTACCACACTCTTTCGCTATTTTTGCTTTATTTTGCCGTCCTTCGATCTCTGGTATACGGCGAAGAAATTGTAATTAAGGGTATACACATACTCTCGGTGTCTTTTTTTAATTAAATATCGCTGCCAATTATTGGAAGTCGCGGATACTTTCTGCTCTACTGTACGTAGACAATGACACTATTCATCAGCAGTGCTTGCCTTCGACTCGAATGCCTCAGCAACAAAACCCGCCAAAATTGATTGGAACTTTTTGCTCACACCCCGTATGCTCTTGCCTTTATCAGTACCACCCACAACCCACTCGGCGTTAGCGATACAAATCAACCCTCGTATATAAAAAGCAGTCGACCAGTTGAACAGATCAACATCAAAACCTCATTTGCTGGCTTGATCGTCTGAAGTTCTGCTTCTTCCTTAACTTCCTGAAATAACCTGCCAGCTGCTCTAGATTTTAAGGAATTAATTATGGAATGTAAAGCCACACGGTAAGAACACGATTTTTTGAGGACAGTTATTTTCAAAATTTGCCAAAATTCCTCCAACATCTCTTCAAAACCTCGGTTGCTGAGTTAATAGTCTTAAATGTCCTCAATTGAGTGAAGTTTTACGCAACCTTCTACATGTCCTACATTTTGAGGAATGAATTGTGGAATCCAAAGCCACAAGTTAGGAACCTATTTTCTAGGGAAAGTTCTTTTCAAAATTTGTAAAAAATTGCTCAAAAACTGCTAAAAAATGTGCCCAAATGAATAACGTTTTAGGCAACCTTCTACATTTCCTATATTTTGAGGAATTAATTATTGAATCCAAGGCCCCAAGCTAAGAACACATTTTTTATGGAAAGTAATTTTCAAAATTCGCCGAAAAATTCCTCAAACTTCTCTTCAAAACCCCAGTTGCTGAGTTAATAGTCTTAAATGTCCTCAATTGAGTAAAGTCTTACGCAACCTTCTACATATCCTACATTTTGAGGAATTAAAATTGAGGAATAAAAACGAAAATTTTTAAGTTTTTCCAAAATACCTCAAAGATATTCTTAAATTTATTTTTGCTGTCTTAGTAGCGTCAAGCGTTTCCTATGGAAGGAATGAAGTAGCACGGAAGAGTCTGGATATCCCAGATTTTGAGGAATTTGTTATTGAATCCGGAGCCACAAGCTTTTTAGAGGTGGTTATTTTTCAAAATTAGCCAAAAATTCCCCAAACACTTTTTCAAACGGTAATTTCCGGTCGTCGCCCCAAATGTGCTCTATTGAATGAAGTTTTTTGCAGCTATCACATGTCCTATATTTTGAGGAGTTAATTACTCAATCGAAAGCCTTTTCAATCCCAAATCCAAACATTTTTTTAATTCATCGAGAAATCCCTCAAACAGATTTTAATACCTCAGTTTCTGCCTTAATAACCTCAAATGTCCTCTATTGAGTGATGTGGCACACAGGCTTCTACCTGCACTAGATTTTGAGGAATGATTTATTGAATCCAGGGCTACACGCTAAGAAAAACTGGGGGAAAGTGTATTTCAAAAATTCACCCAGAATCTCTCAAAGATATGCTCAAAACCGTTTTTTCCTGCTTTAGTAGCCTCAAATGTGCTCTATACAATGAAGTTGCACGCAAGATCCTGCGTATCCCAGATTTTGAGGAATTAATTATTGAATCCAGAGCCACAAGCTTTTTAGAGGACGATATTTTTCAAAATTTGCCAAAAACCCCTCAAACACTTTCGCAAGCCGTAATTTCAGGTTGTCGTAGGACCAAATGTACGTTGTCGACGGAAGTTTTTTGCAATATTTTACATGTTACAGATTTTGAGGAATTAATTATTCAATTCAAAACCACAAGCTAAAAACAATACTTTTGGAGACGTTTTTTTTTTAAATTCGCCCAGAAATTCCCCAAACAGCTTTTCGATACCTCAGTTGCTACTTTAATAACCTCAAATGTCCTCTTTTGAGTCATGTTACAGGCAAGCTTCTAGCTGCCCTAGATTTTGAGGAATGCTATATTAAATCCAGGGACACACGTTAAGAGCAACTGGGGAAAGTGTATTTTAAAATTTCGCTCCGAATCTCTCAAAGATATGCTCAAAATTATTTTCCCGCTTTATTAGCCTCAAAAGTGAACAATGAAGTTGCATGGAAGAACCTGCGTACCTCAAATTTTGAGGAATTGATTATTCAACCCTAATCCACAAGCTAAAAATAAGACTTTTGGAGACGTTTTTTTAATTCGCCAAGAAATCCCCCAAACAGCTTTTCGACACCTAATTTGTTGTCTTAATAACCTCAAATGTCCTCTATTGAGTGATGTGGCGCACAAGTTTCTAACTGTCCTACATTTTGAGGAATGATTTATTGAATCCAGAGTTACACGCTAAGAACAACTGGGGGAAAGTGTGTTTCAAAAACTCGCACAGAATGTCTCAAAAACATTCTTAAGATCATTTCTGCAGCGGTAGTAGCCTCAAACGTCCTCTATACAGTGAAGTTGGAGGCAAGATTCTGCGTAACCCACAGTTTGAGGAATTAATTATTGAATCCAGAGCCACAAGCTTTTTAGAGGACAAAAGTTTTAAAGATTTGCCAAAAACCAAAATTTCCGGTCGTCGTAGCCTCAAATGTCCTCTATCTAATGAAGTTTTTTGCAACCTTTTACATGTTATAGATTTTGAGGAATTAATTATTCAATCCAAAGTCACAAGCTAAAAACAAGACTTTTGGAGACATTTTTTTAATTCGCCAAAAATCCCCCAAACAGCTTTTCGATACCTAATTTGCTGTCTTAATAACCTCAAATGTCCTCTATTGAGTGATGTGGCACGCAGGCTTCTACCTGCCCTAGATTTTGAGGAATGATTTATTGAATCCAGGGAAACACGCTAAGAACAATTGAGGAAAGAGTATTTCAAAAATTCACTCAGAAACTCTCAAAGACATTCTTAAAACCATTTTTGCAGCGGTAGTAGCCTCAAACGTCCTCTATACAGTGAAGTTGGAGGCAATATTCTGCGTAACCCACAGTTTGCGGAATTAATTATTGAATCCAGAGCCACAAGTTTTTTAGAGGGCAAAAGTTTTAAGAATTTGCCAAAAACCCTTCAAATTCTTTTGCAAGCCGTAATTTCCGGTCGTCGTAGCCTCACATGTCCTCTATCTAATGAAGTTTTTTGCAACCTTTTACATGTTATAGATTTTGAGGAATTAATTATTCAATCCAAAGTCACAAGCTAAAAACAAGACTTTTGGAGACATTTTTGTAATTCGCCAAAAATCCCCCAAACAGCTTTTCGATACCTAATTTGCTCTCTTAATAACCTCAAATGTCCTCTATTGAGTGATGTGGCGCACAAGCTTCTACCTGCCCTAGATTTTGAGGAATGATTTATTGAATCCAGGGAAACACGCTAAGAACAATTGAGGAAAGAGTATTTCAAAAATTCACTCAGAAAGTCTCAAAGACATTCTTAAAACCATTTTTGCAGCGGTAGTAGCTTCAAACGTCCTCTATACAGTGAAGTTAGAGGCAAGATTCTGCGTAACCCACAGTTTGAGGAATTAATTATTGAATCCAGAGCCACAAGTTTTTTAGAGGACAAAAGTTTTAAAAATTTGCCAAAAACCCTTCAAATTCTTTTGCAAACCGTAATTTCCGGTCGTCGTAGCCTCACATGTCCTCTATCTAATGAAGTTTTTTGCAACCTTTTACATGTTATAGATTTTGAGGAATTGATTATTCAATCCAAAGTCACAAGCTAAAAACAAGACTTTTGGAGACGTTTTTTTAAATTCGCCAAGAAATCCCCCAAACCGATGTTCGATACCTAATTCGCTGTCTTAATAACCCCAAATGTCCTCTATTGAGTGATTTGGCGCATAAGCTTCTAGCTGCCCTAGATTTTGAGGAATGATTTATTGAATCCAGGGCTACACGCTAAGAATAACTGGGGAAAGTGTATTTGAAAAATTCACCCAGAAACTCTCAAAGACATTCTAAAAACCATTTTTGAAGTCGTAGTAGCCTCAAACGTCCTTTATACAGTGAAGTTGGATGCAAGGTTCTGCGTACCCCAGATTTTGAGGAATTAATTATTGAATCCAGAGCCACACTCTTTTTAGAAGACGATATTTTTCAAAATTTGCCAAAAACCCGTCAAAGTCTTTTGCAAACCGTAATTTCCGGTCGTCGTAGCCTCAAATGTCCTCTACCTAACGAAGTTTTTTGCAACCTTTTACATGTTATAGGTTTTGAGGAATTAATTTTTCAATCCAAAGTCACAAGCTAAAAACAAGACTTTTGGAGACGTTTTTTTAAATTCGCCAAGAAATCCCCCAAACCGATGTTCGATACCTAATTCGCTGTCTTAATAACCTCAAATGTCCTCTATTGAGTGATGTGGCGCACAAGCTTCTACCTGCCCCAGATTTTGAGGAATGATTTATTGAATCCAGGGCTACACGCTAAGAATAACTGGGGAAAGTGTATTTGAAAAATTCACCCAGAAACTCTCAAAGACATTCTAAAAACCATTTTTGAAGTCGTAGTAGCCTCAAACGTCCTTTATACAGTGAAGTTGGATGCAAGGTTCTGCGTACCCCAGATTTTGAGGAATTAATTATTGAATCCAGAGCCACACTCTTTTTAGAAGACGATATTTTTCAAAATTTGCCAAAAAACCCGTCAAAGTCTTTTGCAAACCGTAATTTCCGGTCGTCGTAGCCTCAAATGTCCTCTACCTAACGAAGTTTTTTGCAACCTTTTACATGTTATAGGTTTTGAGGAATTAATTTTTCAATCCAAAGTCACAAGCTAAAAACAAGACTTTTGGAGACGTTTTTTTTAAATTCGCCAAGAAATCCCCCAAACCGATGTTCGATACCTAATTCGCTGTCTTAATAACCCCAAATGTCCTCTATTGAGTGATTTGGCGCATAAGCTTCTAGCTGCCCTAGATTTTGAGGAATGATTTATTGAATCCAGGGCTACACGCTAAGAACAACTGGGGAAAGTGTATTTTAAAAATTCCTCCAGAATACCTCTAAGGCATTCTTAAAACCATTTTGCAGTCTTAGTAGCCTCAAACGTGCTCTATACACTGAAGTGGCACGCAAGGTCCTGCATACCCCAGATTTTGAGGAATCAATTATTGAATCCAGACCCACACTCTTTATCGGGGACGTTATTTTGTGTATTAGTTTAAATCCCTCAACTGACTATTTGTACCTCAAAGTCTCATTTGCGGTTTTAGTCACCTTAAATGCCGTCTAACAGATGATGGTTCATGCAACCATCTACCTTTTGGGCAATTCATGATACCTTTTGGGCAATTCATTGTTTAACCCAGAGCCAAAATTTTTAGGAAACGTTTGTTTAAAAAAATTGCCAAAAATCCCTCAAACACATCTACAACCCCTTCTGTACTGAGGCATTAGCTTCAATATTCCTCTATTGAATAAAGTTACACGCAACCTTCTATCTGCCCTAGATTTTGAGCAAATAATTATTGAATCCAGAGCAATAAGCTGAGAGCAGCACTACGTAAGTATAAAAATGAGAGCTTTTTTCAGTTAGCTTCCAGCTAAAATCGATGCTTGAAAAAGTCAAATATAATAACAATATCTTCAAAGTAACCAGCGAAGAAAGGTTAATCCAATTAGCTATTTAAATTCAAAGCTGTTATGTCGCAGCACAAGTTTCAACATTCGAACTGAAGTTCAAACGTTCCTCGACTGAAAAATATTAGAGGATTAATTGTAATTTACAAATGTTAGATAGCTGTTTAATCGTTAGAGGCATTAGAGCTAGAATAGAGTTCGTACCGATTCTTTTAACGTGAACGTCCCTATTAAAGGACACCCTCGGTCTTTGAGAGGCGTCCGACCGGTTAGAGTCGGATCGGAAGACCTCTGCACTCGGCATTTCGCTCTGATTCAATCATTGACGTATCATCGCTCTTCCTGCATTGTATCGCCCAGTGTCTGAAAGGGCAAACTGCTTTGGTCATTTCAATGGAAGTTTTCAGGGCTGTTAAACTGAAGCTTTACGCAAACAAATCTCTTTTTTTTTTCAAGTGGACAGATAATTGATTAAGACCATCAAATTAATGGATAGATATTGCTAAGAAGGTGGCCAGATTTGTTGCCCCATCAATAATTTGTTTTAATGCGGGAAAACTATATTTAGTCAGGGAGTTTTTCTTTGACTTTTCAACCTCTGTCCTTCAAAAACTTCAGCTAATGATCATGTTATTAGTATGGATGGTTTATGGGCGTTAAGATGATTTTTACAAATCAGCAAAGTTTCCAATAAAAGCGAGAGTGGGAAATTGTATTGTTCTTCACTAAATCTTCAATATTACAAAAACTTTTCTACCTCCATCATATTTGGAATTTTCTCCAAATCATCCACCAGACGCTCTGATTACGGGAGTAAATTCGAAAAAAATTGTACGTTTAATGAATTTAAAATGCTTCGCGTGCTGAACGTGAAGCGGTTTCCATTCTTCGGCTCGGCACAGCTCGATATTTACGTTAAAGTGGACGTGAAAACGGTGTGGGTTACTTAAAATGCACTACAATTAAAAATGCATTATCTTTACTGCAGTTTTCCGCTTCTATGCTAGTATTCTATGCTGCATTTCCAAAACTGGTCGACGTTTTGATTATTTACGTCCTTCTTCTTCAGACCTCAGGAGCAGCTTATAAAAATTGCCATTGGTCGGCATGGAAAATGGTCCATTTTGCCAAACCCGCTCTTACTTTTTTCGGGATTTTTAAAGCACCGCTGGAGTCAATATTGATGCTCAATTGCATCAAACTGTGATCGTTTTCAGTTTTCCAGAGAAAAATGATTTAAGAAAATTGTGTATTTGTTCATACCCGCGCCTAATATTATTCTAGGAAAATTCTCTGTTTTTCCAAACACCGCGCTTAATCTTCATCAGATACTTCCAGAACCCTCAGAGCTTCGCAGTGGAGATGGATATTTCTGGATAGAGAATTGAATTACGCATTCTCTCATATAAAAAGTCAAATTAGCAGATTTTCCAGTTTTCCAGAAACAAATTTAACTAGGAAAATTTCCTGTTTTGCAAACACCGCGCTTAATCTTCTTCGGATATTTCCAGAACCCTGAGAGCCACGCAGTTCACTCGGATGCTTCTGGATAGATAATTTGAGTACGCATTCTATCATATAAAATGTCTAACCAGAAAAAGCCTCTCCAGTTTTCCCGAAAGAAATAGATTTGGAAAATTGTGCATTTTTTCAAACCGCGCTTTTAGTTTCTCGGATATATCCAGAACAAGTAGAGCTAGAATGTGCAGTTGGATATTCCTGGACAGAGAATTCCAGTCTGCATGCTTTCCTTAAAAATAACCAACCTGACGCTTTTCGAGTTTCCCAGGAAAAAACATTGATTAAAGAATTGGTCCGTTTTTTAAATCGGCGCTAAATTTTTTTCGCATATTTCCTAAAGACTTAGAACTGAAAAGCTGATTTACAAACTGCTGGAAAAGCACTTAAATATGAATTTTTGCTGGACAAAAATGCGTAAAGGAATTGCCCGTTTATCTACACCAGCGGTTAATCTTTTTTGGACATTTCCACAGCAATTAGAGCCAGGGAGCTCAGTTGGCTTCTCCTGGATAGAGAATTTATGTGCGCTTTTGCTGACAGAAAACATTCAACTTGGAGCTTTTCCAATTCTCCAGAAAAAAATCGATTAAGAAAATTGTTCAAAAATTGGCTGTTTCTGGATAGAGAGTTTAAAATTGCGTTTTTCCATATAATATAGCAAATCTGATACCATTTGAGTTTTCCAGAAAAAGTTGAGTAAAGAATTGCCCTGAAAACCGGGCTTAAAAGTTTTCGGATATTTCCAGAACAGTTAGGCCCAGAAACTTTAATTGGATACTCCTGGATAGATACTTTAAGCGAGTAATTTCCCATATAAAACGTTGAACAGGCTGCTTGTTCAGGATCCCAATAATTTTTTTTTAAGTAAATAGGCTATTTTCCAAGCCCGCCTTTGACACATTTCAACGAATATTTCTAGAACAGCGTTAGAGCTAGAAAGTTCAGTTAGATAATGCTGGATCGAAAAATTAACTGCACATTTTGCTATATAAAACATCAAACCAGAAGCGTGTCCAGTTTTGCAGAAAAAAAATGAATTTAGAACGATGTACTTGTCTATTTGAACAAACCCGAGCGTGATATTTTCCGAATATTTCCATAACATCCATAGCCAGAAAGCTTAGTTGTATCCTCCTAGATAAACAAGATAAGTGCTCATTTGTGCATATAATACCTCAAATCACAAGGCTGTTCAGTTTTCTAGAAGGAAAATTTTCTATTTTTTAAAACCCGCTCGTGACCTTATCGGGTTTTTCCAAAACCCTTAGAGTTACGAAACTCAGTTTTATACTCCTGGACAGATAATTTAAGTGCGCATTTTTTTATATTAAATGTGAAACAAATTGTGAATTTTTCGAACTTTCTAAACGAAAATTTTATTAAGAAAATTGTTTATTTTATCGAGCCGATCGCGCACTTAATGTTTTCCGAATATTTCCCGAATCCGTAGAGCTTCAAAGCTCAGTTTAAGACTCGTCGATAGCGAAATAAGTACGCATCTATTCGTGTAAAAATATAATAAAAAGCCTTTTGAGGTTTCCAGAAAAATATTGATTAAGAAAATTGTCAAGTTTTTCAAACCCGCGCTTAATTTTCTCCGGATATTTCACGAACCCGTAGAGCTTCAAAGCTCAGTTTAAGACTCGTGGATATCGAAATAAGTATGCATTTATTCCTGTAAATATCTAAACAAAAGCCTTTTGCGTTTTTCAGAAAAAAATGATTAAGGAAATTGTGAAGTTTTTCAAACCCGCGCTTAATTTTTTTCGATGTTTCCAGAGCAATTAGAACTGGAAAGCTGTGTTGGATTCCTCTGGATCGACAATTTGATTGCGCATTTTCTCTTATAAAACTTTAAACCTGAAACTTGTCTGCTTTTCCAGAAAAACAATTATGAAGGAAACAGTTTATTTTCCTAAACCCACGCTGAATATTTTTAGGATATTTCCAAAACCGTTCGAGCAGAAAGTTTAGTTTGATACCCTTGAATAGGGAATTGAAGTGCGCATTTTTGGATATCAAATGGAAAACAAGGCAATTTAAGAGCTTTCCATACAAGAAATGTTTTCAAAAAACTGTCTATTTTTAAACCCCCGTTTAATCTTCTCCGGATATTTCCCGAACCCGTAGAGCTTCAAAGCTCAGTTTAAGACTCGTCGATAGCGAAATAAGTACGCATCTATTCGTGGAAATATCTAAACAAAAGGCTTTTGAGTTTTTCAGAAAAAAATTATTAAGGAAATTGTGAAGTTTTTCAAACCCGCGCTTAATTTTTTTCGATATTTACAGAGCAATTAGAGCTAGAACGCTGTGTTGGATTCCTCTGGATCGACAATTTGAGTGCGCATTTTCTCTTATAAAACTTTAGACCTGAAACTTGTCTGATTTTCCAGAAAAACAATTATGAAGGAAACAGTTTATTTTTCTAAACCCACTCTGAATATTTTTAGGATTTTGCCAAAACCGTTTTAGCAGAAAGTTTAGTTTGATACCCCTGAATAGGGAATTGAAGTGCGTATTTTTGGATATGAAATGTAAAGCAAAGGAATTTAATAACTTTCCATACAAAAAAAGTTTTCAAAAAAATGTCTTTTTTTAAACCCGCGCTTAACCTTCTCCGAATATTTCCCGAATCCGTAGAGCTTCAAAGCTCAGTTTAAGACTCGTGGATAGCGAAATAAGTACGCATGTATTCGTGGAAATATCTAAACAAAAGCCTTTTGAGTTTTTCAGAAAAAAATGCATTAAGGAAATTGTTAAGTTTTTCAAACCCGCGCTTAATTTTTTTCGATATTTCCAGAGCAATTAGAGCTAGACAGCTGTGTTGGACTCCTCTGGATTGACAATTTGAGTGCGCATTTTCTCTTATAAAACTTTAAACCTGAAACTTGTCTGCTTTTCCAGAAAAAACAATTATGAAGGAAACAGTTTATTTTCCTAAACCCACGCTGAATATTTTTAGGATATTTCCAAAACCGTTCGAGCAGAAAGTTTAGTTTGATACCTCTGAATAGGGAATTCTAGTGCGCATTTTTGGATATCAACTGGAAAACAAAGATATTTATGAGATTTCCATACACAAAATGTTTGAAAAAAACTGTCTATTTTTAAACCCGCGCTTAATTTTCTCCGGATATTTCACGAATCCGTAGAGCTTCAAAGCTCAGTTTAAGACTCGCGGATATCGAAATAAGTACGCATTTATTCGTGTAAAAATCTAAACAAAAGCCTTTTGAGTTTTTCAGAAAAAAAATTGATTAAGGAAATTGTCAAGTTTTTCAAACTCGCGCTTAATTTTTTCGATGTTTCCAGAGCAACTAGAGCTGGAAAGCTGTGTTGGATTCCTCTGGATAGACAATTTGAGTGCGCATTTTCTCTTATAAAACTTTAAACCTGAAGCCTGTCTAATTTTCCAGAAAAACAATATTGAAGAAAACAGTTTATTTTCCTAAACCCACGCTGAATATTTTTAGGATATTTCTAAAAGGGTTCGAGCCGAAAGTTTAGTTTGATACCCCTGAATAGGGAACTCTAGTGCGCATTTTTGGATATCAAGTGTAAAATAAGGAAATTTAAGAGCTTTCCATCCAAAAAATGTTTTCAAAAAAATGTCTTTTTTTGAACCCGCGCTTAATTTTCTCCGCTCAACTTTAACACTCTTAAATAGAGATATAAAGTGAGCATTTACTAATGTAAAAAATCAAAACAGAAGATTTTTGAGTTTTTGAGAAAAAAATTGTTAAAAAAGGTATATTGCCTATTTTCGCTCTGTCGGATATTTCCAGAACACTTATGGTTACGAAGCTCAGCTGGTTATTGCTGGATGGGTAAATTACATGCGCATATTTCCGTATAAAACAGAAAGTCATAAGCCTTTCCAGAATTTCGAAAAAAAATTGCCTTTTCTAAACCCGCGATTAATTTTTTTCGGATATTTCCAGAACAATGAGCACTAGAAAGCTGCGTTGAATTCCTCTGAATCGCCAATTTACTTACTTTTCCAGAAAAATAATTATGAAGGAAACAGTTTATTTTCCTAAACCCACGCTTAAAATTTTTAGGATATTTCCTACATGCAGTTAAAGCAGATAGTTTAGTTTGGTACCCCTGAGGAGGAATTTAGATGCGAATTTTTCCTTATAAAAGCCCAGATTTCGAAAAAAAATTATTAGAAAAATTGTCCATTTTTCCAAACCCGCGTCTAATCTTTTCCGGATGTTTCCAGTTAGACACTCCTGGATAGAGAATGAAAATGTGCATGTTTCCAGATAAACAATTTAGATTTGGCCCGTTTAAAACCAAAACAAATGAGGTTTTTGATTTGCACTTTTGAGGAGCGCAATTTAGAAACTAACCACCAATGCACTGTCAGACTGACAAGCAGCAGCATATAAATATCTGCATGGATGCATCGTTGCCGTTGTGATTTTTCATCCAAAAATGTTAGAATTGTTTTGCAATTTTTGTACTACATTGGACTACTTTATAGGGAAGCTGAAAGGGGCAGTTTCAAGAGCAAATATCTTGCTTGTAAATGGCCCTGTATGCCAAAGGTTGTTGTTGGCGCAGTAGAAAGTGTCCAGGCTATTTTTTCGGTTACATTAAACAATATCCTCTTTATGATCTAACTTATGAGATACTTTCAATTTTGGAAACCAGTTTTCAGATACCGGATTGGTATATCGACCTAGTTTATTAAATGATATTACGCCAGTTATATAATCTGGCTTGCCTTTCGTTAAGACAAACGAGTCGGTGTGCACTGTTTACATTTTGGAATGCGTTCATTGAACAGCAATTCGGCATTTTACGTAAAATGTTGCGGTTGTTTTTGGTTGGGAACAAAGTGCGAGTGGTTTAATCTGCGAGCGGCTGCAAAACGGCCTTAGAGAGAAAAGAATTGAAGTGAACAACATATAATTTTCTTATGAGTCTAGCCGCAAACCTTGTTAGCATGACCCATCCAACGATGACTGACACATTCCTCAATCTGAAAAGACAGTTTAATTTGAAAAGTATGTCTTATTTATAAGGCTGTATGGAAATAGCGGCAACATTCTCCGCTTTTAACGACTGGCACCATAATAATGATTAAACTAATGAAAATATATAACGTCCACCACATTCCAATTAGAATAATAATAACCTGCCACCTAAAACAAAGTCGTACGCTTCTATAATGCCACTAAGTACGGGAAAAATCATTTTTATTAACAGCGAGAGTGGCCTTTGGAAGGAATTTTCGCCGCGTGAGCTTTTTAATCGCATCGAACTAGCAGGTAGTTGGTGAAATATTATTAATAGTTGTGTCTTTTTTTTTTTCTTTCGTTTGGAAAAACCGGAATTAATCGAGAAATTTCTACGAATGTGAACGTAAAGCACGCGAAATGGCAATCATTTTCTCCATCATAAAGCACGCTTGCTACCAAGCAGGTATTGTTCCATCCTGTGCACAGTTTCCATGAAACTTAAATGCGTGATTTTCCATTATAACGATCAAAATTCAAGTGAGCAGTTCTTTGGTTTGCTTTCCGCTTAAGGCCCATCTTCTGGTGTTTGGTTTTGTGAAGTTTTCGATTTGTTTCAAAGTGGTAGTAGAATTTTTCTAAATTTGTTGTTTTTCCCCGAGCAGAATGGTGCAAGTTCGTCTTCCACATCTCACAACGTTTGAACCAGTAAAGTTAGGCAATCGCGCGTTCCTGTGCAATGAAGGGAAAAGCTGCTACTGTTAGTGCCAGAAATTTTGAGTTGCCACCAACATCAACGAATTTTCTAGAATTTTTCAAATTTGATTAATTTTTCAAAGGCAGGTTGGTTGAAGTTTGTCTTCCACATCCCATAACTTTTGAACTAACAAAAGCAGAAGCTTCGACTTTTCTGTGCTAAATCGAGAAGAGCAGTTGCTATTAGGGCCAGAAATTTTGAAATTGCACCAACATCAAAAAAATTTTGAGAATTTTTGAAAATTGACTAATTTTTCAAAGGCAGTTTCGTTCAAGTTTGTATTCCACATCTCCTAACTTTTCGACTAACCGAGGTAGAAACTTACGCATACCCGTGCTAAATGGCGACGAGCAACTGCTATTAATGCCATAAGTTTCGAATTGGCACCATCATCAACGAATTTTTCCGATTTTTTTGAAATTGACTAATTTTTTAAAGGCAGTTTTGTTCAAGTTTTTCTTCCACATCTCATAACTTTTTAAGTAACACAGGTAGAAACATACGCGTTCTTGCCCTAGATAGCGCAAACCAGCTGCTACTAGTCCCCGAAGTTTCGAATTGGCACCATCATCAAGGATTTTTGGAGAATTTTTCAAAATTGATTAATTTTTCAAAGGCACGCATACATAACTTTTGAACCAACAGAGTTAGAAACTTGCTCGTCCCTGTACTAACTAATTGGGGAAAAACAGCTATTGCTAGTGCCAGAAGTTTAAAATTGACACCAACATCTAGGAATTTTTGAGAATTTTTCAAAATTGAATCACTTTTCAAAAGCAGGTTTGGAGAAGTTTGTCTTCCATATCTCATAACTTTTGAACAGATAAATCTACAAACCATTGCTTCACTGAGATTTTTAGACGAAGATCACTTGTGCCCATGCGAGAAGTTTCGAATTTGGGCCATCATGAAAGATTTGTCCGATACATTTTCAAATTTGGTTGATTTTTCCTAGGGTAGCATTGTACAAGCTTGGATAGAGCTGTGGGTTCCTCGAGACCCATCCACGATCGATATTTGAGCTTTTCTGCACTTTATATAGAAAATTAGCTGCTTTCAGCGACAGGTGCTTGGAATTGGGCTCATCGTCAACGAATTTTTGAGAATTTTTCAAAATTGTTGTTTTTCCCAGAGCGGTGTTGTGCAACTTTGCCTTCCGCATTTCATAACTTTTGAATAAACCCAGGTAGACAGTTGGACGTTCCCGAAATTTACAGACTGAAGTAGTTGGTATCAGTGGTAGACGTTTCGAAGTGGTACCCTCATCAAGAAGTTTTTGAGAATTTTTCAAACTTCATTGATTTTGATACCGCCAGATTGTTCCAGTCCGGCTTTTGCACTAACTCAAATAACTTTTGAACCGAGAGAGGCACAAACTTGTGCCTTACCTCAATTTGTAGCTCAAACTTGTTTTAATAAACAACGGAAATTTGTAATTTGCGCCATAGTCAACGAATATTTGAGAAAGTTTTCAAAAGTTCCTGGAGTCTCCAGCAGTGGTTTTGTTCAAGTTTATCGTCTGCACTTAATAACTTTTGAACCAATCGATGAAGACTTTTTCCCGGTAGAGCCCAGTCCTGCTTATCGACAATGGAAGTTCGCAGTTTGCGCCATAGTCACGAAAATTCTGAGAAGTTTTCAATGTTCATTGTGTTTTCAACAGTAGTAATGTACAAGTATATTTTTCGCATCTCATAACTTTCGAACCAACCGAGTCAGCCAGTTGGGCGTTTCTGCAATTTACAAATTGAAGTAACTGGTCTCAGTGCTAGATGTTTCGATGTGGCACCATAATCAAGAAATTTTTGAGAAATTTTCAAAATTGATTCGTTTTTCAACTGCAACTTTGTACATGTTTGTTTCCACATCTCATAACTTGTGTATTAACAGAAGCAGAGGCTTCCATATTTCTGTGCTAAATAGGGAAGACGAGCTATTGTTAGGGCCAGAAGTTTTGAATTTGTACCAACATCATAAAAAATTTGAGAATTTTTGAAAATTGAGTTATTTTTCAAAGGCATTTTTGTTCAAGTTTGTCTTCCACATCTCCTAACTTTTCCACTAACCGAGGTATAAACTTACACATACCCGTGCTAAATGGAGACGAGCAACTGCTATTAATGCCATAAGTTTCGAATTGGCACCATCATCAACGAATTTTTGCGAATTTTTTGAAATTCACTAAGTTTTCAAAGGCAGTTACGTTCAAGTTTGTCTTCCACATCTCATAACTTTTCAACTAACACTGGTAGAAACTTACGCGTTCTTGCCCTAAATAGCGCAAAACAGCTGCTATTAGTCCCCAAAGTTTCTAATTGGCACCATCATCAAGGATTTTTGGAGAATTTTTCAAAATTGATTAATTTTTCAAAGGCACGCACGTACAAGTATACATAACTTTTGAACCAACAGAGTTAGAAACTTGCGCGTCCCTGTACTAACTAATTGGGGAAAAACAGCTGCTGCTAGTGCCAGAAGTTTAAAATTGATGCCAACATCTAGGAATTTTTGAGAATTTTTCAAAATTGATTCACTGTTCAAAGGCAGGCTTGGAGAAATTTGTCTTCCATATCTCATAACTTTTGAACAGATAAATGTACAAACCATTGCTTCACTGAGACTTTTAGACGAAGATCACTTGTGCCAATTGCAGACGTTTCGAATTTGGGCCATCCTCAAGGATTGTTCCGATACATTTTCAAATTTGGTTCATTTTTCCTAGGGTGACATTGTGGAAACTGGGATAGGACTGTTGGTTCCTCGAGACCGATCAACGATAGATATTTGAGCTTTTCTGCACTTTATAGAGAAAAGTAGCTGTTTTCAGCCACAGAAGCTTGGAATTTGGCTCATCGTCATCGAATTTTTGAGAATTTTTCAAAATTGTTGTTTTTCCCATAGCGGTGTTGTGCAACTTTGCCTTCCACATTTCATAACTTTTGAATCAACCCAGGTAGACAGTTGCGCGTTACCGGAATTTACAGAGTGAAGTAGCGGGTATCAGTGGTAGACGTTTCGAATTGGTGCCCTCATCAAGAAGTTTTTGAGAATTTTTCAAACTTCATTGATTTTGACACCGCGAGATTGTACCAGTCCGGCTTTTGCACTAACTTAAATAACTTTTGAACCGAGAGATGCAGAAACTTGTGCCTTACCTCAATTTGTAGCTCAAACTTGTTTTAATAAACAACGGAAATTTGTAATTTGCGCCATAGTCAAGGAATATTTGAGAAAGTTTTCAAAAGTTCCTGGATTTTCCAGCAGTGGTCTTGTTCAAGTTTATCGTCTGCACTTAATAACTTCTGAACCAATCGATGAAGAATTTTTCGCGGTAGAGCCCAGTCCTGTTTATCGACAATGGAAGTTTGAAGCTTGCGCAATAGTCACGAAAATTCTGAGAAGTTTCCAATGTTCATTGTATTTTCAACGGCAGTAATGTGCAAGTATATTTTTCGCATCTCATAACTTTTGAACTAACGGAATCAGACAGTTGCGCGTTTCTGCAATTTACAAATTGAAGTAACTGGTATCAATGCTAGCTGTTGGCTATGTGGCACCATAATCAAGAAAATTTTGAGAATTTTTCAAAACTGATTAGTTTTTCAACGGCGACTTTGTACAAGTTTGTCTTCCACATCTCATAACTTGTGAATTAACAGAAGCAGAGGCTTCAACATTTCCGTGCTAAATAGAGAAGACGAGCTATTGTTAGGGCCAGAAGTTTTGATTTTGCACCAACATCAAAAAAATTTTGAGAATTTTTGAAAATTGACTAATTTTTCAAAGGCAGTTTTGTTCAAGTTTGTCTTCCACATCTCCTAACTTTTCGACTAACTGAGGTAAAAACTTACCATACCCGTGCTAAATGGAGACGAGCAACTGCTATTAATGCCATAAGTTTCGAATTGGCACCATCATCAACGAATTTTTGGGAATTTTTTGAAATTGACTAATTTTTTAAAGGCAGTTTCGTTCAAGTCAACACAGGTAGAAACGTATGCGTTCTTGCCCTAAATAGCGCAAACCAGCTGCTACTAGTCCCCGAAGTTTCGAATTGGCACCATCATCAAGGATTTTTGGAGAATTTTTCAAAATTGATAAATTTTTCAAAGGCACGCACGTACAAGTATACATAACTTTTGAACCAACAGAGTTAGAAACTTGCGCGTCCCTGTACTAGCTAATTGGGCAAAAAAAGAGGCTGTTAGTGCCAGAAGCTTAAAATTGACGCCAACATCTAGGAATTTTTGATAATTTTTCAAAATTTATTCACTTTTCAAAGGCAGGTTTGGAGAAGTTTGTCTTCCATGTCTCATAACTTTCGAACAGATAAACCTACAAACTATTGCTTCACTGAGATTTTTAGACGAATATCACTTGTGCCAATTACAGACGTTTCGAATTTGGGCCATCCTCAAGAATTATTCCGATATATTCTCAAATTTGGTTGATTTTTCCTAGGGTGACATTGTGGAAGCTGGGATAGGACTGTTGGTTCCTCGAGACCGATCAACGATAGGTATTTGAGCTTTTGTGCACTTTATAGGGAAAAATAGCTGCCTTCAGCGACATAAGATTGGAAATTGGCTCATCGTCAACGAATTTTTGAGAATTTTTCAAAATTGTTGTTTTGCCCAGAGCGGTGTTGTGCAAGTTTGCCTTCCGCATTTCATAACTTTTGAATCAACCCAAGTAGACAGTTGAGCGTTCCCGGAATTTACAGAGTGAAGTAGCTGGTATCAGTGGTAGACGTTTCGAATTGGTACCCTCATCAAGAAGTTTTTGAGAATTTTTCAAAATTCATTGATTTTGAAACCGCGAGATTGTACCAGTCCAGCTTTTGCACTAACTTAAATAACTTTTGAACCGAGAGATGCAGAAACTTGTGCCTTACCTCAATTTGTAGCTCAAACTTGTTTTAATAAACAATGGAAATTTGTAATTTGCGCCATAGTCAAGGAATATTTGAGAACGTTTTCAAAAGTTCCTGGATTCTCCAGCAGTGGTCTTGTTCAAGTTTATCGTCTGCACTTAATAACTTCTGAACCAATCGATGAAGAATGTTTCCCTGTAGAGCCTAGTCCTGTTTATCGACATTGGAAGTTTGCAGTTTGCGCCATAGTCACGAAATTTCTGAGAAGTTTCCAATGTTCATTGTATTTTCAAGGGCAGTAATGTGCAAGTATATTTTTCGCATCTCATAACTTTTGAACCAACGGAAGCAGACAGTTGCGCGTTTCTGCAATTTACAAATTGAAGTAACTGGTCTCAGTGCTTGATGTTTCGATGTGGCACCATAATTAAGAAATATTTGAAAATTTTTCAAAATTGATTAATTTTTCAACGGCAACTTTGTACAAGTTTGTCTTCCACATCTCATAACTTGTGTATTAACAGAAGCAGAGGCTTCCATATTTCTGTGCTAAATAGGGAAGACAATCTATTCTTAAGGTCAGAAGTTTTGAATTTGCACCAACATCAAAAAAAATTGAGAATTTTTGAAAATTGACTAATTTTTCAAAGGCAGTTTCGTTCAAGTTGTATTCCACATCTCCTAACTTTTCGACTAACCGAGGTAGAAACTTACGCAATCCCGTGCTAAATGGAGACGAGCAACTGCTATTATTGCCATAAGTTTCGAATTGGCACCATCATCAACGAATTTTTGCGAATTTTTTGAAATTGACTAATTTTTTAAAGACAGTTTCGTTCAAATTTTTCTTCTACATCTCATAACGTCTTAAGTAACACAGGTAGAAACATACGCGTTCTTGCCCTAAATAGCGCAAACCAGCTGCTACCAGTCCCCGAAGTTTCGAATGGGTGCCATCATCAAGAATTTTTGGAGAATTTTTCAAAGGCCCGCACGTACAAGTATACATAACTTTTGAATCAACAGAGTTAGAAAGTTGCTCGTTCCTGTACTAGCTAATTGGGGAAAAACAGCTGCTGTTAGTGCCAGAAGTTTAAAATTGACGCCAGCATCTAGGAATTTTTGAGAATTTTTCAAAATTGATTCACTTTTCAAATGCAGATTTGGAGAAGTTTGTCTTCCATATTTCATAACTTTTGAACAGATAAATCTACAAACCATTGCTTCACTGAGATTTTTAGATGAAGATCACTTGTGCCAATTATAGACGTTTCGAATTTGGGTCATCCTCAAGGATTGTTCCGATACATTCTCAAATTTGGTTGATTTTTCCTAGGGTGACATTGTGGAAGCTGGGATAGGAATGGTGGTTCCTCGAGACCGATCAACGATAGGTATTTGAGCTTTTGTGCACTTTATAGAGAAAAATAGCTGCCTTCAGCGACAGAAGTTGGAATTTGGCTCATCGTCAACGAAATTTTGAGAATTTTTCAAAATTGTTGTTTTTCCCAGAGCGGTGTTGTGCAACTTTGCCTTCCGCATATCATAACTTTTGAATAAACCCAGGTAGACAGTTGGACGTTCCCGAAATTTACAGAGTGAAGTAGCCGGTATCAGTGGTAGACGTTTCGAATTGGTACCCTCATCAAGAAGTTTTTGAGAATTTTTCAAAATTCATTGATTTTGAAACCGCGAGATTGTTCCAGTCCGGCTTTTGCACTAACTTAAATAACTTTTGAACTGAGAGAGGCAGAAACTTGTGCCTTACCTCAATTTATAGCTGAAACTTGTTTTAATAAACGACGGAAATTTGTAATTTGCGCCATAATCAACGAATATTTGAGAAAGTTTTCAAAAATTCCTGGATTTTCCAGCAGTGGTTTTGTTCAAGTTTATCGCCTGCACTTAATAACTTTTGAACCAATCGAGGAAGAATTTTTTGCAGTGGAGCCAAGTCCTGTTTATCGATAATGGAAGTTTGCAGTTTGCGCCACATTCAAAAAATTTTTGAAAGTCTTTCAAATCTCATTGATTATCTAACAGTAGAATTGGACAAGTTTGTCTTCCAAAGTTCATAAGTTCTGAACAAACGAACCTACAAATTTGCACGTTATTCAGCTTTTTAGACCAAAGTCAGTTGCACTAAGCTCGAAAGTTTTCCATTTGCGCCATTATCAAGAAATTTTTGAAAAATGTCGAAATTTGCTTGATTTTTCCAAAACGCGATTGTATAAGTCCATCTTCTGCACTTAATAACTTTTAAACCGATAGAGATAGAAACTTGTGCCTTTCTGCACTTTTTGCAGTAATGCTTGTTTTGTCAAAGACGGTAGTTTGAGATTCGCGCCACACACACAGAATTTTGGAAAAATTATCAAAATTCATTGACTTTCCAACAGTAGTATGGGACAAGTTGGTCTTCCAAAGTTCACACCTTTTGAACAAACGAGCTACAAACTTGCACGTTATTCAGATTTTTTGATCAAAGTCACTTGTATTAAGATCGAAAGTTTGGCATTTGCGCCAACGTCAAAGAATTTTGAAAATTTTTCAAAATCGACTGATTTTTCCAGAGCGTGATTGTACAAGTCGGTATTCTGCACTTAATAATTTTACATTATATATAATACATATATAATATACCCACACAGATAGAACCTTCTAAGTTTCAAAACGTTGTAAATGTGGAAAGTTTCGAATTAACACCATCATCAAATTATTTCAGCTTCTAGAAAAATAAGCTGAAAAAATTGAAAGTATTCGGAAGTATCTTTTTCGTGGCATTGAATTTGGAATTTAGTGGGAATTTTCTGGTCTGGTATCTGCCTAATTAACCAATCAAATCCGGGATCGAAACGAAAATATATGCATTGGAGCGAACGACTACTTGGTATGGTATTAACGAGCAAATCGAAGCGAGAACAGGGACAATGTACAAATCCGCGTAAAAAAAATATTTCTATCCGATACGAGAAAATCCTTGTGAAGGCCGACTTCTTGTATTGTGGTTAATTATTTATAAGAGACCTGGAATTAAGCACGTTATTAAGGCAATGTGGCTCAGTTCGGTTAATCCGACCGAAAAAAGTGCGATTTCAAACAGATACACAGCTAATTTAGGGTTTTTGATAAATGAGAGTCATTACAGCTGGTTAAAGCGAAAGAACGAGCTGAATTCTTATTGCTGATTTTTGATTTTTTGAAAGTAGACGAATGACAAAGTTCTGCTCTTTCAAGTTCCAAGAAGGTCCAAAACCGGTCTGAAGACAAAGGATTTTTTTCTCCTTGAATGGTTGGAAGTAATTAGCAATTTTTCACTGATTTTTGATTTTGAAAAAACGGAAGAAAGACATGTTTATTGTCTGTGAAGCTCAGTTTCAAAATGCCAAAAAGTTTCCAAGATAACGGAGTCATAAACGGTTTTATCCGGGATTTTCGGATTTTGAAATATTCTGATCTTTTTCAGTTACTGCAGTTATAAGCAGCTTCTTTACAAAATGCCTATTTCTTAGGTTTTCCCAGATGTTTTTTCTCTTTTACCATGCATCAATGCCAATTTTACCAACCATAATGGATTGGTTTTCGAAGACTTAAATTCCGCGACGGATTTTTGGGTCTTAAGCCACAAAGAGGCGCTAATAAATTATATTCTTATAAACGTTGCTTTTCTTTATAAAGTGAAGGGTCAAAAAGCTATTAAATCCCGATTATCGGTTTGTCCCCAACGTTTTTGCTGCTGAGCCGAAAATTTGCAAGCCTCAAGCTGAAAAAAAATATGGTAAAGTTTATTCGGACTTGCATTGTCCTACAAAGATGTTGTTATTGCAACGTTTCGGTTGAAAGTATCGCCAACCGTTTTCAGGCCCACGCGGAAAATTCTCTGACCATGGAACAAAATACAAAATTTTGTTGTTAATTAAAAGCAATTTGCTCTATAAAGTGCGGAAACGCACAAGTTTCTGTCTCGATTGGTTCAGTGCGGAAAATAAGCTTGTACTACACACTGTTGGCAAATCAATGAACTTTTGAAAACTTCTCAAATATTCTTTGAGGGTGGCGCAAAATACAAATTTTCGTCGTTGATTAAAACGACTTTGAGCTACAAATTTAGGTAAGGCACAAGTTTCTGCCTCTGTCGGCTTAAAAGTTATTTAGTGCAGAAGCCGGACTTGTACAAACTCGCTCTGTAAAAATCAATCAATTTTTAAAAATTCTCAAAAAATTCCTGAAGATGGTGCCAAATCGAAACTTCTAGCACTGATAGCAGCTACGTTGGACTGTAAATTGAAGAATCGGGCAACTGTCTGCTTCCGTTGGTTCAAAAGTTATGAGATGTGAAAAATATACTTGCACATTACTACCGTTGAAAAAACAATGAACATTGAAAACTTCTCAGAATTTTCGTGACTATGGCGCAAACTGCAAACTTCCACTGTCGATAAACAGGACTGGGCTCTACCGAGAAAAATTCTTCCTCGATTGGTTCAAAAGTTATTAAGTGCAGACGATAAACTTGAACAAAACCACTGCTGGAGAATCCAGAAACTTTTGAAAACTTTCTCAAATATTCGTTGACTATGGCGCAAATTGCAAATTTCCGTTCCTTATTAAAACAAGTCTGAGCTACAAATTGAGGTAAGGCACAAGTTTGTGCCTCTCTCGGTTCAAAAGTAATTTAAGTTAGTGCAAAAGCCGGACTGGTACAATCTCGCGGTGTCAAAATCTATAAAGTTTGGAAATTCTCAAAAACTTCTTGAGGAGGGTACCAATTCGAAACGTCTACCACTGATACCAACTACTTCACTCTGTAAATTCCGAGAATGCGCAACTGTCTACCTGGGTTGATTCAAAAGTTATGAAATGCGGAAAGCAAACTTGCACAGCACCGACCTGGGAAAAACAACAAATTTTAAAACATTCTCAAAAATTCGTTGACGATGAGCCAAATTCCAAGCTTCTGTCGCTGAAGACAGCTATTTTTCTCTATAAAGTGCACAAAAGCTCAAATATCTATCGTTGATGGGTCTCGAGGAACCCACAGCTCTATCCAAGCTTGCACAATGCCACCCTAGGAAAAATCAACCAAATTTGAAAATGTATCGGAAAAATCCTTGAGGATGGCCCAAATTCGAAACTTCTCGCATTGGCACAAGTGATCTTCGTCTAAAAATCTCAGTGAAGCAATAGTTTGTAGATTTATCTGTTCAAAAGTTATGAGATATGGAAGACAAACTTCCCCAAACCTGCCTTTGAACAGTGAATCAATTTTGAAAAATTCTCAAAAATTCCGAGATGTTTGTGTCAATTTTAAACTTCTGCCACTAGCAGCAGCTCTTTTTTCCCAATTAGTTCGCATAGGAACGCCCAAGTTTCTAACTCTGTTGGTTCAAAAGTTATGTATACTTGTACGTGCGTGCCTTTCAAAAATTAATCAATTTTGAAAAATTCTCCAAAAATCCTTGATGATGGTGCCAATTCGAAACTTCGGGGACTAATAGCAGCTGTTTTGCGCTATTTAGGGCAAGAACGCGTAAGTTTCTACCAGTGTTAGTTGAAAAGTTATGAGATATGGGAGACAAACTTGAACGAAACTGCCTTTAAAAAATTAGTCAATTTCAAAAAATTCCCAAAAATTCGTTGATGATAGTGCCAATTTGAAACTTATGGCATTAATAGCAGTTGCTCGTCTCCATTTAGCACGAGTATGCCTAAGTTTCTACCTCGGTTAGTCGAAACGTTAGGAGATGTGGAAGAGAAACTTGAACGAAACTGCCTTCGAAAAATTAGTCGAATTTCAAAAATTCTCAAAATTTTCTTAATGTTGGTGCCAATTCAAACCTTCTGCCCCTAACAGTAGCTCGTCTTCCCTATTTAGCACAGAAATGTGGAAGCTTCTGCTTCTGTAAATTCACAAGTTATGAGATGTGGAAGACAAACTTGTACAAAGTTGCCGTTGAAAAACTAATCAATTTTGAAAAATTCTTAAAAATTTCTTGATTATGGTGCCACATCGAAACATCTAGCACTGAGACCAGTTACTTCCATTTGTAAATTGCAGAAACGCGCAACTGTCTGCCTCGGTTGGTTCGAAAGTTATGAGGTGCGAAAAATATACTTGTACATTAACTACCGTTGAAAATACAATGAACATTGGAAACTTCTCAGAATTTTCGTGACTATGGCGCAAACTGCAAACTTCCAATGTCGATAAACAGGACTTGGCTCTACCGCGAAAAATTCTTCCTCGATTGGTTCAAAAGTTGTTAAGTGCAGACGGTAAACTTGAACAAAACCACTGCTGGAGAATCCAGGAACTTTTGAAAACTTTCTCAAATATTCGTTGACTATGGCGCAAATTGCAAATTTCCGGTGTTTATTAAAACAAGTTTGAGCTACAAATTGAGGTAAGGCACAAGTTTCTGCCTTTCTCGGTTCAAAAGTTATTTAAGTTAGTGCAAGAGTCGGACTGGTACAATCTCACGGTGTAAAAATTAATGAAGTGTGAAAAATTCTCAAAAACTTCTTGATGAGGGCACCAATTCGAAACGTCTACCACTGATACCAGCTACTTCACTCTGTAAATTCCGGGAACGCGCAACTGTCTACCTGGGTTGATTCAAAAGTTATGAAATGCGGAAGGCAAAGTTGCACAACACCGCTCTGGGAAGAACAATGAATTTTGAAAAATTCTCAAAAATTCGTTGATTTCCAAATTCCAAGCTTCTGTCGCTGAAAACAGCTGCTTTTCTCTATAAAGTGCACAAAAGCTCAAATATCGATCGTGGATGGGTCTCGAGGAACCCACAGCTCTATCCAAGCTTGCACAATGCCACCCTAGGAAAAATCAACCAAATTTGAAAATGTATCGGAAAAATCCTTGAGGATGGCCCAAATTCGAAACGTCTGTAATTGGCACAAGTGATCTTCGTCTAAAAATCTCAGTGAAGCAATAGTTTGCAGGATTATCTGCTCAAAAGTTATGAGATATGGAAGACAAACTTCTTCAAAGCGGACTTGGAAAAGTGAATCAATTTAGAAAAATTGTCAAAAAATCATTGATGATGGTGCCAATTCGAAACTTCGGGCACTAAAAGCACCTGTTTTGTGCTCTCCAGGGCAAGAACGCGTAAGTTTCTTCCTATGTTAGTGGAAAAGTTAGGAGATGCGGAAGACAAGCTTGAACAAAACTATCTTTGAAAAACTAGTCAAGTTTCAAAAATCCTCAAAATTTTCCTGATGGTGGTGCCAATTCAAAACTTCCGTCCCTAACAGCAGCTGCTCTTCTCGATTTAGCACATAAAGGTCGAAGCTTCTGCTTCTGTTAATTCAAAAGTTATGAGGTGAGGAAGACAAACTTGACCCAACCTGCCTTTCAGAAATTAGTCAATTTTGAGAAATTCTAGAAAATTCCTTGATGTTGGTGCCGATTTGAAACCTCGGGGGCTAATGGCAGCTGTTCTTCTCCATTTAGACCAGAAACTTGCAAGGTTCTATCGCCGTTAGTTCAAAAGTTATGAGATGTGGAAGACAAACTTGTACAAAGTTGCCGTTGAAAAACAAATAAATTTTGAAAAATTCTCAAAAATTTCTTGATGTTGGTGTCAATTCGAAACTCCGAGAACTAATGGCAGTTGCTCTTCTCTATTTAGCACAGAAACGTGCAAGGTTCTATCTCTGTTAGTTGAAAAGTTATGAGAAGTGGAAGACAAACTTGAACGAACTTGCCGTTGAAAACTTAATCAACTTTTCAAAATTCTCAAAAACTCGAAACTCCAGGGCAAATTAGAAGCGACTGTGCGCCACAAAATGCCCCTTCCAACCCACAAGGGAGTAGTTTTGTCAGCTTTTGTAATTTCAACGCTTAAGCCGAGAAACATGCGGAATTTTTGGCGAGTGTGAGATGTGAATGAATGTCGGGGCTGCCAGCAGGAAAATGGTATTTATGGCAATTAGAGGAAGATGACGGTAAGAAACGTCGATGGGGAGCGATTAAAGTTAAGTTATATGCCCACATCCTTAAGCGCACTATGTAAATGAAAAATAAATATCGCGGTATATAATATTAGCCTTGAAATAGATAAGCATGCAACATCGGTAACAAGATCGTGTGCATAGTCTGCAAATTCCTGCCTTGGCCGAAGACACACAATGTTCACCTATAATTGAAAATCACTCTCCGGCTCGGCCATTGGAAGACAATTTCAGATAAGTAGGTCTTCACATTCTTACAGAGCTATTCGCGACTACTCGTTTTTGTTTATGAGCTGGCGGTTCTGGAAAGAATGTTTTTAATCAAAGTAATGCTTTTAATTATTCCCGTATTGCTCGCAGACCGGACTCGACTGGTCAAGTGAATTGAAAAAATCCGCGTGTTTCACTCGTACATGTTTGTTTTCAAAATGTGTCTTTGTTCGCGTTATTTCTTCTAATTGAGCCCCAATTAAGGAAACCTTAATTATTCCTAATGCATTTGATCACATGTAAACGTGCACGTTGTAAATGTGAAGTCCAACAACACACGTGGCTTTCGACCAACAAAACGTATTTGCTAACTGTGCTTTATTCACCTCATTATTTAATTATTAATTAATTATTCTTTGTTCGATGCCATCGAATTTTCCCTTGGAATTACTGTTCTACATGGATTTCTACCTAGTTGGACAGCAGTTCGTATGGCAAGCAAGCTTTCAGCTGCCGATTTCTCGACAGCCTTAAAAGGTAACGAGTTGACCAAAACTGCAGTTTATAGAGCAAAGTCAGGTATAGTTTCACCGAAACTTTCAGGGCCGCACTGTGATCAGGGATTTTTTTACAATTTTTCAAATGTCCCCCATGCTCTTTCCACTAGTGAGGCGGCATGGCATGTTTGTGTTCAAACTTTGCTTTCTCAGAAACCTGCAAATACAGATGCTTCAAAGTTCAAAGTCACTTGGATTTGAGCTGGGCGTTTCCACTGGATGCTGCGCCGTCATCAGGGTTTTTCAAAGACATTTCCAAACTGGATAAATTTTTTTGGGCTACTTTTCTGAGGGTGATTCAAAATCCTTCAACGGTGCAGACTTGCGAGTTGCTGCGAAATACTTTTGAACCAACAGAGTTAGAAACTTGCTCGCTTCTGTACTAACTAATTGGGGAAAAACAGCTGCTGCTAGTGCCAGAAGTTTAAAATTGACACTAACATCTAGGAATTTTTGAGAATTTTTCAAAATTGAATCACTTTTCAAATGCAGGTTTGGAGAAGTTTGTCTTCCATATCTCATAACTTTTGAACATACAAATCTACAAACCATTGCTTCACTGAGATTTTTAGACGAAGATCACTTGTGCCAAGGCCAGAAGTTTCGAATTTGGGCCATTATCAGGGATTTTTTGATAATTTTTCAACCATCTGCATTTTCTTTAAGCGCAGTAGGTAACTGGTGTTCAGATGTGGATTTCTCAGAAACCACTAAAGGCAGAGACTTGCCGTTTAGAAAACCTTGTAAAGCAGGGCAAGTTTTATTTTATTGGGAGGTTTTGGCACCTATTGCGCCCTCACGAAGGGTTTTTTCGATCAATTTTCACATTTTATAGGTTTTTGTTAGAGGTGACATTGCGGAAATGTGGCTTGAGCTGTTGATCTCACGACACCGACCAAAAATGCAGTTTTTTGCGATTGTCTACTATGAAGAGTAAAGTCTTTCATCAATGACAGAAATTTGGATCAGACTTTTTGTATAAATTGTGGAATTTTCGAATAAGCACCATTTTTTTCAAAATTTTCAGAATTTTTTTATTTGAATATTGTCGTTGAGTATTGCAAAAGTTCTTCTTCCACATTTTATAGCTTTCGAATGAATCGAGCTACAAACTTGCGCTTTTGCCCATCTTGTAGAGCAAAGTCACTTGTATCAGTGGTGCAAGTTTCGAATTTGCCCCATAATTAAAGATTTTTTAAGAAATTTTTAAAATTGAATTTTGTGGCTGAGTATTATAGTAGTAGTATAAGTTTGTCTTCCATATTTTATAGCTTTCGAGTCAATCCAGCTACAAACTTGCGCTTTCTCTTTCTCCCATCTTTTAGTGCAAAGCCCCTTGTATCAGTGGTGCAAGTTTCGAGTTTGCGCCATAATTAAAGATTTTTTGAGAAATTTTTAAAACTGAATTTTGTGGCTGAGTATTATACTAGTTCATTTTCCACATTTTATAGCTTTCGAGACAATCCAGCTACAAACTTGCGGTTTTCCCCATCTTGTAGAGCAACGTCACTTGTATCAATGCGGCAAGTTTAGAATTAGGGTCATCATTAAAGATTTTTAGAGAAATTTTTAAAATTTAATTTTGTGGCTGAGTATTATACAAGTTCATTTTCCACATTTTATAGCTTTCGAGACAATCCAGCTACAAACTTGCGGTTTTTCCCATCTTGGAGAGCAACGTCACTTGTATCAATGCGGCAAGTTTCGAATTAGGGTCATCATTAAATATTTTTTGAGAAATTTTCAAAATTTAATTTTGCGGCTGAGTATTATACAAGTTCATTTTCCACATTTTATAGCTTTCGAGACAATCCAGCTACAAACTTGCGGTTTTCCCCCTCTTGTAGAGCAAAGTCACTTGTATCGATGGTGCAAGTGTTGAATTTGCGCCATAATTAAAGATTTTTTGAGAAATTTTTAAACTTGAATTTTGTGGCTGAGTATTGCAAAAGTTCTTCTTCCACATTTTATAGCTTTCGAATTGATCGAGCTACAAACTTACGCTGTTCCCCATATTATAGAGCAAAGTCACCTGAATCAGTGGTGCAAGTTTTGAATTTGCGCCCGTATTAGAGATTTTTTGAGAAATTTTTAAAAGTGATTTTTGTGGCTGAGTATTATACAAGTTTATTTTCCACATTTTATAGCTTTCGAATTAATTCAGATACAAACTTGCACTTTTCCGCATCTTGTAGAGCAAAGTCCCTTGTATCAGTGGTGCAAGTTTCGAATTTGCACCATCATTAAAGATTTTTCGAGAAAATTTGTATTTTGTGGCTGAGTTTTATACAAGTTCGTCTTCCACATTTTATAGCTTGCGAGTCAATCGAGCTACAAACTTGCACTTTTTCCCATCTTGTAGAGCAAAGTCGCTTGTATCAATGCGGAAAGTTTAGAATTTGCGCCATAATTAAAGATGTTTTGAGAAATTTTTAAAATTAAATTTTGTGGCAGAGTATTATACAAGTTCATTTTCCATATCTTAAAGCTTTCGAATCAATCAAGATATAAACTTGCGCATTTCTCGACCTTTTAGAGCAAAGTCACTTGTATCAGTGGCGCAAGTTTCGAATTTGCGCCATAATTAAAGATTTTTTGAGAAATTTTTAAAATTGAATTTTGTGGCTGAGTATTATACAAGTTCTTCTTCCACATTTTATAGCTTTTGAGTCAATCCAGCTACAAACTTGGGCTTTCCCCCTCTTGTAGTGCAAAGTCACTTGTATCAGTAGTACAAGTTTCGAATTTGCGCCATAATTAAAGATTTTTGGGCAGAAAGACCGATAGGTCGATAGCCTTTTTTAGAAATAAAGATATTTACTACTACTAAAGATTTTTTGAGAAATTTTTTAAATTTAATTTTGTGGCTGAGTATTATATAAGTTTGTCTTCCACATTTTATAGCTTGCGAGTCAGCGAGCTACAAACTTGCACTTTTTCCCATCTTGTAGAGCCAAGTCGCTTGTATCAATGCAGCAAGTTTAGAATTTGCGCCATAATTAAAGATTTTTTGAGAAATTTTTAAAATTGAATTTTGTGGCTGAGTATTATTCAAGTTCATTTTCCACATTTTATAGCTTTCGAGTCAATCCAGCTATAAACTTGCGCTTTTACCCATCTTATAGAGCAAAGTCCGTTATATCAATGGTGTCAAATTCGAAACTTGAATTTGCGCCATCATTAAAGATTTTTTGAAAAATTTTTAAAATTCAATTTTGTCGTGGAGAGTTAAGTACAAGTTCTCCTTCCATGTTCTATAGCTTTCGAATCAATCGAGTTATAAACTTGCCCATTTCTCCACCTTGTAGAGCAAAGTCACTTGTTTCAGTGGTGCAAGTTTCGAATTTGCGCCATCCTTAAAGAGTTATTGAAAAAAAGTTTAAATTGAATTTTGTCGTGGAGCGTTAAGTATAAGTTCTCCTTCCATGTTTATAGCTTTCGAATCAATCGAGTTATAAACTTGCTCATTTCTCCACCTTGTAGAGCAAAGTCACTTGTATCAGTGGTGCAAGTTTCGAGTTTGCGCCAGCATTAACGATTTTTTGAGAAATTTTTAGAATTGAATTTTGTGGCTTAGTATTATACAAGTTCATCTTCCTCATTTTATAGCTTTCGAATCAATCGAGCTACAAACTTGCCCTTTTTCCAATCTTGTAGAGCAAAGTCCCTTGTATCAGTGGTGCAAGTTTCGAATTTGCGATATTATTAAAGAATTACTGAGCAATTTTCAAATATGGATTGATTTTCTAAGGGCGGTTTTGCACATGATTGTCTCCGCATTTAATAACTTATGAACTGCTTGAGGCAGAAACTTGAGGTGCACTAGAGATTGAAGCCTAAAATGACGGGTATCAACTGTGAAAGTTTCGAACTTGCGTAATCTTCAAGTATTTTCAATTTGAAAATTTTATTGGTTGTTTTTCGCTTTTGAAGGCATTCGATTTCTTACAACTCGAAACTTGGGGGCTTCTGAATTTTATAAAATAATGTCACTGCTATTAATGCGGCAAGTTTCGAATTTGCGCAATTATCAGGGAATTTTTGAAAATTTTTCAAATTTGGATTTATTTATTAAGAGCGGTATTGGGCAAGTCAGTCTTCCGCAGGGGATAGCTTTATAACTTCGCAAGGCAAAAACTTGCGAGGTACTGAAGGCCTAAGCTTACATTTATGAAATCTGGAAGTTTCGAATTTATGGCCTAATTAAGGAATTTTTGACAAATTCTTAAATTGTTATCGGTTATTATGAGCGGTATTTTACAAGTTTCTCTTCCGCGTTTGGGAGCTCTTGAACCACCAGGAGTATAAACTTGTGGAGTGGAAAACTATATATAGCAAATATCTTGGTATCAATTCTGAAGGTTTCGAATTTAAACCGCCCTCAAATAATGTTGGATACATTTTTCAAATATCATTGATTTTTCAAGATCGGTTCTGAACCAGTTAGTCTTCGGCATTTGATAAATTTTGCGTTGTCAAAGCTAGAAACTTAGAGGCTCTTAAGTTTTATAGAGCAATATCACCGGTATTCATTTTGCTAGTCTTCAATTTGCTCTATCATCAAGAACTTTCTCATAATTTTGCAAAATTGTACAGATTTTTCAACAGCGGTGTTGGACACGTTTGTCCTTCGAAATTTAATAGCTTTTGAACTGCCAAAGATGGAAACTTGCCGGTTACCAGCCTTTGTAGCCTGAACGCACCGCTATTAAGGAAGGAAATTTCAAATTTGCGTCGAGAATTTTTCAAATTTAATAGTTTATAAGTTAATAGTTATAAGAGCAAATTTATGTTGATTTTTGCAGTTGAGTATTGTACAACTTCTTCTTCCACCTTTTACAACTTTTGGATCAAACGAGCTTCAACTTGTGTCTTTCTCCACTTTGTAGAGCTATGTAACGGGCATCCATTTTGGAAGTTTCGAATTTCCGCCATCATTAAGGAATGCTTCAGGAATTTTCAAATTTGATCGATTTTTTGAAGAGCAGTATTGTACAAGTTTGTCTTCCACACTTCATATCTTTTGAACTGACACGCTTACAAACTTGTACTTCTTCTCGCATTCTATAGTACACAGTGGCTAGTATTAATGCCAAAAGTTTCTAAATTGCACCATCATCAGGCATATTTTCGGGAATTTTCAAATTTTATTTACTTTTCCAAGAGCCGTATTATACAAGCTCGTCTCCCACACTGGATTTACTTTGAACCCACAGAGATACAAACTTGTGCTCCACTGCTCTTTGTAGAGCAAAATCGCTAATATTAATGGTGAAACTTTCTAAGCTGCACCATCATCAGACAATTGGAAGGAATTTTCAAATTTGATTGGTTGTTCCAAGAGCAGTATTGTACAAGCCCGTCTCCCAAACTGGATATCATTTGAACCGACAGAGCACTGAACTTCTGCTCTCTGGCACTTTATAGAACAAGAGGACTGGTATTGGTGCAAAAAGTATGTAAATTGCACCATGAGCATGCATTTTTCCACGAATTTTCAAATTTGATTCATTTTTCCAAGAGCAGTATTGTACAAGTTTGTCTTCCACACCTCATATCTTTTGAATTTGCACGCTTACAAACTTGTACTTCTTCTCGCATTGTGTAGTACACAGTGGCTAGTATTAATGCCAAAAGTTTCTAAATTGCACCATCATCAGGCATATTTTCGGGAATTTTCAAATTTTATTGACTTTTCCAAGAGCCGCATTATACAAGCTCGTCTCCCGCACTGGATTTACTTTGAACCCACAGAGATACAAACTTGTGCTCCACTGCTTTTTGTAGAGCAAAATCGCTAATATTAACGGTGAAAGTTTCCTAGTTGCACCATCATCAGACAATTGGAAGGAATTTTCAAATTTGATTGGTTGTTCCAAGAGCAGTATTGTACAAGCCCGTCTCCCACACTGGATATCGTTTGAACCGACAGAGCTCCAAACTTGTGCTCTCTGGCACTTTATAGAACAAGACGACTGGTATTAGTGCAAAAAGTATGTAAATTGCACCATCAGCATGCATTTTTCCACGAATTTTCAAATTTGATTCATTTTTCCAAGAGCAGTATTGTACAAGTTTGTCTTCCACACTTCATATCTTTTGAACTGACACGCTTACAAACTTGTACCCCTTCTCGCATTGTGTAGTACACAGTGGCTAGTATTAATGCCAAAAGTTTCTAAATTGCACCATCATCAGGCATATTTTCGGGAATTTTCAAATTTTATTGACTTTTCCAAGAGCCGCATTATACAAGCTCGTCTCCCGCACTGGATTTACTTTGAACCCACAGAGATACAAACTTGTGCTCCACTGCATTTTGTAGAGCAAAATCGCTAATATTAACGGTGAAAGTTTCTAAGCTGCACCATCATCAGACAATTGGAAGGAATTTTCAAATTTGATTGGTTGTTCCAAGAGCAGTATTGTACAAGCCCGTCTCCCACACTGGATATCGTTTGAACCGACAGAGCTCCAAACTTGTGCTCTCTGGCACTTTATAGAACAAGACGACTGGTATTTGTGCAAAAAGTATGTAAATTGCACCATCAGCATGCATTTTTCCACGAATTTTCAAATTTGATTCATTTTTCCAAGAGCAGTATTGTACAAGTTTGTCTTCCACACTTCATATCTTTTGAACTTGCACGCTTACAAACTTGTGCTTTTTGCATTGTGTAGTACACAGTGGCTAGTATTAGTGCCAAAAGTTTCTAAATTGCACCATCATCAGGCATATTTTCGGGAATTTTCAAATTTTATTGACTTTTCCAAGAACCGCATTATACAAGCTCGTCTCCCGCACTGGATTTACTTTGAACCCACAGAGATACAAACTTGTGCTCCACTGCATTTTGTAGAGCAAAATCGCTAATATTAACGGTGAAAGTTTCTAAGCTGCACCATCATCAGACAATTGGAAGGAATTTTCAAATTGAACTGGTTGTTCCAAGAGCAGTATTGTACTAGCACGTCTCGCACCCTGGATATCGTTTGAACCGACAGAACTCCAAACTTGTGCTCTCTGGCACTTTATAGAACAAGACGACCGGTATTAGTGCACACAGTATGTAAATTGCACCATCAGCATGCTTTTTCCACGAATTTTTAAATTTCATTCATTTTTCCAAGAGCAGTATTGTACAAGTTTGTCTTCCACACTTCATATCTTTTGAACTGAGACGCTTACAAACTTGTGCTTTTTGCATTGTGTAGTACACAGTGGCTAGTATTAGTGCCAAAAGTTTCTAAATTGCACCATCATCAGGCATATTTTCGGGAATTTTCAAATTTTATTGCCTTTCCAGGAGCCGTATTATACAAGCTCGTCTCCCACACTGGATTTACTTTGAACCCACCGAGATACAAACTTATGCTCCACTGCATTTTGTAGAGCAAAATCGCCAATATTAACGGTGAAGGTTTCCTAGTTGCACCATCATCAGACAATTGGAAGGAATTTTCAAATTTGATTGGTTGTTCCAAGAGCAGTATTGTACAAGCCCGTCTCCCACACTGGATATCGTTTGAACCGACAGAGCTCCAAACTTCTGCTCTTTGGCACTTTATAGAACAAGAGGTCTGGTATTGGTGCAAAAAGTATGTAAGTTGCACCATCAGCATGCATTTTTCCACGAATTTTCAATTTTGATTCATTTTTCCAAGAGCAGTATTGTACAAGTTTGTCTTCCACACTTCATATCTTTTGAACTGACACGCTTACAAACTTGTACTTCTTCTCGCATTGTGTAGTACACAGTGGCTAGTATTAATGCCAAAAGTTTCTGAATTGCACCATCATCAGGCATATTTTCGGGAATTTTCAAAGTTTAGTGATTTTTTCAAGAGCCGTATTATACAAGCTCGTCTCCCACACTGGATTTACTTTGAACCCACAGAGATACAAACTTGTACTCCACCGCATTTTGTAGAGCAAAATTGCTAATATTAACGGTGAAAGTTTCTAAGCTGCACCATCATCAGCCAATTGGAAGGAATTTTCAAATGTGATTGGTTGTTCCAAGAGCAGTATTGTACAAGCCCGTCTCCCACACTGGATATCGTTTGAACCGACAGAGCTCCAAACTTCTGATCTTTGGCACTTTATAGAACAAGACGACTGGTATTAGTGCAAAAAGTATGTAAATTGCACCATGAGCATGCATTTTTCCACGAATTTTCAAATTTGATTCATTTTTCCAAGAGCAGTATTGTACAAGTTTGTCTTCCACACCTCATATCTTTTGAACTGACACGCTTACAAACTTGTACTTCTTCTCGCATTGTGTAGTACACAGTGGCTAGTATTAATGCCAAAAGTTTCTGAATTGCACCATCATCAGGCATATTTTCGGGAATTTTCAAATTTTATTGACTTTTCCTAGAGCCGCATTATACAAGCTCGTCTCCCGCACTGTATCTACTTTGAACCCACAGAGATACAAACTTGTGCTCCACTGCATTTTGTAGAGCAAACCCGCTAATACTAACGGTGAAGGTTTCTAAGCTGCACCATCATCAGACAATTGAGAGGAATTCTCAAAACTGAGGGAGATGAAATAAGAGGTTTTGCGACCTGGGCCTTATTGCCTTTAATAATGCAAAGTTTCGAACCTGCGCCTTCATCGGGGATTTTTTATGGACATCAACATCAAAGTGTAGTTTTACAAGAATTGCAAACATTTCGTATGTTTTGCTCTTAATGCAATTGACCCTTTCTGCTGGTAGTTTTAGTATTCAGGCTTAACAAAGACACTGTTGCAGTCACATTTATGGTCAATTTCCTAGATTAGCCAGAAACAACGTATAGGAAGACATATGATCTAAGAGTTAGTTGTGGAGAAAGCTATTGGTTTATTTACCTGAAGGTTATTCACCCGTTGAGTCTATTAAGAACAGATTTATATAATCTTGCTAGCTGGCCGTAACAACATTTATATTTGATATCCGGTTGATTATTTAGGCGAGAGAAATGATTAACGTTCTTAATGGTGTTAATTCCCCCACGTCATTCGGCGCTTTTAACAAACAGGTACAATATATTTAATTTCAACTTTTATTGCCAAATCTTAGTGCGACGTCCTTAAAAGGGGCATCAGTGGTCCGATAACGGTTAACTGAACAAACAACATCGATAATAATAATAACAGCTATTAACTCTTGGAATGGAAAAACTGCTCCCTCTTTGGCAGGATCCACATCATCTGCAGGGTCATCTTCAGAATCCTCCAACGGTCCAGCTAGTTAACATTTTCACTGGCAAAAAATGGTTCATATAAAGCAAATTCCACTTGTTGAGTCCTCATTTTTGTGCTAAAACCAATGTACGAAAACATACGCAAAACTGCAACTTTTTCCCAATATACCGCAGGTGACTGCTGGCTTGAACCAGTGGATTATCCTCGACCTCCTTTCTATATAAAGTACTGGGCATTAAATTGGCAGTCCATAGTTGTTAAATAGTTTTTATTGAAACTCAAGGTGGACTGTCGAGGACCGAATAATGCGTTCGTTGTCTGGCTTGTTGACGATTTCAATTTGTCAAATGTTGGCTGTAATTTGCACATTTTTTCGCATTTGGATGCATTAAACTATTAATTTTTTACGAATTTTAATTGTAGATTTGAACAGAAAAAACTGATTTGATCAATATTCTGCATCAAAGACCACAGTTCGGTGTTCAGCTCCAACGTACACACTTAAACACCTCTTTGCTAGTGCACAGCGAATCAAGCAATATTGGGGAGAGATCGCTGAGTTTTTCGGATTTTTAGGCCGAAAAATATGAAAAACTCATCAGTTTCTAACCAATGTTGCTTGAAATTAGGCATGTTCTTGTTCAAGCGTTGCGTTCTTGAGAGCAACGTCTGAACAGCAGCAACTTGCAAAGATTAAAATTTCCCCTTTAAAGAACCTTGTAGAGGACAGTCGCTTTTATTTTAACTCGATGTTTCGACTGCCTGTTGTGCCTAACTCATCGGGGTTTTCCTTATTTATTAGGTCAGTTTCCTTCAAAGCTTCAAAGCAGTAGCATGGCAATCCTGCTTTTGGTAGGCAATTTCTCAACAACCCACAAAGATAGATAATCGTGCCTATCAGGATTTCGTAGAGCAGAGTCACTTCGATTATCATTGGAAGTCTCGAAATTCCCCTATGATCAAGATATTTTTTTTAATGACAAATTTTTTGGAACCTGTAGATTGCCAAACCTATTTTCAAGCGTTGAAGTTTCCAAAAACAAAAAAAACCAACACCAATAAAATAAACCCTTTTGGATTGGAGCAATTTGTAGAGGAAAGTGTAATTTTCCAATACACAGTTTCGAATTTGGGCCATCTTCAAGGTATCTTCCATAAACTTGCAAAGTTGATTGATTTTCCTTAGGGTGGCATTATGCATGCTTCAATTGAACTGTTGATTTCTCAAGAACAGTGAAAGTTACAGACTTTTGTGTTCCTTCATCGCATAAAGCAAAGTTGCTTTTATTAATGCTGTGAAATTTGAAATTGCGCCAGCATCACGGAATTTTTGAGAATTTTTCAAAATTTTCAAAGTTTTGTTCAAAGCGTAATTGTGCAAGTTTGTATTCCGCTCTTCATAACTTTTGAACCAAGAGAGTTTGAAATTTGTAGGGTCCAGCACTGTATCGAGTAAAGTTAGTTTTATGAACAACGGAAGTTTGAAGTTTGCGCCATGGTTAACGAATTTTTGAGAATTTTTTAACCTCGATTGATTTTTGCAGAGCAAGATTGTACAAGTTCGTCTCCTAGAGGTCAAAACTTTTACACCGAAAGAGGGAAAAATTTTGCTTTCACGCACTTTGTAGGGCAAGGTCACTTGCTTCAACGACAGAAGTTATAAATTTGCGCCAATGTCCAGGAATTTTTGAGAATTTTTCAAAATGCATTGATTTTCCAAGGGTAGTATTATGCAAGCTTGTTTTCCGCATTTCCTCACTCTTCGTCAAACACAGCTAGAAACTACCGGATTTATGAGGTTTATAGCGCAAAGTCACTTTATTGTCTGAAGTATCAAATTCGTGGAGCTCTTAAGGAATTTTTCAGAAATTTTCAAAATTTATTGTTTTATCCAGAGCGTAATTGTGCAAGTTTGTATTCCGCTCTTCATAACTTTTGAACCAAGAGAGTTTGAAATTTGTAGGGTTCAGCACTGTATAGAGTAAAGTTAGTTTTATGTACAACGGAAGTTTGAAGTTTGCGCCGTGGTTAACAAGTTTTTGAGAATTTTTTAACTTCGTTTGATTTTTGCAGAGCAAGATTGTACAAGTTCGTCTCCTGGAGGTCAAAACTTTTACACCTAAAGAGGAAAAAATTTTTCCTTTGACGCACTTTGTAGCGCAAGGTCACTTGCTTCAACGACAGAAGTTATAAATTTGAGTGATTGACAAGGAATTTTTGTCAATTTTTCAAAATTCTATGATTTTCCAAGGGTAGTATTATACAAGCTTGTTTTCCGCATTTCCTCACTTTTCACCAAACACAGCTAGAACCTACTGCATTTATGAAGTTTATAGCATAAAGCCACTTGTATCACCGGCTGAAGTATCAAATTCGTGGCGCGCTTAAGAAATTTTCTAGAAATTTTGAAAATGTATTGTTCCATCCAGTGCGAAATTGTGCAAGTTTTTTCCGCTTTTGATAACTTGGGGCCACAAACTAGTCAGTTCCTTCACTTGGTAGAGCGACGAGCTCCTTATCAATGTCGGAAGTTTCGAAATCAGGCCATCATCAGGGGATTTTTCAGAAATTTTCAAAATTGATTGCTTTTCCAAAAGCTGTATTGGACAAGTTTGACTTCCGCACTTCATAACTTGAGAACCAAACTAGGTATAAATATGTACTTTAGTGCGTTTTGCAGGGAAAACTCAGTGTTAGTAACCACAAAAGTTGGAAATTTGCGCCAGCGTCAAGGAATTCTTAAGAATTTTCCGAAATTCATTAATTTTGCATTATACAAATTCGTCTTTCGCATTTTATAAAATTTGATCTAAGGCGCATACAAACCATTGCCTTTACCCAGCTGATAGAGCAAACTCACTTGTATCCGTGGGAGAAGTTTCGTTTTCGCACGGCTATCAATAAATTTTCGAAAATTTTTCAAACTCGATTGATTTTTCTAGACGAGTATTGTACAAATTTCTCTGCCGCCCTTAATAACTTTTGAACCAACAGAGACAGAAACTCTGTTCTTCCTGCAATTTATAGGCCAAAGTCGTGGTTATTGAAGATAGAAGCTTGAAATTAGCAGCAAAACGCAGGAATTTTTGGGCAATTTTGCAAAGTTGATCGATTTTTCCAGAGCGATACTGTACAATTCGTGTTCTGCATTTAGTGACTTTCGTTCGTGTTCGCGCACTGAGAAAACCACCTCTGAAGATGCAAGCCAATCATGCCTGCAAAACGTCACAAACAATTGATTTTCCAAAAAATTTCCAAAAAACAAAGAAGCCTTTTTACAGCAACTTGCCATGTTGTTTTGATACTCTGTGCATGAACCCCAAATGCATCATGCACTTTTCCAAACATCCTGTATAAAATAACGCATTTTTTGCCCAGAATCCAGGCTAGTCTTTCGCATTATTGACTCAAACACCCTGTATAGTGGTGGTTCTTAGGTTGGAATCTAAGTGAACTCTAGTTTTTGATAAGAAAACTCCACTTTCGCTCACTTTGAAAAAGGCAATAAAACCGATGTCAATTTAGAGAAACGTAAGCGTATTCTTACTCACGTTCCGTTGATCATGATTTGATTAATTGCCTCAACTTGCTGAATGAATGATGCATGAAATGCATGAAGTTAATCGGTGAAGAGAGCCGTGACGTACCTGAAACAAGCAGAAACATGTCATTAAACCAGCAGGGGCAGTAATGGGAAATATTTGCTTAGAAAATTATTTAAAAAAAATATATATGTCTATATTGAAATTGCAAATGCGACCAAAAAAACCGAAACATACTTGTTCCTGTTCCATAAACAAGTACCAATCAGTAAAGTGGGCGTCATTGAACATGTCATTCTTCGTTTTTCTGCACATTATTGGCCATAATAACCGTTCCATAGCATATCAATTACAGGCAATAATAGTGAAAACCTATTCGGGTAATTATTGCTTTATATGCAACGCATTGCGGATTTATTGTGCTTAACACGCGAAAGTTTCATTTAATAACAGCCTTACTTAAGCCCGTAAAACTCCTCCAAAACATTCATTTCCGATGGTTATTTTTAACACAATTTGTTCCGGATTTGCTATTTTTTGCACCACTTTTGCATAAGAAAAGGAGATGCGTACACAAACGTGTGCAATTGAAAAGGATCAATATACGATTAGTTCCGATATATTTTACGGGCTAAGACTACAAGACGTGGGATGGGCTTAGAAGAGGAAGCCGATATATGGGGCGAACGCTTTAAGAAAACTGGTCTAAAACGATCTGATTTGTTACTTACGACTGCAGACAATTAATCCCACTTGGTCTCACAGCGCTCATATATTGCAAAGTAAGCTTGAAAAAATTGATGAGTCAATAACTCACGTTTCTGATGTTGGTTCATGCTGACGCCAGAGAAACGTCGGCAAATGTCGAATAATCTCAGTTTCACTTGATGTCTATGTTTATCTTCGTGGTAAATCATGAAAGAGGCTTTAAACGAATCACGAACTTTGCGATGGGCCTCGGTATTTCTAGCTGATGCAACAAAGACGGGTTGATGTTGATGCCGAACGCTCAGACGCTCTCTCTTCAAAGCATTGGGCGAAGATGATCGAGTCCAGTCGACTAGCCTCAAATTTTGCCACGTCTGCTACGAGGTTGACACTTTAAGTTAGTAATTTTTTTTGTATTCGGGGAAAATTTTTCACTCCATGACAAAAACCAAAGTTAATGAAATGTTCTGTTTAAAACTCGCTGAAGCACTAGATTAAATGTGATATGTGTGATCAAGCTCAGAGACAGACAGACGAAGAAATCATTGATGTTGCATGTCAAAGACCCTGAAGCCAATTTGGAAAACTTTCACCTTCTGAACAGTTTACGTGAAACATCGTGACATAAACATCTTCAGCATGCAAGAAGCGAGCAATTTACCATTGGAGATTTTTGTTGTGCGGGCACTCGATGTGTTTATTGCCTGTTAGATAACAAGCAAGAGAGCCACAACCGTTGAATATCGAAAGTGAGCCGACTTAATGCAGAAGTCCTTAAACGTTGAAGATGGCTTAGTTGGAGATACTACCAACCGAAACGTTGTGTGGAAAACTTCTTCACAACCTTCTTGACACCCATTCAAACTCAACCCAGTCGTTTGCCAACGGTTTTAAATAGGAGCTATTGAATATTAATCTGGTTTTTCTGATTCCAACATGCAAATAACACATGTTTACATATAATTCGGTAAACCTGCCTGGTACTGTCCATGTGTAAACGAATACCGGCATTTTTATTGTCGTACTACCGAGAAATGTACACCATTAAAGGACCTTGACTCTTGCAAATCTCTTCAAAATTTCAAACACGAACATTCTTTTCGGTTTCACGTGTCATGTCATGATACCGATAAGCTCTCGACGTGGGTACGACATGAAATATTAATATTTCAGCCCATTCCACTGGGACTCGTGTATCTTTGTATGGAATAATAACGAGACTTTCCATGGAATGGCCTGAGACTGGGCCTCTTGCAAAACAATCTTGCATTCATCAGATGTGAGCCCAGAAATTCGCTGATAAGCTTCTGGAATTTTTGGGCGTACGGTTTAAATGCTGAGGATTTCTTCTCTCTTCCTGTAAACTATCGATAGCCCCTTTCGAAAACGATCGTTCAGCAATCCCTAACCTTTGAAAAGTTTAAGGAAAACTGTCAAGTTTTAAGCGGCAGTTGATGTTTAAGAGCTTCCATCTCGGAAATGGTTGAGAATAACTGAATATTCATTAGAACCTTTTCGATAGAGCGTTTAAAGGGCTACCATTTACTATGAAGGATTTTTCAGGTATTTCCAACCTTTAAAAAGTTAGACGCAAAAATGGGATATTTAAGTCATTTTCGACACTTAAGAGCTTATATCTCTGCAATCATTGAAATTAATCGTAAACTTCTAACGACAGAGCGTCCTTAGGACTTCCTTCAGAAGCTTTATTGGAAAATTCTAACCTCTAAAAAGATAGAAGTAAATTTGTCAAATTTCAAGGGAATTTTACGCGCTTAAAACCTTCTAGCTCGGAAACGTTTCAAGATAAGTAAATAATTATTGTAACCTTTTTAATAGAGCGTCTCGAGCACTGTACTACTGTTAAAACGTTTTCGAAAATTTCTAACCTTTGAAAAAGTTTAAGCAAAAATGTCAAGTTTTAAGTGGCAGTTGATGTTTAAGAGCTTCTATCTCGCAAACAATTGAAAATTCCGGAATATCCATTAGAAGCTTTTCCATAGAACGTTTCAAGAGCTACCATTTACTATTAAGGCTTTTTCGAATATTTCCAATCTTTAAAAAGTTAGACGCAAAAATGTGATATTTAAGCCATTTTCTACACTCAACAGCTTATTTCCCTGCAATCATTGCAGTTGAATAAGTACCCGTTAACTTCTAAGGACTTTTTCGACAGTGCGCCCTTAGGACTCCCTTCAGAAGCTTTATTGGAAGATTCTAACCTCTAAAAAGATAGAAGTACATTTGTCAAATTTCAAGGGGATTTTACGCGCTTAAAACCTTCTAGCTCAGAAACGTTTCAAGATAAATAAATAATTATTCTAACATTTTTAATAGAGCGTCTCGAGCACTGTACTACTGTTAAAACGTTTTCGAATATTCCTAACCTTTGAAAAATTTTAAGCAAAAATGTCAAGTTTTAAGCGGCAGTTGATGTTTAAGAGCTTTTATCTCGGATGCAGTTGAAAATTCCTGAATATCGATTAGAAGCTTTTCGATAGAACGTTTCAGGAGCTACCATTTACTATTAAGGCTTTTTCAGGTATTTCCAACCTTTAAAACGTTAGACGCAAAAATGTGATATTTAAACCATTTTCGACGCTTAACGGCTTATATCTCTGCAATCATTGAAACTATCCGTAAACTTCTCAGGACTTTTTCGACAGAGCGTCCTTAGGACTCCCTCCAGAAGCTTTATTGGAAAATTCTAACCTCTAAAAATATTGAAGTAAATTTGTCAAATTTTTAGGCGATTTTACCCGCTTAAAACCTTCTGTCTCGGAAACTTTTAAAAATAACTAAATAATTACTGGAACCTTTTCAATGGAGCGTCTCGAGCGCTGTACCACTGTGAAAGCGTTTTCGAAAACTCCTAACCTTTAAAAAGTTTAAGCAAAAATGTCAAGTTTTAAGCAGCAGTTGATGTTTAAGAGCTTCTATCTCGAAAACAGCTGAAAATATCTGAAATCGTATAAGAAGCTTTCTGAAAGAACGTTTCAAAAATTACCATTCACTTCTAAGGGTTTTTCAGGTATTTCTAACCTTTAAAAAGTTCGACGCAAAAATGTGATATTGATGCCATTTTCGACGCTTAACAGCTTTTATCTCTGCAATCATTGAAATTATCCGTAAACTTTTCAGGACTTTTTCGACAGAGCGTCCTTAGGACGCCCTTGAGAAGCTTTATTGAAAATCCTAACCTCTAAAAAGATTGAAGTAAATTTGTCAAATTTTTAGGCGATTTTACCCGCTTAAAACCTTCTGTCTCGGAAACGTTTAAAAATAACTAAATAATTACTGGAACCTTTTCAATGGAGCGTCTCGAGCGCTGTATCACTGTGGAAGCATTTTCGAAAATTCCTAACCTTTAAAAAGTTTAAGCAAAAATGTCAAGTTTTAAGCGGCAGTTGATGTTTAAGAGCTTCTATCTCGAAAACAGTTGAAAATACCTGAAATCTTATAAGAAGCTTTCCGAAAGAACGTTTCAAAAACTACCATTTACTTCTAAGACTTTTTCAGGTATTTCTAACCTTTAAAAAGCTCGACGCAAAAATGTGATATTTAAGCCATTTTCGACGCTTAACGGCTTATATCTCTGCAATCATTGAAATTATCCGTATACTTCTCAGGACTTTTTCGACAGAGCGTCCTTACGACTCCCTTCAGAAGCTTTATTGAAAAATCCTAACCTCTAAAAAGATTGAAGTAAATTTGTCAAATTTTTAGGGGATTTCCCGCGTTTAAAACCTTCTATCTCGGAAATGTTTAAAAATAACTAAATAATTACTGGAACCTTTTCAATGGATCGTCTCGAGCGCTGTATCACTGTGAAAGCGTTTTCGAAAACTCCTAACCTTTAAAAAGTTTAAGCAAAAATGTCAAGTTTTAAGTGGCAGTTGATGTTTAAGAGCTTCTATCTCGAAAACAGTTGAAAATACCTGAAATCTTATAAGAAGCTTTCCGAAAGAACGTTTCAAAAACTACCATTTACTTCTAAGACTTTTTCAGGTATTTCTAACCTTTAAAAAGCTCGACGCAAAAATGTGATATTTAAGCCATTTTCGACGCTTAACAGCATATATCTCTGCAATCATTGAAATATACGTAAAGTTCTCAGGACTTTTTCGACAGAGCGTCCTTAGGACTCCCTCCAGAAGTTTTATTGGAAAATTCTAACCTCTAAAAAGATTGAAGTAAATTTGTCAAATTTTTAGGCGATTTTACCCGCTTAAAACCTTCTGTCTCGGAAACGTTTAAAAATAACTAAATAATTACTGGAACCTTTTCAATGGAGCGTCTCGAGCGCTGTACCACTGTGAAAGCGTTTTCGAAAACTCCTAACCTTTAAAAAGTTTAAGCAAAAATGTCAAGTTTTAAGCAGCAGTTGATGTTTAAGAGCTTCTATCTCGAAAACAGTTGAAAATATCTGAAGTCTTATAAGAAGCTTTCTGAAAGAACGTTTCAAAAACTACTATTCTCTTCTAAGGGTTTTTCAGGTATTTCTAACCTTTAAAAAGTTAGACGCAAAAATGTGAGATTTAAGCCATTTTCGACGCTTAACGGCTTATATCTCTGCAATCATTGAAATTATCCGTAACTTCTCAGGACTTTTTCGACAGAGCGTCCTTAGGACTCCTTCAGAAGCTTTATTGGAAAATCCTAACCTCTAAAAAGATTGAAGTAAATTTGTCAAATTTTTAGGCGATTTTACGCGCTTAAAACCTTCTGTCTCGGAAACGTTTAAAAATAACTAAATAATTACTGGAATCTTTTCAATGGAGCGTCTCGAGCGCTGTATCACTGTGAAAGCGTTTTCGAAAACTCCTAACCTTTAAAAAGTTTAAGCAAAAATGTCAAGTTTTAAGCAGCAGTTGATGTTTAAGAGCTTCTATCTCGAAAACAGTTGAAAATATCTGAAATCTTATAAGAAGCTTTCTGAAAGAACGTTTCAAAAACTACCATTACTTCTAAGGCTTTTTCAGGTATTTCTAACCTTTAAAAAGTTAGACGCAAAAATGTGAGATTTAAGCCATTTTCGACGCTTAACGGCTTATATCTCTGCAATCATTAAATTATCCGTTAACTTCTCAGGACTTTTTCGACAGAGCGTCCTTAGGACTCCCTTCAGAAGCTTTATTGGAAAATCCTAACCTCTAAAAAGATTGAAGTAAATTTGTCAAATTTTTAGGCGATTTTACGCGCTTAAAACCTTCTGTCTCGGAAACGTTTAAAAATAACTAAATAATTACTGGAACCTTTTCAATGGAGCGTCTCGAGCGCTGTATCACTGTGAAAGCGTTTTCGAAAACTCCTAACCTTTAAAAAGTTTAAGCAAAAATGTCAAGTTTTAAGTGGCAGTTGATGTTTAAGAGCTTCTATCTCGAAAACAGTTGAAAATACCTGAAATCTTATAAGAAGCTTTTCGATAGAACGTTTCAAGAACTACCATTTACTTCTAAGGCTTTTTCAGGTATTTCTAACCTTTAAAAAGTTACACGCAAAAATGGGATATTCAAAGCCGTCTTCAAAGTTTAAAGACCTGTATCTCGACAATCGTCCAAAATATTGGAAAAACGCTTAGGACTTTTTCGATAGAACGGCTTTAGGGCTATTTTTCCCAAAGGCTGTTTTATTGGAAAATTCTAACCTCTAAAGAGATGAAAGCCACATTTTGAAACTATTGGACATTTCCACACAGATCTAGGGAAACATTAATTTTCACAAAGTTTTTCGGCCTTTCAGGCTTGTCATTGCCATTTGCGATATTGCCAAGTGCCTCAACTTATCTCTAAAGTCCTGGAAGTTTGAAAACTTGAAGATTCATAATGCCACAAATAGTCACATTCCCGAAGTAGTTTTGGAAAACCTTTGAAAATTAGTGGTCAAAAATAGCTGATTTGTAAAACCACACGTCGGAATCCCGCAGAAATTTTGGAAAAAATCAAAAAGTTGCCTTGAACGGACCCAAAAGCTTGCTGATTTCCCACTTCCTAAAACGTTCAGCGCCCGTTTTCAAATGAGGTTATTGCTGAACGGTAAATTAAGTTTCCGCGCTATTTATTAACGTATCAAAACGAAAGCGACTCATAAAATCTCGATGGCTGCGCCTTAGGAGAACAACTGTAAAGACGTACATTTTTAATAATCCACCAGTGTGTGCCAGTTATGCAATTTCGAAGCCAGCAATTTTTTTTCTGCATTCGCTGCAGGCCGCAGAGTCGAATTCACTAATAATCAGGAAGAGAAGGATGCACATGTTTGTTTTGTAAAATATTCGATTAGATTCTTGATCATCTTTGATTACATTACTAGGAACGTTGCCTGCTCAGCAGTGGGTAAATTGGTTGAAAATAAATTGTACAGCCGTAATCTGACGGCAAAAATCGCTTTTCACTTTGGACTTGATTGAAGCAATGAAAGAAGTTGATTAATTGATTGCGAAGGTCTTCTGAAAAAACAGAGAAACGGCTTTTCGTTGTTTTATCTAGCGCATTATTCATCCTAGTAATTGTGTCCACCCCGTAGAGACGTGGGAACATTCCAAGCCCTTCGAGTCGACTCGGTTATCATCGCCCAATGCTGAGAAGTGAGAGCGTCAGAGCGTTCGGCATCGAAATCAGCCTGCCCTTGTTTGGGATTGCTGGGAATACCGAGGCCGATCGCAAAGTTTCCTGGATTTAACACAGAAAAAAGATTGAAATTGACCCCGAAGGAATATTTATCAATCGCTCTGTATGCTACAAAGCCGTCCATGGCAGAGCGCTTGTCAGGCAAGCGTGACTGTTATGAAAGACGATTAATTTCCAGATAGCAGCCGCTATCAGTTCTAATTAAGGTAAATAAATAAATTACACTTTGATTATTTCCTCATTCTAAGGCCCGCAAGGTCAGGTCCGCATTACGCGCAAGATAATCGTCCGATTCTTCTCCTTTTCGAAATTGCTTCATTTTAGCTGGACGACGATCAGGGCTTAGGAAAACGGTATTATCAGCATGCAATTACCATTGTGTATGCCAATTTTCGTCGGAGATTAGAATGAAAGTAGATCGGTGTAATGCAGATTCAAAAGCTCTCTAAACTGCTAGTCAAAGGAAATTTATTAGCGCCCGAGATGGGAATATTTATAAAGTTATAGGTTGTCCAGGCCGATCGGCCGTAAATAATCACTCAGTGCTTTGAAATAATGGTCGTTTCCTGCTCAATTCTGAAGAAATGAGTGAACCCAAAACCGATCTAACTCCGGCCTTTAACATGCGCGTGATGGAAGAAAAAGACCATTTACCTGCCGTTCTCGAAGGCTGCAAAACCAATCTCTTTTGAAACTCCAACTTTCGCACTTAACTGTTTTGAACGTGAAACTCCTCCTGAAACAAACCAAATCATAATTTGATTAAACTTTTCTTTGCACTTGCAGCGATTGTTTTTTATTAGCCAATCAGAAACCGAAAACCGCTTAGAGCCCTGATTGGATAAGATTGATTGTTCCACGGATTTAAATGATTTTGACTGATTCGTTAGCTAATCACCTTCTTCCACACAGATTTATTGCCGAAATCTTCCTCGCAATGGTCAATGTCAAGGTCAATTTTTTTCCCAAACTTGCTTAATGCAATTAAACAGCCAATTGGCTACAGATCGGATAAAACCGTGGCTAACTTAGATTCTTCCCGTGGGGGCCTCGAAACCCGCAGATTTTCAGGCGTTCAAAATGAATGACGACAATACTTTAATTTCAATTAGTTACACCGTGTGGTGCCAAATAATGTTCCGATTAAAAAAATTCTACTTTGCTAGCTGCGCTAGAGCAGAACGCCTAAACCAATTTTTTTGAAGCCTCAAATATAACCTAGTGTAAAAAAATAGTCCAAGCTCCGATGGGGTGCAAATTTGGTCAATATATTGCGCTATTTAGTGTTGACACTGTGTAGAAATTTGAACTTGCCACTTGGGCTGGTTTGGGAGTTATGAATTTTTCTTTGTGGGCGCGTAAGAAGTTTCTAAGTTTTGTTGCAGCCTCAAATATAAACGATTGTCAAAAGTGAGTTGACGCTTTGATTTGGGCCAAATTTTACATGTGGCTTGACACATTTTCTCTTGATACTTCAGAGAGTTCTGAAGTTGCTACTTGTATTGGTTTGGAAGTTATACGTTTTTCCTCATGAGCGTGCAAAGCTTCTGGAGGCAGAGCAGCAAGGCTTCTAGTTTTTGCAGCCTTAAATTCACACGGTTGTAAAAAATAATTCCAGGCCCAAAGTTTAGTGAAATTTATTCTACCTATTTCTGGATCGTATGTTTTTATTGCGTAGAAAGCAGCTTCTGGGCCTAAATTAGGAGCTAATTTTTTTAAGGGTGCGTAAGAATTTTCATGGTTTTCTTTGCAAACTTAAAAATAAGCGATTGTGAAAAATCACAGAAAACTTGAATTTCAGTAAAATTTGACCTGTAACTTCCCGTATCGTGTCCTTTTAACGTATAAAAATTTGAAGTTCATACATGCCCTGGTTTAAAAGTTATGAATTTTTTTTGGTAGGGCAACAATTTTAATCACGTTCTTTACAAGCTTAGCTACAAGCGATTGTGAAAAATCAGCCAAAGCTTGAATTTCCAGAAAATTTGGTGTGCAACATACCGTAGCTTGTCCCTTTGCTGCGTAGAAATTTGAAGTTGATACAGGGGCTTCTTTAAAAGTTATGAATTTTTCTTTGGGTGGGCAACAATTTTAATCACGTTCTTTTCAAGCTTAATTACAAGCTATTGTGAAAAATCAGCCAAAGCTTGAATTTCCAGAAAATTTGGTGTGTAGCATACCGTATCTTGTCCCTTTGCTGCGTAGAAATTTGAAGTTGATACAGGGGCTTCTTTAAAAGTTATGAATTTTTTTTTGGGTGGGCAACAATTTTAATCACATTCTATACAAGCTTAACTATAAGCGATTGTGAAAAATCAGCCAACGATTGAATTTCCAGAAAATTTGGTGTGTAGCACACCGTATCTTATCCCTTCGCTGGGTAGAAACTTAAAGTTGATAGAGGGGCTTGTTTAAAAGTTATGATTTTTTTTTGGGTGGGCAACAATTTTAATCACGTTCTTTACAAGCTTAGCTACAAGCGATTGTGAAAAATCAGCCAAAGCTTGAATTTCCAGCAAATTTGGTGTGCAACATACCGTAGCTTGTCCCTTTGCTGAGTAGAAATTTGAAGTTGATACAGGGGCTTCTTTAGAAGTTATGAATTTTTCTTTGGGTGGGCAACAATTTTAATCACGTTCTTTTCAAGCTTAATTACAAGCGGTTGTGAAAAATCAGCTAAAGCTTGAATTTCCAGACAAATTTGGTGTGTAGCATACCGGATCTTGTCCCTTTGCTGTGTAGAAATTTGAAGTTGATACAAGGGCTTCTTTAAAAGTTATTAATTTTTTTTGGGTGGGCAACAATTTTAATCACGTTCTTTTCAAGCTTAATTACAAGCGATTGTGAAAAATCAGCCAAAGCTTGAATTTCCAGAAAATTTGGTGTGTAGCATACCGTATCTTGTTCGTGTGCTGCGTAGAAACTTGAAGTTGATACAGGGGCTTCTTTAAAAGTTTTGAATTTTTTTTTGGGTGGGCAACAATTTAATCACCTTCTATACAAGCTTAACTACAAGCAATTGTGAAAAATCAGCCAACGCTTGAATTTCCAGAAAATTTGGTGTGTAGCACACCGTATCTTGTCCCTTCGCTGGGTAGAAACTTGAAGTTGATACAGGGGCTTCTTTAAAAGTTATGAATTTTTTTTGGGTGGGCAACAATTTTAATCACGTTCTTTACAAGCTTAGCTACAAGCGATTGTGAAAAATCAGCCAAAGCTTGAATTTCCAGAAAATTTGGTGTGTAACATACCGTATCTTGTTCCTTTGCTGCGTAGAAACTTGAAGTTGATACAGGGGCTTCTTTAAAAGTTATGAATTTTTCTTTGGGTGGGCAACAATTTTAATCACGTTCTTTACAAGCTTAACTACAAGAGATTGTGAAAAATCAGCAAAAGCTTAAATTTACAGAAAATTTGGTGTGCAACATACCGTAGCTTGTCCCTTTGCTGCGTAGAAATTTGAAGTTGATACAGGGGCTTCTTTAAAAGTTATTAATTTTTTTTGGGTGGGCAACAATTTTAATCACGTTCTTTACAAGCTTAGCTACAAGCGATTGTGAAATATCAGCCAAAGCTTGAATTTCCAGAAAATTTGGTGTGTAGCATACCGTATCTTGTTCTTGTGCTGCGTAGAAACTTGAAGTTGATACAGGGGCTTCTTTAAAAGTTATAATTTTTTTTTGAGTGGGCAACAATTTTAATCACGTTCTATACAAGCTTAAGTACAAGGGATTGTGAAAAATCAACCGAAGCTTGAATTTCGAGCAAATTTGGTGTGTAGCACACCGTATCTTGTCCCTTCGCTGCGTAGAAACTTGAAGTTGATACAGGGGCTTCTTTAAAAGTTTTGAATTTTTTTTGGGTGGGCAACAATTTTAATCACGTTCTATACAAGCTTAACTACAAGCGATTGTGAAAAATCAGCCAAAGCTTGAATTTCCAGAAAATTTGGTGTGTAACATACCGTATCTTGTTCCTTTGCTGCGTAGAAACTTGAAGTTGGTACAGGGGCTTCTTTAAAAGTTATGAATTTTTCTTTGGGTGGGCAACAATTTTAATCACGTTCTTTACAAGCTTAACTACAAGCGATTGTGAAAAATCAGCCAAAGCTTGAATTTCCAGAAAATTTGGTGTGTAGCACACCGTATCTTGTCCCTTTGCTAAGTAGAAATTTGAAGTTGATACAGGGGCTTCTTTAAAAGTTTTGAATTTTTTTTCGGTGAGCAACAATTTTAATCACGTTCTATACAAGCTTAACTACAAGCGATTGTGAAAAATCAGCCAAAGCTTGAATTTCCAGAAAATTTGGTGTGTAGCATACCGTATCTTGTTCCTGTGCTGCGTAGAAACTTGAAGTTGATACAGGGGCTTCTTTAAAAGTTATAAATTTTTTTTGAGTGGGCAACAATTTTAATCACGTTCTATACAAGCTTAAGTACAAGCGATTGTGAAAAATCAACCGAAGCTTGAATTTCCAGCAAATTTGGTGTGTACCACACCGTATCTTGTCCCTTTGCTGCGTAGAAATTTGAAGTTGATACAGGGGCTTCTTTAAAAGTTATTAATTTTTTTTTTGAGGTGGGCAACAATTTTAATCACGTTCTTTACAAGCTTAGCTACAAGCGATTGTGAAAAATCAGCCAAAGCTTGAATTTCCAGAAAATTTGGTGTGTAACATACCGTATCTTGTTCCTTTGCTGCGTAGAAACTTGAAGTTGGTACAGGGGCTTCTTTAAAAGTTATGAATTTTTCTTTGGGTCTGCAACAATTTTAATCACGTTCTTTTCAAGCTTAACTACAAGCGATTGTGAAAAATCAGCCAAAGTTTGAATTTCCAGAAAATTTGGTGTGTAGCACACCGTATCTTGTCCCTTTGCTAAGTAGAAATTTGAAGTTGATACAGGGGCTTCTTTAAAAGTTATAAATTTTTCTTTGGGTGGGCAACAATTTTAATCACGTTCTTTACAAGCTTAACTACAAGCGATTGTGAAAAATCAGCCAAAGCTTGAATTTCCAGAAAAATTGGTGTGCAACATACCGTAGCTTATCCCTTTGATGCGTAGAAATTTGAAGTTGATACAGAGGCTTCTTTAAAAGTTATGAATTTTTCTTTGGGTGCTCAACAATTTTAGTCATTTTCTCTACAAGCTTAACTATATGCGATTGTGAAAAATCAGCCAAAGCTTGAATTTCCAGAAAATTTGGTGTGTAGCATGGTGTATCTTCTTCCTTTACTGTGTAGCAATTTAAACTAGATACAGCAGCTGGTTTGAAAATTATGATTTTTTTTTTGGATGTGTATGAATTTTTAAATTTTTTTGTAAGCTCAAATTTCAACTATTGTAGAAAGTTAGGCAATTCTCATATTTCAGTCAAATTTAAAGTGTTCGTTGTTGCATCTTTTGTGCTTACTGTATGAACATTTCAAGCCGCTAGTCATACAAATTTGGGAGTTGATGGACACTGATGTGCCAGATTTTTTGAAAATTTCTCTGTAGCCTCCAATATAGACAATAGTTTATTAATTGCACACCCGAAACTAAAACACCTCTGAAGATGCTAACCATGCGGGATAACGATACGTCAGCAACAAATTTTTATCTCCCCGGTTAAAAGCCTGAAAATCACTTAATCAACCTTGAGCAAAAAAGAGTTTTACAATTCAAAGAAGTTATTTTGAATGTCTCATAGATGAACTCTTTTATAGGGCACATTATGCATAAAACCAGTTACTGGCCCCCATTGGGAACTAAAAGATTCAACCCCGTAGCAGACTTGGGCACATTCGAAGCCCCTCGAGTGGACTCGGCCATCTTCGCCCAATGCTTAGGAGAGAGAGCGTCAGGGTCTTCGGCATTGGAATCAGCCTGCCCTTGTCGCGTTTAATCGAAATACCGAGGCCGCTCGCAAAGTTGGGGATTGCAAAAAAAGACTAAAAGTTCATATTGACACTCAGGGGCTTTAAACAAGTCTTTTGGTGTAATAGAGTTACAGATGATTATAAGAGGAGCGCAAACAAGTTAAGAAACTTCTCGTAGATGAAGTCTAACGAAGAACAACAAACACAAATTGAGCGGAATGAAATGAATTTCCGAGACAAATAACCGGTCATATATATATAAATCTGCATACATGTTTTTATAACACCTTACTGATGTAGAGGAGTTCAACCTACGTAGGTTTAGGCTGACGTCAGGAACTACTTTTAGAAACAACTGGTAGGCGCACTCACTAGCCAGCTTTGGCATATCGTCGGATAACTGTTAGTTGAAACGAAGAAGTACTTATTCAACGCCTGTTTCAGCAAACCGAAATTTAATTGGCGAAATACGTCTAACTGTTCTACCAGTATGTGCATTTTAATGGTACGACTTTGATATCGATCGTTATTGGAGAAAGCAACAAGGATTAGTCAAACCGGATCGGGTTCTATAAAAGAACCATCCGCGGGTACGTGTGTGAGTCATCGTGGCTCATCATAGTGCAAATGAGTCTTGAAGCATTCAAATTTGATGGTTTTTTTCGGAGAAACTTTGAAAATATTCATTTGAGAAGCTCCCAAGTCGTACCACCATTGATCCGTTAAACCGACAAATGCGAAGGCAATAAAGCAACAAAGCAGCAGCTTAGCAGGCAACACCATCCATACTTCGGCTTAAAATATTTAGAGACTGAAAGTAAATCGCATTTACGCGAAACGCAAACCACACCAACTTGGTTAGCTGGCATTGAAGTTCCGTAAAAGGAAATGCGCCGGTATGGTTTATGAAAAAAAAACATAAAAATGGGAACACATGATCACATCTCTTTGCAATGAACGATGTTTTGTATTTAATTTGATGTATGGATTTCACTTTGTTGCAAGGCTGTTGCAAGGACCAACAGCTCAATATTTCCAAGACGACACTTCCAGCATTCAGTATAACTGCGCCTTTTGAGGAGAAGAGAATGTTGGCTGCTGGAGGGAAAGTCGGCGAATGAATGCGGAAATGGCAATTCGCATTTTACGACAAATCTGGTAATTTATACTGGGTGATTCAGAACTGACACTAGAGAGACCGCCAGAACGCGGCGTATATTGCAGCCGCAGATATACACAGCAGACAAAATGCGGGCAGGGCTTTAAATTGAGTCAAAATCGGCTCTGAGGATACTGAATCTAGTGTTCACACTGTATAGAAATTTCAGCTTGATACTTGAGCTAGTTTGGGAGCTACGATTTTTTTTTTGTGGGCTTGTATGAGGTTGTTAGATCTTTTGCAGTCTCCCATATAAGTGGCTGTAAAAATTCAGCAGAATCTTTGTTTTGATTCAAATTTCTAGCGTGAGTTGCCGTATTAAGTGCTTACTCTGTGTAGAAATTTGAACTCGCTTTTTTGGATGGTTTCAGGGTTAATAATTTTTCTTTATGAGCGTGTAAGAATTTTTAAGATTTTTGTTGCAGCCTCAAATATAACCGATTGTGAAAAATACCTTTTTTGTTCGATTCAAACTGAATTGGGATCTGTAAATGGTCTTGGCATGGTGCTACACTATTTAGAAATTTGAACTCTTTGTGAGGCCTAGTTCGGGAGTTACCAATTTTTATTTGTGGTGGTGCAAGAATGTTAAAAATTTTCGTGTAGCTTTTGATTAAGACAAGTTCAAAAAATATTTCGAGTCTCCGATTTAAATGAAAGTCGGTCTGTATATGGCTGCATCTAGTGTTCACACTGTGTAGAAATCAGAATTAGCTGCTTAAGCTGGTTTGGAAGTTATGAGTTTTTCTTTATGAGCGTGAAAGAATTCAGCTTTTTGGGGCACCCTCAATTCTTCAGGAATTTTTACAAATCAGTCGATGATCTAATTTGAGTGAAATTTGGAGGATTAATTGCAGTAGTTAGCGTGTTGACCTCGTAGAAATTTGAATGCGCTGCTTGAGCCCGTTCGGGAAGTATGAATTTTTATTTGTGGGAGTGCACGAATTTTTAACATTTTTCTTGCAGCCTTAGATATAAACGGCTACAAAAACCCCGTCGAAGTTGGGATTTGAGTGAAAGTCGGGCTGTAATTTGTTATAGTCTATGTCTAGACGGTGTAGTAATTTGAGGCGCTGAATCGCGATGGTTTACAAGTTACGAATTTTTATTGTGGTTGTGCAAGAATCTTCAAGACTTCCGTTGCCAGCCGTAAATGTAACTTGTAGTGGAAAATCCGTTGAAGCTTCAATTGGAGTCAAAGTCACTCTGTAGGTTACTGAATCTAGTGTTTATACTGTGTAGAAATTAGTCCCTGCTACTCCAGCTAGTTTGGAAGTTATGAATTTTTCTTTAACAGTGTACAAAGATTTTTGTGGCAAGCGTCAAACAAAAACAGTTTTGAAAATTAGTGGTAAAATCCAACTTAAGTGAAATTCGGACCATCTGTTCTTAGAGGTAGTCTATTTACTATCAGGAAAGCAAATGCGTGTCTTTAGTCGGTTGGCTGTTATATATATATTTTTTTGGGCGTGCAAGAATTTTAAAATTTTTGTTGTATCCTCAAATATAACCGAATGTTAAAAATCCCTTTGTCATTCGATTTAAATTTAAATTGGTCTGTACGTTGCTACATCATGGTTTTCTGCTGTATAGAAATTTTAACTCTCTCTGGCAGCCGATTCGGGAGTTACAAATTTTTATTTGTAGCGGTGCAAGAATTGTAAAGATTTTCGTTGGAGCTTCTGATAAAGACTATTTCAAAAAAATCATTCGACCCTCCGATTTGAGTGAAAGTCGGTCTCTATATGGCTGTCTCTAGTGTTTACACTGTGTAGAAATCAGAATTAGCTGCTTAAGCTAGTTTGGAAGTTATGAGTATTTTTTGAGCTTGAAAGAATTAAGCTTTTAGGCACCCTTATTCTTCATGATTTTTTACAAATCAGTCGATTCTCTAATTTGAATGAAATTTGGAGGATTAATTGCAGTAGTTAGCAGTGTTGACCTCGTAGAAATTTGAATGCGCTGCTTGTTCCCGTTCGGGAATTAGGAATGTTTATTTGTGGGCGTGCAAGAATTTTTAAGATTTTTCTTGCAGCCTCAGATATAAACGGTTACAAAAACCCCGTCGAAGTTGGGATTTGAGTGAAAGTCGGGCTGTAATTTGTTATAGTCTATGTCTAGACTGTGTAGTAATTGGAGGGGCTGAATCGCGATGGTTTACAAGTTACGAATTTTTTATTGTGGTTGTGCAAGAATCGTCAAGACTTCCGTTGCCACCTTAAATGTCAACGTGTGTGGAAAATCCGTTGAAGCTTCAATTAGAGTCAAAGTCACTCTGTAGGTTACTGAATCTAGTGTTTACACTGTGTAGAAATTAGTCCCTGCTACTCCCGCTAGTTTGGAAGTTATGAATTTTTCTTTAAGAGTGACAAAGATTTTTGTGGCAGCATCAAACTAAAACAGTTTTGAAAAATCAGTGGAAAATCCAACGTAATTCAAAAAATAATTCGTGTCTCCGATTTAAATAAAAGTTGGCCTCTATATGGCTGCATCTAGTGTTTACACTGTGTAAAAATTAGTCCCTACTACTCCCACTAGTTTGGAAGTTATGAATTTTTCTTTATGATCGTGTAAGAATTAAGCTTTTTTCGATGGTCTAATTTGAGTGAAATTTGGAGGATTCATTGCAGTAGTTAGTTTTTTGACCTGGTAGAAATTTGAATGCGCTGCTTGAGCCCGTTCGGAAATTATGATTTTTTTTTTGTGGACGTGTACGAATTTTTGAGATTTTTCTTGCAGCCTCAGATATAAACGGTTGCAAAAACCCAGCCGAGGTTGCGATGTGAGTGAAAGTCGGGCTGTAATTTGCTATAGTCTATGTCTAGACTGTGTAAATCGCATATTGGAGGGGCTGAATCGCGATGGTTTACAAGTTACGAATTTTTTATTGTGGTTGTGCAAGAATCGTCAAGACTTCCGTTGCCGCCTTAAATGTTAACGTATGTGGAAAATCCGTTGAAGCTTCAATTGGAGTCAAAGTCCCTCTGTAGGTTACTGAATCTAGTGTTGACACTGTGTAGAAATTAGTCCCTGCTACTCCCGCTAGTTTGGAAGTTATGAATTTTTCTTTAAGAGTGACAAAGATTTTTGTGGCAGCATCAAACAAAAACAGTTTTGAAAATTAGTGGTAAATCCAACTTAAGTGAAATTCGGACCATCTGTTCTTATAGGTAGTCTATTTACTATCAGGAAAGCAAAATGCGTGTCTTTAGTCGGGTTGGCTGTTATATATATTTTTTTTTTGGGCGTGCAAGAATTTTAAAAATTTTTGTTGTAGCCTCAAATATAACCGAATGTTAAAAATCCCTTTGTCGTTCGATTTAAATTTAAATTGGTCTGTACATTGCTACAGCATGCTTTTCCGCTGTGTCGAAATTTTAACTCTCTCTGGCAGCCGATTCGAGAGTTACAAATTTTTATTTGTAGCGGTGCAAGAATTGTAAAAATTTTCGTTGGAGCTTCTGATAAAGACTATTTCAAAAAAATCATTCGACCCTCCGATTTGAGTGAAAGTCGGTCTCTATATGGCTGTCTCTAGTGTTTACACTGTGTAGAAATCAGAATTAGCTGCTTAAGCTGGTTTGGAAGTTATAAGTATTTTTTGAGCTTAAAAGAATTAAGCTTTTTGGGGCACCCTCATTCTTCATGAATTTTTACAAATCAGTCGATACTCTAATTTGAGTGAAATTTGGAGGATTTATTGCAGTAGTTAGCGTTTTGAGCTCGTATAAATTTGAATGCGCTGCCTGTTCCCGTTCGGGAATTAGGAATGTTTTTTTGTGGGCGTGTAAGAAATTTTAAGATTTTTCTTGCAGCCTCAGATATAAACAGTTACAAAAACCCCGTGGAAGTTGGGATTTGAGTGAAAATCGGGCTGTAATTTGATATAGTCTATGTCTAGACTGTGTAGTAATTGGAGGGGCTGAATCGCGATGGTTTACAAGTTACGAATTTTTTATTGTGGTTGTGCAAGAATCGTCAAGACTTCCGTTGCCGCCTTAAATGTATACGTGAATGGAAAATCAGTTTCTTTTTCAAAGTCACTCTGTGAGTTAGAGAGTCTAGTGTTTACACTGTGTAAAAATTAGTCCCTGCTTCTCCCGCTAGTTTGGAAGTTATGAATTTTTCTTTAAGAGTGCCAAAGATTTTTGTGGCAGCGTGAAAAAAAAACAGTTTTGAAAAATTATTGGAAAATCCAACTTAAAGGAAAAGGAACCATCTGTTCTTAGAGGTAGTCTATTTACTATCAGGAAAGCTAAATGCGTGTCTTTAGCTTTTTGCGTGTCTACAATTTTTTTTTTGGCGTGCAAGAATTTTAGTTATTTTTGGTGTAGCCTGAAATATAACCGAATGTTAAAAATCTGTTTGTCGTTCGATTTAAATTTAAATTGGTCTGTACGTTGCATAGCATGATTTTCTGCTGTATATAAATTTTAACTCTCTCTGGCAGCCGATTCGGGAGTTACAATTTTTTATTTATAGCGGTGCAAGAATTGTAAAGATTTTCGTTGGAGCTTCTGATAAAGACTATTTCAAAAAATCATTCGACCCTCCGATTTGAGTGAAAGTCGGTCTCTATATGGCTGTCTCTAGTGTTTACACTGTGTAGAAATCAGAATTAGCTGCTTAAGCTAGTTTGGAAGTTATGAGTATTTTTGAGCTTGAAAGAATTAAGCTTTTAGGCACCCTTATTCTTCATGATTTTTTACAAATCAGTCGATTCTCTAATTTGAATGAAATTTGGAGGATTTATTGCAGTTGTTAGCGTTTTGACCTCGTATAAATTTGAATGCGCTGCTTGTTCCCGTTCGGGAATTAGGAATGTTTATTTGTGGGCGTGCAAGAATTTTTAAGATTTTTCTTGCAGCCTCAGATATAAACGGTTACAAAAACCCCGTCGTAGTTGGGATTTGAGTGAAAGTCGGGCTGTAATTTGCTATAGTCTATGTCTAGACTGTGTAGTAATTGGAGGGGTTGAATCGCGATGGTTTACAAGTTACGAATTTTTTATTGTGGTTGTGCAAGAATCGTCAAGACTTCCGTTGCCGCCTTAAATGTAAACGTGTATGGAAAATCAGTTGAAGCTTCAATTGAAGTCAAAGTCACTCTGTTGGTTACTGAATCTAGTGTTTACACTGTGTAGAAATTACTCCCTGCTACTCCCGCTAGTTTGGAAGTTATGAATTTTTCTTTAAGAGTGTCAAAGATTTTTGTGGCAGCATCAAACTAAAACAGTTTTGAAAAATCAGTGGAAAATCCAACTTAATTCAAAAAATAATTCGAGTCTCCGATTTAAAGAAAAGTTGGTCTCTATATGGCTGTCTCTAGTGTTTACACTGTGTAGAAATCAGAATTAGCTGCTTAAGCTGGTTTGGAAGTTATGAGTATTTTTTAGCTTGAAAGAATTAAGCTTTTTGCGGCACCCTCATGCTTCATGAATTTTTACAAATCAGTCGATGCTCTAATTTGAATGAAATTTGGAGGATTTATTGCAGTAGTTAGTGTTTTGACCTCGCAGAAAATTGAATGCCCTGCCTAAGCCCGTTCGGAAATAATGAATTTTTATTTGTGGGCGTGCAAAAACTTTTGAGATTTTCGAGAATCGCGATGGCTTTAAGTTACGATTTTTTCATTGTGGCTGTGCAAGAATCGTCAAGACTTTCGTTGCCGCCTTAAATGTAAACGTGTGTGGAAAATGCGTTGAAGCTCGCATTGTAGTCAAAGTCACTCTGTAGGTTACAGTATCTAGTGTTTACACTGTGTAAAAATTAGTCCCTGCTACTCCCACTAGTTTGGAAGTTATGAATTTTTCTTTATGAGGGTGTAAGAATTAAGCTTTTTCTAGCACCCTCATTCTTCAGGAATTTTTACAAATCAGTCGATGGTCTAATTTGAGTGAAATTTGGAGGATTCATTGCAGTAGTTAGTTTTTTGACCTGGTAGAAATTTGAAAGCGCTGCTTGAGCCCGTTCGGAAATTATGAATTTTTTTTGTGGACGTGTACGAATTTTTGAGATTTTTCTTGCAGACTCAAATATAAACAGTTGCAAAAACCCAGTCGAGGTTGCGATGTGAGTGAAAGTCGGGCTGTAGTTTGCTATATCCTATATGAAGACTGTATAGTAATTGGAGCGGGTGAATCGCGATGGTTTACAGGTTACGACTTTTTATTGTGGCTGTGCAAGAATCGTCAAGACTTCCGTTGCCCCATTAAATGTAAACGTGTGTGGAAAATCAGGTGAAGCTCCGATTAGAGTCAAAGTCGCTCTGTAGGTTACAGAATCTAGTGTTTGCACTGTGTTAAAATTAGTCCCTGCTACTTCCACTAGTTTGGAAGTTATGAATTTTTCTTTAAGAGCGTCAAATAATTAAGATTTTTGTGCCAGCGTCAAACAAAAACAATTTCGAAAAATCAGTCCAAAATTCAACTGAAGGGAAATTCAGACCATATGTTCTGATAGTTAGGGTTTTCACTGTCGGGAAAGCTAAATGCGTGTCTTTAGCCAGGTTGGCTAGTCCACATTTTTTTTGAGCGTTCAAACATTTTAAAATTTTTTGTTGTAGTCTCAAATATAACCGAATGTTAAAAATCCCTTGGCTGTCCTGTTCTCCCTTTGTTGTCTTGTATATAGCTGCATCTAGTGTTTACACTGTGTAGAAATCAGAATTAGCTGCTTAAGCTGGTTTGGAAGTTATGAGTTTTTTTATGAACGTGAAAGAATTAAGTTTTTTGAGGCACCCTCATCCTTCAGGAATTTTTACAAATAAGTCTATCATTTAATTTGAGTGAAATTGGGAGGATTTATTGCAGTAGTTAGCGTGTTGACCTCGTAGAAATTTGAATGCGCTGCTTGAGCCCGTTCGGGAAGTAAGAATTTTTATTTGTGGGAGTGCACGAATTTTTAACATTTTTCTTGCAGCCTCAGATATAAACGGTTACAAAAACCCCGTCGAAGTTGGGATTTGAGTGAACGTCGGGCTGTAGTTTGCTATATCCTATGTCTAGACTGTACAGTAAATGGAGGGGGTGAATCGCGAAGGTTTATAAGTTACGATTTTTTCATTGTGGCTGTGCAAGAATCGTCAAGACTTTCGTTGCCGCCTTAAATGTAAACGTGTGTGGAAAATGTGTTGAAGCTCCGATTGTAGTCAAAGTCACTCTGTAGGTTACAGTATCTAGTGTTTACACTGTGTAAAAATTAGTCCCTACTACTCCCACTAGTTTGGAAGTTATGAATTTTTCTTTATGAGCGAGTAAGAATTAAGCTTTTTCTCTCATTCTTCCCTCATCCCTCCCTCATTCTTCAGGAATTTTTACAAATCAGTCGATGGTCTAATTTGAGTGAAATTTGTCGGATTTATTGCAGTAGTTAGTTTTTTGACCTGGTAGAAATTTGAATGCGCTGCTTGAGCCCGTTCGGAAATTATGAATTTTTTTTGTGGACGTGTACGAATTTTTGAGATTTTTCTTGCAGCCTCAGATATAAACAGTTGCAAAAACCCAGTCGAGGTTGCGATGTGAGTGAAAGTCGGGCTGTAGTTTGCTATATCCTATATGTAGACTGTATAGTAATTGGAGCGGGTGAATCGCGATGGTTTACAGGTTACGATTTTTTTATTGTGGCTGCGCAAGAATCGTCAAGACTTCCGTTGCCCCCTTAAATGTAAACGTGTGTGGAAAATCAATTGAAGCTCCGATTAGAGTCAAAGTCACTCTGTAGGTTACTGAATCTATTGTTTATACTGTGTAGAAATTAGTGCCTGCTACTCCCGCTAGTTTGGAAGTTATGAATTTTTCTTTAAGAGTGACAAAGATTTTTGTGGCAGCATCAAACAAAAACAGTTTTGAAAAATTAGTGGAAAATCCAACTTAAGAGAAATTCGGACCATCTGTTCTTAGAGGTAGTCTATTTACTATCAGGAAAGCTAAATGCATGTCTTTACTTGTTGGCTGTTACATTTTTTTTTTGAGCGTGCAAGAATTTTGGAATTTTTTGTTGTAGCCTCAAATATAACCGAATGTTAAAAATCCCTTTGTCGTTCGATTTAAATTTAAATTGGTCTGTACATTGCTACAGCATGCTTTTCCGCTGTGTCGAAATTTTAACTCTCTCTGGCAGCCGATTCGGGAGTTACAAATTTTTATTTGTAGCGGTGCAAGAATTGTAAAGATTTTCGTTGGAGCTTCTGATAAAGACTATTTCAAAAAATCATTCGACCCTCCGATTTGAGTGAAAGTCGGTCTATATATGGCTGCCTCTAGTGTTTACACTGTGTAGAAATCAGAATTAGCTGCTTAAGCTGGTTTGGAAGTTATGAGTTTTTCTTTATGAGCGTGAAAGAATTCAGCTTTTGGGGCACCCTCATTCTTCAGGAATTTTTACAAATAAGTCGATTGTCTAATGTGAGTGAAATTTGGAGGATTAATTGCAGTAGTTAGCATGTTGACTTCGTAGAAATTTGAATGCGCTGCTTGAGCCCGTTAGGGAATTAGGAATGTTTATTTGTAGGCGTGCAAGAATTTTTAAGATTTTTCTTGCAGCCTCAGATATAAACAGTTACAAAAACCCCGTCGAAGTTGGGATTTGAGTGAAAGTCGGGCTGTAATTTGCTGTAGTCTATGTCTAGACTGTGTAATAATTGGAGGGGCTGAATCGCGATGGTTTACAAGTTACGAATTTTTTATTGTGGTTGTGCAAGAATTATCAAGATTTCCGTTGCCGCCTTAAATGTCAACGTGTGTGGAAAATCCGTTGAAGCTTCAATTAGAGTCAAAGTCACTCTGTAGGTTACTGAATCTAGTGTTTACAATGTGAAGAAATTAGTCCCTGCTACGCCCGCTAGTTTGGAAGTTATGAATATTTCTTTAAGAGTGACAAAGATTTTTGTGGCAGCATCAAACTAAAACAGTTTTGAAAAATCAGTGGAAAATCCAACTTAATTCAAAAAATAATTCGAGTCTCGGATTTAAATAAACGTTGGTCTCTATATGGCTGCATCTAGTGTTTACACTGTGTAGAAATTAGAATTAGCTGCTTACGGTGGTTTGGAAGTTATGAGTATTTTTTGTGCTTGAAAGAATTAAGCTTTTTGGGGCACCCTCATTCTTCATGAATTTTTACAAATCAGTCGATACTCTAATTTGAGTGAAATTTGGAGAATTTATTGCAGTAGTTAGCGTTTTGAGCTCGTATAAATTTGAATGCGCTGCTTGTTCCCGTTCGGGAATTAGGAATTTTTATTTGTGGGAGTGTACGAATTTTTAACATTTTTCTTGCAGCCTCAGATATAAACGGTTACAAAATCCCCGTCGAAGTTGGGATTTGAGTGAAAGTCGGGTTGTAATTTGTTATAGTCTATGTCTAGACTGTGTAGTAATTGGAGGGGCTGAATCGCGATGGTTTACAAGTTACGAATTTTTTATTGTGGTTGTGCAAGAATCGTCAAGACTTCCGATGCCCCCTTAAATGTTAACGTGTGTGGAAAATCCGTTGAAGCTTCAATTGGAGTCAAAGTCACTCTGTAGGTTACTGAATCTAGTGTTTACACTGTGTAGAAATTAGTCCCTGCTACTCGCGCTAGTTTGGAAGTTATGAATTTTTCTTTAACAGTGTCAAAGATTTTTGTGGCAGCGTCAAACAAAAACAGTTTTGAAAAATTAGTGGAAAATCCAACTTAAGAGAAATTCGGACCATCTGTTCTTAGAGGTAGTCTATTTACTATCAGGAAAGCAAAATGCGTGTCTTTAGTCGGTTGGCTGTTATATATATATTTTCTTGGGCGTGCAAGAATTTTAAAAATTTTTGTTGTAGCCTCAAATATAACCGAATGTTAAAAATCCCTTTATCGTTCGATTTAAATTTAAATTGGTCTGTTCGTTGCTATATCATGGTTTTCTGCTGTATAGAAATTTTAACTCTCTCTGGCAGCCGATTCGGGAGTTACAAATTTTTATTTGCAGCGGTTCAAGAATTGTAAAGATTTTCGTTGGAGCTTCTGATAAAGACTATTTCAAAAAATCATTCGACCCTCCGATTCGAGTGAAAGTCGGTCTATATATGGCTGCCTCTAGTGTTTACACTGTGTAGAAATCAGAATTAGCTGCTTAAGCTGGTTTGGAAGTTATGAGTTTTTTTTATGAGCTTGAAAGAATTAAGCTTTTTGCGGCACCCTTATTCTTCATGATTTTTTACAAATCAGTCGATGCTCTAATTTGAATGAAATTTGGAGGATTTATTGCAGTAGTTAGCGTTTTGAGCTCGTATAAATTTGAATGCGCTGCTTGTTCCCGTTCGGGAAGTAGGAATGTTTATTTGTGGGCGTGCAAGAATTTTTAAGGTTTTTCTTGCAGCCTCAGATATAAACGGTTACAAAAACCCCGTAGAAGTTGGGATTTGAGTGAAAGTCGGGCTGTAATTTGCTATAGTCTATGTCTAGACTGTGTAGTAATTGGAAGGGCTGAATCGCGATGGTTTACAAGTTGCGAATTTTTTATTGTGGTTGTGCAAGAATCGTCAAGACTTCCGTTGCCACCTTAAATGTCAAAGTGTGTGGAAAATCCGTTGAAGCTTCAATTATAGTCAAAATCACTCTGTAGGTTACTGAATCTAGTGTTTACACTGTGTAGAAATTAGTCCCTGTTACTCCCACTAGTTTGGAAGTTATGAATTTTTCTTTAAGAGTGACAAAGATTTTTGTGGCAGCATCAAACTAAAACAGTTTTGAAAAATCAGTGGAAAATCCAACTTAATTCAAAAAATAATTCGAGTCTCGGATTTAAATAAACGTTGGTCTCTATATGGCTGCATCTAGTGTTTACACTGTGTAGAAATTAGAATTAGCTGCTTACGGTGGTTTGGAAGTTATGAGTTTTTTTATGAGCGTGTAACAATTAAAATTTTTGGGACACTCTCATCATTTAGGATTTTTACAAGTCACTAGATGCTCTAATGTGAGTGAAATTTGGCGGATTTATTGCAGTAGTTAGTGTTTTGACCTCGCAGAAAATTGAATGCCCTGCCTAAGCCGGAAATACTGAATTTTTATTTGTGGGCGTGCAAAAACTTTTGAGATTTTCCCTGGAGCCTCAGATATAAATGGTTGTAAAAACCCAGTCGAAGTTGCGATTTGAGTGAACGTCGGGCTGTAGTTTGCTATATCCTATATCTAGACTCTACAGTAAATGGAGGGGGTGAATCGCGATGGTTTTAAGTTACGATTTTTTCATTGTGGCTGTGCAAGAATCGTCAAGACTTTCGTTGCCGCCTTAAATGTAAACGTGTGTGGAAAATGCGTTGAAGCTCCGATTGTAGTCAAAGTCACTCTGTAGGTTACAGTATCTAGTGTTTACACTGTGTAAAAATTAGTCCCTGCTACTCCCACTAGTTTGGAAGTTATGAATTTTTCTTTATGAGCGTGTAAGAATTAAGCTTTTTGTAGCACCCTCATTCTTCAGGAATTTTTACAAATCAGTCGATGGTCTAATTTGAGTGAAATTTGGAGGATTCATTGCAGTAGTTAGTTTTTTGACCTGGTAGAAATTTGAATGCGTTGCTTGAGCCCGTTCGGAAATTATGAATTTTTTTTGTGGACGTGTACGAATTTTTGAGATTTTTCTTGCAGACTCAAATATAAACAGTTGCAAAAACCCAGTCGAGGTTGCGATGTGAGTGAAAGTCGGGCTGTAGTTTGCTATATCCTATATGAAGACTGTATAGTAATTGGAGCGGGTGAATCGCGATGGTTTACAGGTTACGACTTTTTATTGTGGCTGTGCAAGAATCGTCAAGACTTCCGTTGCCCCCTTAAATGTAAACGTGTGTGGAAAATCAGTTGAAGCTCCGAGTGGAGTCAAAGTCACTCTATAGCTTACAGAATCTAGTGTTTACACTGTGTAAAACCTAGTCCTTGCCACTCCCGCCAGTTTGGAAGTTATGAATTTTTATTTAAAAGCGTCAAAGAATTAATATTTTTGTGGCAGCGTCAAACAAAAACTGTTTTGAAAAATCAGTCCAAAATCTAACAGAAGTGAAATTCAGACCATATGTTCTGATAGTTAGTGTTTTCACTGCCGAGAAAGTTGAATGCGAAGCTTGAGCCGGGTGAGGTGTTACAAATTTTGCTTTATGTGCGTGCAAGAATTTCTATGATTTTTGTTGCAGCCTCAGATTTAACTGCTTGTGAAAAATCCCTGTAGATTTAAATTTAATTTGGTGTCTAAGTTGATTTATCTATCATAGTGTTGCTCTAGGTGAAAATTTCAACTTGGCCCCTAAGGAATCAGTGCAGTTTTGCAATTCAATTTCAATTCCTTTTTGCAACTAGCCGTTCATGTTGATCTAGTTGTTCAACTTGATTCCCGCACTGAATGGTTAATAAACCCGAATTGAATCATTCGCGTAATCCAGATTAACGAAAATGCCCAACTACAGTAGATAAAACCGTGACCAATGTGAATCGCGAGAGCGATCTTTTCGAATAATTACCATCCCAAAAAAAAAGACAATTAACAACAATCATCTATCAGGCAGAGTCTAGCTAGGCATTATCGGTCCGGTGCTTTTATAAACAGAAGATTGGTCGAAAAAACCCCGGCTCATATCTATTAACTTTCGATCGATGGAATTTTATTGGAAATGCGATCGCCGAACGGTGACTAGACTGATTTGCAGACTTCAGATGCAATTTGTGATTGCAAAAACGATATTCCCACAGTCGGTAACGCAGGAACGATGAATGGGCGAATTTACGTGTGACGAAGCCTCCAGATCGTTACCAGCTTCCTACCATTGGACATCTACAATTCACAGTGTAGACTTTCCATCAATCTTCAATGGGCCGACATCTTCAGCATGAATCGCCGTCATTTCCTCAAAGCCTTAAAACTCCATCATCAAAAGGAAAATTTGGAAGATTTAAGAGGAAGAAGTCAATGCTAGTAGTCTGGCAAACTCAGAAATGCTTGATTTCGTGCTTGGCAGCTCCAAACAGAATTTTGAAAAATCGACCGATAAACCAATTTAAGTGAACCTCGAGTTGCGTCTTTCTAAAATTAATGTTTTTACTGTGTAAAATTTTGAACTCGCTGCTTGGGCGGATTCGAGAGTTATGAATTCTTTGTAGGCGTGCAAGACTTTTGCTGCAGCCTCAGATATAAACGATTGGGAAAAAATCATCAAAGCTCCGATTAAAGTCAAATTCGGCCTGTCGGTTGCTGCTTCTAGTGTTTACACTGTGTAGTGATTTCAACTCGCTACGCGTCCTCATTCGGGAGTTATACATTTTCTTTTGCAGTTGTGTAAAAGCTTTTAAGATTTCCGTTAAGTTGTAGCCTCAATTATAACCGTTTTCGAGCTCCGTAACCGAGTCGACGTCGGTCTGTAGGTTACTGTATCTAGTGTTTACCGCGCGTGGAAATTTGAACTTGATACACCTGAAAGCTTGGGAGCTATGAATTTGTTTTTGTGGGCGTGCAAGAATTTTTCATGTAGCTTCAGATATAAATGATTGCAAAAAAATGAGGCAAGACGGCAATTTGGTTCAAAAGTGGGCTGTAGGTTGCTGTATCTGATGTTTAGGATGTGTAGAAATTTCAATTCGCTTCCCTTAACGATTTAGGAGTTATGGATTTTTAATTGCGGTTATGTAGGAATTTTTAAGACTTTTGTTGCAGCCTCATATATAAACGATTGTGAAAAATCAGTCCAAGCTCGGATTTTAGTCAAAGTCGGTCTGTAGGTTACTGTGTCTGGTCTGTATAGATGGTACAAGTTTAAAGTCGAGACATTTGCTGGTTTAGGAATTATTAATTTTTCTTTATGGGCGTTCATACATTTTAAAAAATTTTCCTGGAGCTGCAGCTTTAAATGATTCCAAACTATTAGTTGATGTTACGATTTGAGTGAAAGTCGCAGTGTAGATTGCAAAATCTAGTGTTTATATTGTGTCAAAATTTGAGTTAGCTGCTCGCGATGGTTTAAAAGTTTTTTTATAAGCATACTTTTTTTTTCGTGCCAATCTCAAATATAATTTTTTTTAAACACTCGATGGTCCGATGTAAGTGAAATTCGGGCTGTATGGTCCAATAGTGAGTGTCTTTGGTATGTATAAATTTGAAGTGGCTGCTTGAGTGGGTTTGGAAGTTATAATTTTTTGTTTGCGGGCGTTCATGACTTTTAGAAAATTTTCATGTAGCATCCAGTTAAGACGATTGGAAAAAATCAGTTAAAGCTGCAATTTGATTCAAGGTCGGGCTGTAGATTGCTGTATTTAGTGTTTACCGTGTGTAGAAATTTGAACTCGACACATTTGCTGGTTTAGGAATTATGAATTTTTTTTGGTGGTGTTCATGCTTTTTATAGTGTTTTCCTGCTGCTGCAAATTTAAACGGTTCTAAAATTTAGTCGTTGTTCCTATTTGAGTGAAAATTACTCAAAATTTTGCAAAATTTAGTGTTTATATTGTGTCAAAATTTGAGTAAGCCGCTCGCGATGGTTTAAAAGTTTTTTTATACGCATAAGTTTTTTTGGTGCCAATCTCAAATTATTTTTTTTAAACACTCGATAGTCCGATGTAAGTGAAATTCAGGCTGTATGGTCCAATAGTGAGTGTCTTTAGTATGTATAAATTTGAAATGGCTGCTTGAGTGGGTTTGGAAATTATAATTTTTTGTTTGCGGGCGTTCATGACTTATAGAAAATTTTCATGTAGCATCCAGTTAAGACGATTGGAAAAAATCAGTTAAAGCTGCAATTTGATTCAAGGCCGGGCTGTAGATTGCTGTATTTAGTGTTTACCGTGTGTAGAAATTTGAACTCGACACATTTGCTGGTTTAGGAATTATAATATTTTTTGGGGGTGTTCATGATTTTTAAAGTGTTTTCCTGCAGCTGCAAATTTAAACGATTCCAAAATTTAGTCGTTGTTCCTATTTGAGTGAAAATTACTCAAAATTTTGCTAAATCTAGTGTTTATATTGTGTTAAAATTTGAGTTAGCTGCTCGCGATGGTTTAAAAGTTTTTTATAAGCATAATTTTTTTTTCGTGCCAATATCAAATACAATTTTTTTTACACTCGATAGTCTGATTTAACTGAAATTCGGGCTGTATGGTCCAATAGTGAGTGTCTTTAGTATGTATAAATTTGAAGTGGCTGCTTGAGTGGGTTTGGAAGTTATAATTTTTTGTTTGCGGGCGTTCATGACTTTTAGAAAATTTTCATGTAGCATCCAGTTAAGACGATTGGAAAAAATCAGTTAAAGCCGCAATTTGATTCAAGGTCAGGCTGTAGAATGCTGTATTTAGTGTTTACCGTGTGTAGAAATTTGATATCGATACATTTGCTGGTTTAGGAATTATGATTTTTATTTGTGGGTGTTCATGATTTTTAAAGTGTTTTCCCGCAGCTGCAATTTAACCGATTCCAAAATATTAGTCGTTGTTCCTATTTGAGTGAAAATTACTCAACATTTTGCTAAATCTAGTGTTTATATTGTGTCAAAATTTGAGTTAGCCGCTCGCGATGGTTTAAAAGTTTTTTTATAAGCATAATTTTTTTTTCGTGCCAATCTCAAATATAAATTTTTTTAAACACTCGATAGTCCGATGTAAGTGAAATTCGGGCTGTATGGTCCAATAGTGAGTGTCTTTAGTATGTATAAATTTGAAGTGGCTGCTTGAGTGGGTTTGGAAGTTATAATTTTTTGTTTGCGGGCGTTCATGAATTTTAGAAAATTTTCATGTAGCATCCAGTTAAGACGATTGGAAAAAATCAGTTAAAGCTGCAATTTGATTCAAGGTCGGGCTGTAGATTGCTGTATTTAGTGTTTAACGTGCTCAGAAATTTGAACTCGACCCATTTGCTAGTTTAGGAATCATGAATTTTTTTTGGTGGTGTTCATGATTTTTATAGTGTTTTCCTGCTGCTGCAAATTTAAACGGTTCTAAAATTTAGTCGTTGTTCCTATTTGAGTGAAAATTACTCAAAATTTTGCAAAATTTAGTGTTTATATTGTGTCAAAATTTGACTAAGCCACTCGCGATGGTTTAAAAGTTTTTTTTAAACATAATTTTTTTGGTGCCAATCTCAAATAATTTTTTTTGAAACACTCTATAGTCCGATGTAAGTGAAATTCAGGCTGTATGGTCCAATAGTGAGTGTCTTTAATATGTATAAATTTGAAATGGCTGCTTGAGTGGGTTTGGAAATTATAATTTTTGTTTGTGAGCGTTTATGACTTTTAGAAAATTTTCATGTAGCATCCAGTTAAGACGATTGGAAAAAATCAGTTAAAGCCGCAATTTGATTCAAGGTCGGGCTGTAGATTGCTGTATTTAGTGTTTACCGTGTGTAGAAATTTGAAGTCGACACATTTGCTGGTTTAGGAATTATGATTTTTTTGTGGGTGTTCATGATTTTTAAAGTGTTTTCCTGCAGCTGCAAATTTAAACGATTCCAAAATTTAGTCGTTGTTCCTATTTGAGTGAAAATTACTCAAAATTTTGCAAAATCTAGTGTTTATATTGTGTCAAAATTTGAGTTAGCTGCTCGCGATGGTTTAAAAGTTTTTTTATAAGCATAATTTTTTTTTCGTGCCAGTCTCAAATATAATTTTTTTTAAACACTCGATAGTCCGATGTAAGTGAAATTCGGGCTGTATGGTCCACTAGTGAGTGTCTTTAGTATGTATAAATTTGAAGTGGCTGCTTGAGTGGGTTTGGAAGTTATAATTTTTTGTTTGCGGGCGTTCATGACTTATAGAAAATTTTCATGTAGCATCCAGTTAAGACGATTGGAAAAAATCAGTTAAAGCCGCAATTTGATTCAAGGTCGGGCTGTAGATTGCTGTATTTAGTGTTTACCGTTTGTAGAAATTTGAAATTGACACATTTGCTGGTTTAGGAGTTATGAATTTTTATTTTGTGGGTGTTCATGATTTTTAAAGTGTTTTCCTGCAGCTGCAAATTTAAACGATTCCAAAATTTAGTCGTTGCTCCTATTTGAGTGAAAATTACTCAAAATTTTGCAAAATCTAGTGTTTATATTGTGTCAAACTTTGAGTTAGCCGCTCGCGATGGTTTAAAAGTTTTTTATAAGCATAATTTTTTTTTCGTGCCAATCTCAAATATAATTTTTTTTAAACACTCGATAGTTCGATGTAACTGAAATTCGGGCTGTATGGTCCAATAGTGAGTGTCTTTAGTATGTATAAATTTGAAGTGGCTGCTTGAGTGGGTTTGGAAGTTATAATTTTTTGTTTGCGGGCGTTCATGACTTATAGAAAATTTTCATGTAGCATCCAGTTAAGACGATTGGAAAAAATCAGTTAAAGCCGCAATTTGATTCAAGGTCGGGCTGTAGATTGCTGTATTTAGTGTTTACCATGCGTAGAAATTTAAACTCGAAACATTTGCTGGTTTAAGAATTATGCTTTTTTTTGTGGGTGTTCATGATTTTTAAAGTGTTTTCCTGCAGCTGCAAATTTAAACGATTCCAAAAGATTAGTCGTTGTTCCTATTTGAGTGAAAATTACTCAAAATTTTGCAAAATCTAGTGTTTATATTGTGTCAAAATTTGAGTTAGCTGCTCGCGATTGTTTAAAAGTTTTTTTATAAGCATAATTTTTTTTTCGTCCCAATATCAAATACAATTTTTTTAAACACTCGATAGTCCGATGTAACTGAAATTCGGGCTGTATGATCCAATAGTGAGTGTCTTTAGTATGTATAAATTTGAAGTGGCTGCTTGAGTGGGTTTGGGAGTTATAATTTTTTGTTTGCGGGCGTTCATGACTTATAGAAAATTTTCATGTAGCATCAAGTTAAGACGATTGGAAAAAATCAGTTAAAGCGGCAATTTGATTCAAGGTCGGGCTGTAGATTGCTGTATTTAGTGTTTACCATGTGTAGAAATTTGAACTCGACACCTTTGCTGGTTTAGGAATTATGAATTTTTTTTGTGGGTGTTCATGATTTTTAAAGTGTTTTCCTGCAGCTGCAAATTTAAACGGTTCCAAAATATTAGTCGTTGTTCCTATTTGAGTGAAAATTACTCAAAATTTTGCTAAATCTAGTGTTTTTTATAAGCATAATTTTTTTTTTCGTTCCAATCTCTAATATATATTTTTTTAATCAGTGGATATTCAAATCTAATTCAAACTCGGGCTTTATGTTCTGGTAGTTAGTGTTTTCACTATGTAGAAATTTGAGACACCTGCTGGTTTGGGAGCTATAAATGCTTCTTTGTGGGCGTGCGATTTTTAAGATTTTTTGCATTTTCGGATATAAACGAGTGCTAGAAATCAGTGGAGGCTGTGATTTGATTTAAGGTCAGGCTGTAGGTTGCTCTGTCTCATGTTGGGACTGTGGAGGAACTTGAACTCGCGACTCGCCCTGGTTTAGGTAGCATCGATTTTTATTTGCGGTTATATTTAGAAGAACTTTTAAAAGTTGTCTTGCATTTTCTGATATAAAGAATGCCAGAATTTTCTGTAGTTCTGCGGCTTGAGTCAAGATCGGGCTGTAGCTTCCTGCGTCTTATGTTTAGGGCGTGGAGAAATTTGAACTAGGTAGTCGCGCTGGTTTAGGAGTTATGGATTTCAATTTGCGGTTCTGCAAGAATTGTTAAGATTGCTGTTGCAGCCTCAAACTTATTTCTTTTTTTAATCAGTCGATGGAGTGTGTGCTTGTGTGGTTTCAAACTAGGAAATGTTAGATTCACCTTGTAGAGGAGAACCGGGGCTGCAAATAATATAAAAGGGAACAGGACGAAAGCTGCTGATGACAAAACGTTTGAAATGAAAATGTTTCAGCGGCAAAGTATAAAATTATCCGCCTTTCTAAATCGTAAATGAGTCGGTGCCCAAGGCAACAGTTCGAATGCAGAGGTGTTAACTAAATGCCGATGCAGTGGAATGATATGAATAATAGTTAATCGTTATAAAATGATAGCTGTGTGCTTCCTATTTCAAAGCAGTCGATTATGGCCGGCTACGAACGATTCCTCGAAGTTTTCAACGTAGGTACCTAATGGAAATTATGGGACCAACCGCACCATTTACCAACGTTGAGCGATTCGTCTTGGACGAGCTGAATATGTTCTAATTGTAAGTTTCATTAACCGCCTCCTGCCACGGCATCTTCATTTTTAATCTGAAATTCCTCAGGTGAGAAAATGATCCCACAATTTCGCTTTCTGATTAGACGATAATTTTATTCAGGGCCCTAGCAGATCGAATCAAGTCTTTAAATAAACGGCCGTGCATTTATCCGCGGTGCAACCAGCATATGCAAGCATCTCGTTCATTATTATATGCTATTAAATTGATTTTAATAAGACACTTTTATTACGAAGCGACCCACCACTGATCGGACAAAATTACGATAATTGTTACAAAACCACCATCTCTTAACGCTTAACGCCATATTTGGTACCCGGCCGAATAAAGGACGACTTCGACTTTCACAAATTCATTCACGTCGCCCCATGTTAAGGTCGTTTAGGTTCCATAACGATCGGACCTCTGCCTGCAAACACACAAAAAACACCTGTCTTGTTCATTCTGAAAGATTTCGCTTTCTTTTTCCGGTGTAGACCATGTTTAATAACACTTTAGCTGTTCAACGACTGCTCGAGATCAAGTGAGGGAACGAGAACACTTGCAGGAAAGCCGTCGGTCTTTGCCCGGAAAACTATTGTACATCTTCACCCTCCGGGCAGAAAGGCGTTTTTAACTCGTTGGGTGTTTGAAAATTCTTAGCCAAAACCCTGATGATGCCCTGGTTTCGAAACTTCTTGCCCCTCAAAGAGAAATATACGCTCTTTCCAACGACATAACCAGCGATTGCGTGTTAAAGCCAGTTTGCTGGTAATTAATTGACAAACTTTACCCAAAAAAAATACCCAAACAATGCAAGTTGAAGTGAAAAAACAATTTGTGACAATCAGCCTGATGATGGCCTGGATTCAAAACTTTCTGGGCGTAAAGAAGAGACGTTGCTCTTTCCAATGTGACCAATCAATAGTGTGTTTAAATTCCTTGAATTGTTTGGGGCAAATTAATAGTCACAACCAGCCGGGGAGAGAAAAGTGTGTGACTCAGTGCGCTTTTAAACATTCCTGGCGAAACCCTGATGATGGTCTAGGCACAAGGTTCCAAGCACCCCGTTTCCAAGAGCAAACAGGCCGCTCTTTCCAACAGCATCATCGGTAATTCCGTGTCTTGTCCAGTTTGGCGGCAATTAATTGACAACTCTTACTGCTAAATTGACTAACTCTTGGGCCTTGATTGGACAATCCGTGACAAATAGTCTGATGATGGTATCGATTTGAAACTTTCCGACCCTAGAGAGGCAGACTTACCATTTCCAACGAGGCTATTGCCGATAGCACTTCTTGGACAGTTTGGTGTAAATTAATTGTAAAAGCCCGCCTGACCAAAGTTCTCGTTTGACTCAATGGGCTTTTAAAAAAAATTCCTTGCCCAAACCCTGGCGACCGCCTGGGTTTAACACGTTTAGCTCTTGGAGTGAAATAATTGCTTTCCTTAACCCAGTTAGCAGCAAACGCGTAGCTTGATTAGTTTGGCCGCAATTAATTAACAAACTTTGTAAAACAAAGGGGCAAAAATAGCTCAAAGTAGTAAGCCGGATGTAAAAATTCGTGGAAAAACTCCTGATGATGCACTAAATTCGAAACTCTCTGGGATTATGGAGAAAGTCCTGCTCTTTCCGGCACGGTACTTATCAAAAGCAGATCTTGAAAGGATTAGCGCAAATTAATTGTTAAAAGCGTCTTTGGCTTGCTGAGCTTTGAAAATATCTGGACGAAACCTTGATGATGGACTGGATTCGAAACTTTATACACCTAAGAGGGAATATAACGCGTTTTCTAATGGAGGAATCGACAAATGTATACCTTCACTAGTTTGGGGGCATTTAATTGGCGAAAGCCTAGTGCTAAACTTGCCTAATACATCTCATCCCTTTTGGCCTGAGGATGCCCTAAATTCGAAACTACCTGGACGTATTGGGAAAATTATGCTCTTTCTAACACGGCAATTGCCAATAGTGAATCTTGAACGGTTTGGCGCAAATTAATTGAGAAAACCGCGAGGCTCAAGAGGCTTGTGACTCAATGGGCTTTGAAAATTCCTGGCCGAAGCCCTGCTGATGGCGTCTATTCGCAACTTTCGGCCCCTAAAATAGGAAAGTTAGCTCTTGCCAATGATTTTATTGCGAAAAATGCGTCGTCCCTAATTTGGTCGCAATTAAATGCTAAAATGTCAATAGATATTCCGATAGCAAGGGCTTGAATAAACAATTTATAGAAAACAACCTGATGACGACCTGGATTCGAAACTTTCTGTGCTCACACAGAAAAGCTTGCTCTGTTTAGCAGGGTGATTGCCTGGTGCATACCTTGAATAGTTTAGCGCAAATCAATTGTTAAAACTCGGCAGGCAAAAAAACGCGTTTGCCTCAATGGGCTTTGAAAATTCCTGGCCAAATCCCTGAAGAGGGTTTGGATTCGAAATTTTTGCGATTAAGATAGAAAATTACTCTCTTTCCAATGCGGTGATCGGCAATTGTCTGTTTTTACTAACTTGGCGGTAATTAATTGAGAAAAATTGACTAAAGCAGGGGTGCTGATTGAAAAATTCGTGACAAACAGCCTGAAGATGGCCAGGATGCAAAACTCTGTCAGCTCATAGAGAAAATCCTGTTCTTTCATGTGAGGTAATTATCGGACAAATATTTTGAGTGATTTCGTAGAAATTAGCTGTTAAAACCCGTGAGGCAAAAAAAACGCGTTTGACCCACAGGCCTTTAAAAGTTCCTGCTCGAAGCCCTGAGGATGGCCCGGATTCGAAACTTCTTTTGCCCAAGAGAGAAGATAGCAACAAGTTTGATAACAATTAATTGACAGCGAGGTTTAGCAAAAGTTGGACAAAGCAAGGGGGTGGACTGAACAGTTCGTGGCAAGAAACCTGGTGATGGCCTAAATTCGAAACTCTGTCTGTCTATGGAGTCTTTAAAGGAAGATTAATTTTCATTGTTGTGTGAGTTTGGGTTAAGTCGATCAAGGAGTTTCGGAGTTCGCAATAAATTCGGGAACTTTTGACATTTTTTTTGAATTTGCGCTCTTCCCGCACTGCATTCTTCGAAAGGTTATTTCTCAAAAAACCACACCAGATGTGAAGTTCCGCTGTCCAGCAGCCTTTAATGGAAGTTTAATTTTCATTATTATATGAGTTTGGGCTAACGCCATCAGGTAGTCTCTTCGCAATAAATTCTGAAACTTTTGACGTTTTTTTGAGTTTGCGCTGTTCCAGCACTGCAGTTTTCAAATGGCCATTTCTGAATAACTTCTATTGATATCAAGTTCCGATTTGCAGCAGTCTTTAAAGGAAGACTTCTATTTAATAATGTATGGGTTTGGGCTAAATCCATGGAGGAGTTTCTTGGCGATAAATTCGGAAAGTTTTGACATTTTTTGACTTTGCGCCCTTCTCGCACTGCAGTATTCAAAAGGCCATTTCTCAATACCCGGATTAGATATCAAGTTGCGCGTTCCAGAAGCCTTTAACGGAATATTAGTTTTCATTATGTGGTGAGTTTGGGCTAGATTCATCAAAGAATTGCTTCATAATGAATTGGGGAACTTTTAAAAAAAATTTGATTTTGCACCCGTCTCGCACTGTAGTCTTCAAAAGGCCACTTCTGAATAAGCAGACCAGATATCAAGTTCCGCTTTCCAGTCGCCTTAAAAGGAAGATTCATTTTCATTATTTGGGAGGTTGGTCCAGATTAATAAAGCACTTTCTTCGTAATGAATTCGGGAAATTATGACTTTTTATTCACTTTGCGTCTTTCTCGCACTGCAGTATTCAAAAGGTCAGTTCTAAATAACCAGACCAGATATCAAGTTCCGCTTTAGAGTAGCCGTTAAAGGAAGATCCATTTTCATGGTTGTGTGAGTTTGGGCGAAATCCATTAGGGAGTTTCTTTGCAATAAATTCGAGAACTTTTAACATTTTTTTGACTTTGCGCCTTTCTCGCACTGCAGTATTCAAAAGGCCATTTCTAAATAACCAGACCAGATACCAAGTTCTGCTTTCCAGCAGCCTTTAAAGGAAGATTCCTTTTTATTAATATGTGGGCTTGGGCTAAATCCATCGGGGAGTTTCTTGGCAAGTAATTCAGAAACTTTTAACATTTCTATTGACTTTTCGCCTTTCTCGCACTGCAGTAATCAAAAGGCCAGTTCTAAATAACCAGACCAGATATCAAGTTCCGCTCTCCAGTAGCCTTTAAAGGAAGATTCATTTTCATTATTTGGTGAGTTTGGTCTAGATTCATCAAGTAGATTCTTCGTAATGAATTCGGGAACTTTTGACATTTTTTTGACTTTGCGCCTTTCTCGCACTGCAGTATTCAAAAGGCAATTTCTCAATATAGGAATGAGGTATCAAGTTGCGCTTGCCAGCAGCCTTTACAGGAAGATTCATTTTCCTGATTGTGTGAGTTTGGGCGAAATCCATTAGGGAGTTTCTTTGCAATAAATTCGGGAACTTTTGACATTTTTTTGACTTTGCGCCTTTCTCGCACTGCAGTATTCAAAAGGCCATTTTTCAATATCGGAATGAGGTATCAAGTTGCGCTTGCCAGCAGCCTTTAAAGGAAGATTCATTTTCCTGATTGTGTGAGTTTGGGCGAAATCGATTAGGGAGTTTCTTTGCAATAAATTCGGGAACTTTTGACATTTTTTTGACTTTGCGCCTTTCTCGCACTGCAGTATTCAAAAGGCCATTTCTCAATATCGGAATGAGGTATCAAGTTGCGCTTGCCAGCAGCCTTTAAAGGAAGATTCATTTTCCTGATTGTGTGAGTTTGGGCGAAACCCATTAGGGAGTTTCTTTGCAATAAAATCGGGAACTTTTGACATTGTTTTGACTTTGCACTCTTCGCGCACTGCTGTCTTCAAAAGGCCATTTCTCAATACCGGGATCAGATATCAAGTTGCGCTTTCCCGTAGCCCTTACAAGAAGACTCGTTGTCATGATTGTGTGAGTTTGGGTGAAATCCATCGGGTAGTTTCTTCGCAACAAATTCGGGAACTTTTGACATTTTTTAACTTTGCGCCTTTCTCGCACTGCAGTATTCAAAAGGTCAGTTCTAAATAACCATACCAGATATCAAGTTCCGCTTTCCAGTAACCTTTAAAGGAAGGTTCATTTTCATTATTTGGTGAGCTTGAGCTAGATTCATCAAGTACTTTCTTCGTAATGAATTCGGGAAATTGTGACATTTTTTTGGACTTTGCGCCTTTCTCGCACTATAGTATTCAAAAGGTCAGTTCTAAATAACCAGACCAGATATCAAGTTCCGCTTTCCAGTATCCTTTAAAGGAAGGTTCATTTTCATTATTTGATGAGTTTGGTCTAGATTCATCAAGTAGTTTCATGGTAATGAATTCGGGAACTTTTGACATTTTTTTTGACTTTGGGCCTTTCTCACACTGTAGTCTTCAAAAGGCCATTTCTGAATAACCAGACCAGATATCAACTTCCACTTTTCATTAGCCTTTAAAAGAAGATTTATGTTCATTATTTGGTGAGCTTGGGTCAGATTTATCAAGTACTTTCTTCGTAATCAATTCAGGAACTTTTGACATTTTTTTGACTTTGCGCCTTTCTCGCCCTGCAGTATTCATAAGGTCAGTTCTAAATAACCATACCAGGTATCAAGTTCTGCTTTCCAGTAACCTTTAAAGGAAGGTTCATTTTCATTATTTGATGAGTTTGGTATTGATTCATGAAGTAGTTTCATGGTAATGAATTCGGAAACTTTTGACATTTTTTTTTCACTTTGCACCTTTCTCACACTGCAGTCTTCAAAAGGTCATTTCTGAATAACCAGACCAGATATCAACTTCCACTTTCATTAGCCTTTAACGGAAGATTCATGTTCATTATTTGGTGAGCTTGGGCCAGATTCATCAAGTACTTTCTTCGTAATCAATTCGGGAAATTGTGACATTTTTTTTTTACTTTGCACTCTTCTCGCACTGTTGTCTTTAAAATGCCATTTCTCAATATCGGGATGAGATATCAAGCTGCGCTTTCCAGTAGCCTTTAAAGAAACATTCATTTTCATGATTGTGTGAGTTAGGGCGAAATCCATCGGGAGTTTCTTTGCAATAAATTCGGGAACTTTCGACATTGTTTTGACTTTGCGCCTTTCTCGCACTGCAGTATTCAAAAGGCCATTTCTAAATAACCAGACCAGATGTCAAGTACCGCTTTCCCGCAGCCTTTAAAGAAAGATTCCTTTTTATTAATATGTGGGCTTGGGCTAATATGTAATCCATCGGGAAGTTTTTTGGCAAAAAATTCGGGAACTTTTAACATTTTTTTGACTTTGCGCCTTTCTCGCACTGCAGTATTCAAAAGGCCAGTTCTGAATAAACACACCAGATATCAAGTTCCCCTTTCCAGTAGCCCTTTAAAGGAAGGTTCATTTCCATTATTTGGTGAGCTTCGGCCAGATTCATCGAGTACTTTCTTCGTAATGAATTCGGGAAATTGTGACATTTTTTTTGACTTTGCGCCTTTCTCGCACTGCAGTATTCAAAAGGCCAGTTCTAAATAACCAGACCAAATATCAAGTTCCGCTTGTCAGTAGCCTTTAAAGGAAGATTCATTTTCATTGTGTGGTGAGCTTGGGCCAGAACCATCAAGTACTTTCTTCGTAATGAATTCGGGAAATTGTGACATTTTTTTTCACTTTGCGCTTTTCTCGCACTGCAGTATTCAAAAGGCCATTTCTCAATACCCGGATTAGATATAGTTCCGGTTTCCAGGAGCCTTTAAAGGAAAATTCCTGTTTATTAATATATGGGTTTAAGCTAAATCCATAGAGTAGTTTCTTGGCAATAAATTCGGGAACTTTTTCAAGTTTTTCAGTATTCAAAAGGTCAGATCTAAATAACCAGACTAGAGATGAAGTTCCGCGTTCCAGTAGCCTTTAAAAGAAGAGCCATTTTCATAAGTTTGTGAGTTTGGACTAAATCCATCACGGAGTTTCTTAACAATAAATTTGAGAACTTTTGACATTTTTTTTACTCTGCGCCCTTCTCGCACTGCAGTATTCAAAAGGTCAGTTCTAAATAACCAGACCAGATATCAAGTTGCGCTTTCCAGTAGCCTTTAAAGGAAGGTTCATTTTGATTATTTGGTGAGCTTGGGCCAGATTCATCAAGTATTTTCTTCGTAATGAATTCGGGAAATTGTGACATTTTTTTGACTTCGCACCTTTCTCGCACTGCAGTTTTCAAAAGGCCATTTCTGAATAGCCAGACCAGATATCACGTTCCGCTTTTCAGTAGCCTTTAAAGGAAGATTCATTTTCATTGTGTGGCGAGCCTGGGCTAGAACCATCAAGTACTTTCTTCGTAATGAATTCGGGAAATTGTGACATTTTTTTTTGCTTTGCACTCTTCTCGCACTGCTGTCTTCAAAAGGCCATTTCTCAATACCGGGATGAGATATCAAGTTGCGCTTTCCAGTGGCCTTTAAAGGAAAATTCATTTTCATGATTGTGTGAGTTTGAGCGAAATACATCAGGGAGTTTCTTTGCAATAAATTTGGGAACTTTTGACATTTTTTTTGACTTTGCACTCTTTTAGCATTGCAGTATTCAAAAGGCCATTTCTAAATAACCAGCCCAGATATCAAGTACCGCTTTCCAGCAGCCGTTAAAGAAACATTTCTTTTTATTAATATGTGGGCTTGGGCTAAATCCATCACGGAGTTTCTTGGCAAGAAATTCAGGAACTTTTAACATTTCTATTGACTTTGCGCCTTTCTCGCACTGCAGTATTCAAAAGGCCAGTTCTAAATAACCAGACCAGATATCAAGTCCCGCTTTTCAGTAGCCTTTAAAGGAAGATTCATTTTCATTGTATGGTGAGCTTGGGCCGGATTCATCAAGTACTTTCTTCGTAAAGAATTCGGGAAATTGTGACATTTTTTTCTTCTTTGCACTCTTCTCGCACTGCTGTCTTCAAAAGGCCATTTCTCAATACCGGGATGAGATATCAAGTTGCGCTTTCCAGTGGCCTTTAAAGGAAGATTCATTTTCATGATTGTGCGAGTTTGGGTGAAATCCATCGGGTAGTTTCTTTGCAACAAATTCGGAAGCTTTTGACATTTTTTTGACTTCGCACCCTTCAAGTGCGTCTGCAGTCTTCAAAAGTGCATTTCTCAAGAACCAGACGAGACAGAGATTTTAAGTTCCGCTAGCCAGCAGCCGTTAAAGAAACATTTCTTTTTATTAATATGTGGGCTTGGGCTAAATCCATCACGGAGTTTCTTGGCAAGAAATTCAGGAACTTTTAACATTTCTATTGACTTTGCGCCTTTCTCGCACTGCAGTATTCAAAAGGCGAGTTCTAAATAACCAGACCAGATATCAAGTCCCGCTTTTCAGTAGCCTTTAAAGGAAGATTCATTTTCATTGTATGGTGAGCTTGGGCCGGATTCATCAAGTACTTTCTTCGTAAAGAATTCGGGAAATTGTGACATTTTTTTCTACTTTGCACTCTTCTCGCACTGCTGTCTTCAAAAGGCCATTTCTCAATACCGGGATGAGATATCAAGTTGCGCTTTCCAGTGGCCTTTAAAGGAAGATTCATTTTCATGATTGTGCGAGTTTGGGTGAAATCCATCGGGTAGTTTCTTTGCAACAAATTCGGAAGCTTTTGACATTTTTTTGACTTCGCACCCTTCAAGTGCTTCTGCAGTCTTCAAAAGTGCATTTCTCAAGAACCAGACCAGACAGAGATTTTAAGTTCCGCTAGCCAGCAGCCGTTAAAGAAACATTTCTTTTTATTAATATGTGGGCTTGGGCTAAATCCATCACGGAGTTTCTTGGCAAGAAATTCAGGAACTTTTAACATTTCTATTGACTTTGCGCCTTTCTCGCACTGCAGTATTCAAAAGGCGAGTTCTAAATAACCAGACCAGATATCAAGTCCCGCTTTTCAGTAGCCTTTAAAGGAAGATTCATTTTCATTGTATGGTGAGCTTGGGCCGGATTCATCAAGTACTTTCTTCGTAAAGAATTCGGGAAATTGTGACATTTTTTTCTACTTTGCACTCTTCTCGCACTGCTGTCTTCAAAAGGCCATTTCTCAATACCGGGATGAGATATCAAGTTGCGCTTTCCAGTAGCCTTTAAAGGAAGATTCATTTTCATGATTGTGCGAGTTTGAGTGAAATAGATCGGGTAGTTTCTTTGCAACAAATTCGGGAACTTTTGAAATTTTTTTGACTTCGCACCCTTCAAGTGCTTCTGCAGTCTTCAAAAGGACATTTCGCAACAACCAGACCAGACAGAGATTTTAAGTTCCGCTAGCCAGCAGCCGTTAAAGAAACATTCATCCTTGTCCTTTCCAATGCAGCCACTGCGAATGGTGTGGCTTGATTAGTTTGGCAAAACTAATTGTTTAAACTGTTTCAAAGCTCCGGTTTTAGTGACTGAAAGTAGCTTTCAGAAATATATTCAATATTGCAAAATTCCGAAATTTAGCATTCAAATGGCAGGCATTTTTAGCACATTTGGAAAGTGAGCGTTCTCAGCTGGAATAAAGGATTCCGGTAAACCAATATGTTGGACCATAACGTATAATGTATTCGCCATTCATTTGATATTCTATGGCGTTGAAAATTTGTTCGGCACGGTTTTTGCCATGGAAAGAAATTGAAATTCACACTAAACACGTTTTTGCAATAACCAATCGAAAAGTACCGTATATATTACGACGCGAAATAATTAGATTGGCGACGACCAACTTGAAACTCGTTTTCGTGGGTTTTATTCAAATAACAGAAAAAAAATTAAAGAGTTAACAACATATTTTATCGGCTAATGCTCATATTGCCTTACATGGACCGGCCACCGATAGATCAGCAGCTGGTTTCTTCGAATTACACTTTTAACTGTGAATTTTTGCGATGATGACGAAAAAACCCACACTTTCAGTTATTTTTTTGCATATCGTTTCCTTCTCCTTTATGAAAATCGATGCCAGTTTTGGTGCGGAGAAACACTTTGTGATACGAAAACACCCTGGAGGAAATTGGACCAACGTTTTGCCTATTTATCGGAGGATAAACGCTTGTTTGTTGCTACACTGGAAAAACCGGATAGTCGATTTATCGATATGGGGCAACATGTACACTGGGAAAAAGTTTCGGGTGGGTCAGAAAATGGTTCTTCAACCATAGCAAGTTCATGGTGTGATCCATTACCCGAAACTGCATCTTTGACTGACAAAAATTTCTGGAACACTTGGTATACAACTCAATTTTTTGTTCTTAACGAGATTCGTGATTGTTTCGTTTAATTGCACCTCAACAGACCCTCTAGGATAATCTCTTGATCAAAAGACTCAAGAATAATAGTTAAGACAACCATCTAGTTTAGCGGACATTTGACTGTTCAAGATGCGACGATAAAAACTAGAAAACCGGCAATTTCGCATATCTAAGCACACCAGAACAGCATTCCTTCAAAACAAAATTCAAATTCAAAGTTTGTTTGCTTGGAACTTACCGGTTTCGATTAATTTCATGCAAATCAATTCACCACTACGAACAATCGCCGGATAAAATCGGCTTTTGAAACTGGTATCACAAAATCAACGCATTCTACCTCTAAACCGTAGAAGGATATAGAATACGCGAATCAACGACAACATCAAATCGTCCTCGGTACTTAACAAGTGACGGTCGGCAGAAGGCAGAAGACTGATCTCTGATCTGGTAGAAACCACTAATGCAAAGGCGGCTGTGACGGCCGCGGCCTACTTAGTTTCATAACTTGACTAGTCTATGTTTGTTCATTGCAAAAATTAACTTTTTGCTATTGTTTTTTTGCTCAAAATGGTTTTTTAGATCAAAAGAAAATAGGTTTATTTTTTTAGTTTTTAGTTCTCTATTCATTGCCTTTTTGTGCAAAAGCTGCGGATATTTGCCAAGCGGTTTTAATCTTGTTGCTTAGAGTCAAGTGTTTGCTAAAAATGGTGAAAACTGCAATTTGCTATTTTTCAGTTTCACTTTGAAAGTGGCGAATTGTTAAAGAAGGGAAGGAACTTCTTGAGTCCAGTGTTTACAAAGCTGGCAAAAAGCAGGACCCCGGGAGATTTTAATGAAACTTGCAGCATCTTCAGACTCAGGTGTCTTCTATAGATGGTGCGAATCCCACATCGCCCATTTCTTCAGTTTGGGAGAATTTTTTTTTTTAAGAAAAGAGAACATTTAAATAAAAAATTAATTAAATTTCCGAAGCTGGAAAAAGGTTCGGTTAAGTGCGATTTCTATGAAACTTTTAGCATCTTCAAATTAAAGTGTCTTCTATAGATGCTGCGAATTTCACATGGCCTCTTGCTTCAGTTTGAGAGAATCAATTTTTTTAAGAAAAGAGAACATTTAAATAAAAAATTCTATTTCGAGGCCCACATTTCCGAAGCTGGAAAAAAATGCGGTTAAGTGCGATTTCTATGAAACTTTTAGCATCTTCAAACTAAAGTGTCTTCTATAGATGCTGCGAATTTCACATGGCCTCTTGCTTCAGTTTGGGAGAATCCATTTTTTTAAGAAGAGAGAACATTTAAATAAAAAATTCTATTTCGAGGCACACATTTCCGAAGCTGGAAAAAATTGCGGTTAAGTGCGATTTCTATGAAACTTTTAGCATCTTCAAATTAAAGTGTCTTCTATAGATGCTGCGAATTTCACATGGCCTCTTGCTTCAGTTTGGGAGAACCAATTTTTTAAGAAAAGAGAACATTAAAGTAAAAAATTGTATTTCGAGGCCCACATTTCCGAAACTGGAAAAAAGTTCGATTAAGTGCGATTTCCATGAAACTTTTAGTATCTTCAAATTAAAGTGTCTTCTATAGATGCTGCGAATTTCACAAAGCGCCTTGCTTCAATTTGGGAGAATCAATTTTTTTAAGAAGAGAGGACATTTAAATAAAAAATTCAATTTCGAGGCCCACATTTCCGAAGCTGGAAAAAAATTCTATTTAGTGCGATTACTATGAAACTTTTAGTATCTTCAAATTGAAGTGTCTTCTATAGATGCTGCGAATTTCACATTGCCTCTTGCTTCAGTTTGGGATAATCCATTTTTTAAAGAAGAGAGAACATTTAAATAGAAACTTCTATTTGGAGGCCCACATTTCCGAAGCTGGAAAAAAAGCGGTTAAGTGCGATTTATATGAAACTTTTAGAATCTTCCAACTAAAGTGTCTTATATAGATGCTGCGAATTTCACATGACCTCTTGCTTCAGTTTGGGAGAATTCATTTTTTTAAGAAGAGAGAACATTTAAACAAAAAATTCTATTTCGATGCACACATTTCCGAAAATGGAAAAAATTGCAGTTAAGTGCGATTTTTATGAAACTTTTAGAATCTTCAAATTAAAGTGTCTTCTATAGATGCTGCGAATTTCACATAGCATCTTGCTTCAGTTTGGGAGAATCCATTTTTTTAAGAAGAGAGAACATTTAAATAAAAAATTCAATTACGCGGCCCACATTTCCGAAGCTGGACAAAAAATCCCATTAAGTGCGTTTTCTATGAAACTTTTCGCATCTTCATATTGAAGCGTCTTCTATAGATGATGCGAATTTCACATGGCCTCTTGCTTCAGTTTGGGAGAACCAATTTTTTAAAGAAGAGAGAACATTAAAATAAAAAATTCTATTTCGAGGCCCACATTTCCGAAGCTGGAAACAATCCGATAAAGTGCGATTCCTATGAAACTTTAGGTATCTTCAGATTAAAGTGTCTTCTATAGATGCTGCAATTTTCACAAAGCGCCTTGCTTCAATTTGGGATAATCCATTTTTTAAAGAAGAGAGAACATTTAAATAGAAAATTCTATTTTGAGACCCACATTTCCGAAGCTGGAAAGAAGTTCGATTAAGTGCGATTTCTAAGAAACTTTTAGCATCTTCAAATTGAAGTGTCTTCTATAGATGCTGCGGATTTCACATTGCCTCTTGCTTCAGTTTGGGAGAACCAATTTTTTTAAGAAGAGAGAACATTAAAATAACAAATTCTATTTCGAGGCCCACATTTCCGAAGCTGGAAAAAAATCCGAAAAAGTGCGATTCCTATGAAACTTTAGGTATCTTCAGATTCAAGTGTCTTCAATAGATGATGCGAATTTCACATAGCCTCCTGCTTCAGTTTGGGAGAATCGATTTTTTTAAGAAGAGAGGACATTTAAATAAAAAATTCAATTTCGAGGCCCACATTTCCAAAGCTGGAAAAAAATTCTATTTAGTGCGATTACTATGAAACTTTTAGTATCTTCAAATTGAAGTGTCTTCTATAGATGCTGCGAATTTCACATTGCCTCTTGCTTCAGTTTGGGATAATCCATTTTTTAAAGAAGAGAGAACATTTAAATAGAAAATTCTATTTTGAGACCAACATTTTCGAGACTGGAAAAAATTGCGGTTTAGTGCGATTTCTATGAAACTTTTCGCATCTTCATATTGAAGCGTTTTCTATATATGATGCGAATTTCATTTCGCCTCTTGCTTCAGTTTGGGAGAACCAATTTTTTTAAGAAGAGAGAACTTTAAAAAAATATTATTTCGAGGCCCACATTTCCGAAGCTGGAAACAACGCGGTTAAGTGCGATTTCTATGAAACTTTAGGTAACTTCAGATTGAAGTGTCTTCTATAGATGCTGCGAATTTCACATAGCCTCTTGCTTCAGTTTGGGAGAATCAATTTTTTAAAGAAAAGAGAACATTAAAATAAAAACTTCTATTTCGAAGCCCAAATTTCCGACGCTGGAAAAATGCGGTTAAGTGCGATTTCTATGAAACTTTTAGAATCTTCAAATTGAAGTGTCTTCTAGAGATGCTGCGAATTTCACAAAGCGCCTTGCTTCAATTTGGGAGAATCAATTTTTTTAAGAAGAGAGGACATTTAAATAAAAAATTCAATTTCGAGGCCCACATTTCCGAAGCTGGAAAAAAATTCTATTTAGTGCGATTACTATGAAACTTTTAGTATCTTCAAATTAAAGTGTCTTCTATAGATGCTGCGAATTTCACATGGCCTCTTGCTTCAGTTTGGGAGAACCAATTTTTTAAAGAAGAGAGAACATTAAAATAAAAAATTCTATTTCGAGGCCCACATTTCCGAAGCTGGAAACAATCCGATAAAGTGCGATTCCTATGAAACTTTAGGTATCTTCAGATTAAAGTGTCTTCTATAGATGCTGCAATTTTCACAAAGCGCCTTGCTTCAATTTGGGATAATCCATTTTTTAAAGAAGAGAGAACATTTAAATAGAAAATTCTATTTTGAGACCCACATTTCCGAAGCTGGAAAGAAGTTCGATTAAGTGCGATTTCTAAGAAACTTTTAGCATCTTCAAATTGAAGTGTCTTCTATAGATGCTGCGGATTTCACATTGCCTCTTGCTTCAGTTTGGGAGAACCAATTTTTTTAAGAAGAGAGAACATTTAAATAAAAAATTCTATTTCGAGGCCCACATTTCCGAAGCTGGAAAAAATCCGATAAAACGCAATTCCTATGAAACTTTAGGTATCTGCAGATTAAAGTGTCTTCTATAGATGCTGCAAATTTCATAAAACACCTTGCTTCAATTTGGGAGAATCAATTTTTTTAAGAAGAGACATTTAGATAAAAAATTCAATTTCGAGGCCCACATTTCCGAAGCTGGAAAAAACATTCTATTTAGTGAGATTACTATGAAACTTTTAGTATCTTCAAATTGAAGTGCCTTCTATAGATGCTGCGAATTTCACATTGCCTCTTGCTTCAGTTTGGGAGAACCAATTTTTTTAAAAAGAGAGAACATTAAAATAAAAAATTCTGTTTCGAGGCCCACATTTCCGAAGCTGGAAAAAAATCCGATAAAGTGCGATTCCTATGAAACTTTAGGTTTCTTCAGATTAAAGTGTCTTCTATAGATGCTGCGAATTTCACAAAGCGCCTTGCTTCAATTTGGTAGAATCAATTTTTTTTAAGAAGGGAGGACATTTGAATAAAAAATTTAATTTCGACGCCCACATTTCCGAAGCTGGAAAAAAATTCTATTTTGTGCGATTACTATGAAACTTTTAGTATCTTCAAATTAAAGTGTCTTCTATAGATGCTGCGAATTTCACATTGCCTCTTGCTTCAGTTTGGGAGAACCAATTTTTTTAAGAAGAGAGAACATTAAAATAAAAAATTCTATTTCGAGGCCCACATTTCCGAAGCTGGAAAAAAATCCGATAAAGTGCGATTCCTATGAAACTTTAGGTATCTTCAGATTAAAGTGTCTTCTATAGATGCTGCGAATTTCACAAAGCGCCTTGCTTCAATTTGGGAGAATCAATTTTTTTAGAAGAGAGGACATTTGAATAAAAAATTCAATTTCGAGGCCCACATTTCCGAAGCAGGAAAAAAATTCTATTTAATGCGATTACTATAAAACTTTTGTCTCTTCAAATTAAAGTGTCTTCTATAGATGCTGCGAATTTCACATGGCCTCTTGCTTCAGTTTGGGAGAATCCATTTTTTAAAGGAGAGCGCACATTTCAATATTTTTTCTATTTTGAGGCCCACATTTACAAAGCTGCAAAAAATTCCGATTAAGTTAGATTTCTACGAAACTTTTGGCAGCTTCAACCCAAGTGGTTTCTATAGATTGGGCGATATTCACATCGCCACTTACTTTAGTTTGAAAGAAGCGAACTGCTAAAAGAAAGAGCGCATTTGAGTAGAAACTCCATTTGGAGATCCACATTTCCAAAGCTGGAAAAAATGAGGATTTTGGACGATTTTTATGAAACTTTCCGCATCCGGAGGTTCAAGGGTTTTCTAAACATGGGGTAAGTTGGGAACAGTAGCACTGACAGATATGAATTTTTAAAGGCGAGGGCGCATTTAAGCTGAAAAAAGCCGTACTAATGGTTCCATTATAATGAAACAGCAAGAACATTTCCATAAAAACATCAAGTAGTTTAGCAACATGTGAAATTCCCAGCTAAAACGAGTCTTATTAATATCATAAGCAAATAAGTTGGATGTATTGTTCGCATTATCTGATTTCGTTCGTTTCACCTGTACAATGCTGTACCAAACCCAAAAAGCAGCCAGAAAATGTCGACCGAACATAACGATCTTTTGAAGTTTCTAGACGCCGAACAGAACGATAAAGTGAATTTTCCAGTCATTTTAAAACACAGCACCAGGTAAGAATGGAGAAACTTGAAAAAAATCCGAGCATGAACTGGCTGTTCCTCAAATAGTCCACAGCCTAAGGTTGAATTGTTGTATTTGTAGTGCGAGTCGAAATGACTTTCTCAGACGAAACACGCCCTTAAATCGCAGCCAATATAAACGAGACGCTCGAGTGGTATGTAAAAGTGGTCGACTGTTGGTTTATTTCAAGAAAATCCCCCAGAAATCCGCCCAATATGCGAAAGATTTGTGGAATACGCTGATTAACATGCAGTGGCGATGGTTGCTGTTAACTGTAGCTGCTGTTAATGTTGTCGCCTACATTAGCTGCGCCTTGTTATTCTACTTTGACTCATGGCTTAGTGGAGACTTTGATAACGAAGAAGGTTTTACCAATAGAAAAAGACGCCACCGGAACAGACTTGAATATGCTCTTTTACAGGAAAACCATCCTGCATGGTGGGAATCAGCAACATGCGACACTTCTTCATGTTGGGGATTGAAACCATCACAACGATCGGTTACGGTTATGTGCGTCCAAGTGAAAACTGCGATTTATATTTTGTGGTTCTGGCCTTTAGCACAATCACAACGATTTTTATTGATGGAGCTTTCATATCAGTGGTATACGCTAAGTTGAACAAACCCAAAGAGAGGAACGTGCATGGGCACATGTTTACCAAAAAAGCCATAGTGAGTGAATGGAAGCTGGAACTTGGAGAGTGAGCTGATGATTTTTTAGGTTTCCTTTCGAAATGGGAACCTTTGCCTGATAGTGCGGGTGAACGACAAGGAAGGAAGGCATGGAATCAACACTAATGTGTGCATGTATCTGATTAAGGACAGCGTGATGTTGGAAGGAGAACTGATTCAAAACTATACGGTTGAACTGGAGATCAAACCGTTTGGCATGCTTTTCTGGCCTGTGGATATTATTCATGAAATAGGCCCTGAAAGCCCTTTGTGGGACATTTCTGCTAAGGAACTGATGACCACAAGGTAGGTAATAACTGCTATAATCACGAGATTTGAATCGGTTTAAAAGCAAACGACTGTTTTGTTCAATTGCTGATGTTTGGTATCGGTCTCAAAATGGACATTTTTGGGCGCAAATAGCGATGTGAAATTCGCACCATCTACAGAACACGTCTGAGTCTGAAAATGCTGAAAATTTTATAGAAATCGTCCATAATCTGGATTTTTGCCAGCCTCGTAAGCGTGGGACTCAAAGGGATTTTTATTACGCATTTAAGGGGTCATTTCTTTTAAAAATTCGCTTCTTCTCATCTAAAGCAAGCAGCGATGTTAAATCTGGACCGTGTATAGAACACACTTAAGTCTGAAGATGCGCAAAGTTTCATAGAAAGTACTAATAATCCTGATTTTTGCCAGATTCGTAAATGTAGGTTTCAAATTGGATGGTTTTAGTCAAATGCACCCTCTCTTTTAAAACTCGCTTCTCCCAAATGGAAGCAAGTAAAGATGCCAAATTTTCCTCATTTATAGAACACACTTCTATCTGCAGATGCCGAAAGTTTCATAGAAATTGCCCATAATCCTGATTTTTTCCAGCTTCGTAAACGTGGGTGTGAAAATTGATGTTTTAACCCAAATGCGCCCTCTCTTTTAAAAATTTGCTTCGACCAGACTAAAGGAGGTAGGAATATGAAATTCGCACCATCTATAGAAAATATCTGGATCTTACGGTGACAAAAGTTTCGTAGAAATCGCCCAAAATCCTGATTTTTGCCAGCGTCGTAAATGTGGCTCTGAAAATGGATGTTTTTACACCAATGCGCCCACTCTTTTAAAAATTTGCTTCGACCAGACTAAAGGAGGTAGGAATATGAAATTCTCACCATGTATAGAAAATATATGGGTCTTACGGTGACAAAAGTTTCGTAGAAATCGCCAAAATCCTGATTTTCTCCAGCGTCGAAAACGTGGCTCTGAAAATTGATGTTTTTACACAAATGCGTCCTCCCTTTTAAAAATTTGCTTTGACCAGACTAAAGGAGGTAGAAATATGAACTTCGCACCATCTATAGAAAATATCTGGGTCTTACGGTGACAGGAGTTTCGCAGAAATCACCCAAAATCCTGATTTTTGCCAGCGTCGTAAATGTAGGTCTCAAAATGGATCGTTTTAGTCAAATGCACCCTCTCTTTTAAAACTAGCTTCTCCCAAATGAAAGCAAGTAACGATGCTAAATTTTCCTCATTTATAGAACACTTCTATCTGCAGGCGCCGAAAATTTCATAGAAATTGCCCATAATCCTAATTTTTTCCAGCGTCGAAAACGTGGCTCTGAAAATGGATATTTTTACTGAAATGCGCCCTCCCTTTCAAAAATTTGCTTTAACCAGACCAAAGGAGGTAGGAATATGAAATTCGCACCATCTGTAGAAAACATCTGCGTCTTATGGAGACAAAAGTGTCGTAGAATGCGCCCAAAATCCTAATTTTTGCCAGCGTCGTAAAGGTGGCTCTAAAAATTTATGTTTTTATACAAATGCGCCCACTCTTTTCAAAATTTGCTTCGACCAAACTGAAATAGGTACGAATATGAAACCCGCACCACCTATAGAAAATATCTGGGTCTTACGGTGACAAAAGTTTCGTAGAAATCGCCCAAAATGCTGATTTTTGCCAGCGTCACAAATGTGGCTCTGAAAATTGTTGTTTTTACACAAATGCGCCCACTCTTTTACAAACTTGCTTCGACCAGACTAAAGGAGGTGAATATAAAATTCACACCATCTATAGAAAATGTCTGGGTCTTATGGTGAGAAAAGTTTCATAGAAATCGCCGATAATTCTGATTTTTGCCAGCGTCGTAAAGGCGGCTCTGAAATTGGATGTTTTTACACAAATGCGTCCTCCCTTTTAAAAATTTGCTTTGACCAGACTAAAGGAGGTAGGAATATGAAATTCGCACCATCTATAGAAAATGTCTGGGTCTTATGGTGAGAAAAGTTTCATAGAAATCGCCGATAATTCTGATTTTTGCCAGCGTCGTAAAGGCGACTCTGAAATTGGACGTTTTTACACAAATTCGTCCTCCCTTTTAAAAATTTGCTTTGACCAGACTAAAGGAGGTAGGAATATGAAATTCGCACCACCTATAGAAAATATCTGGGTCTTACGGTGACAAAAGTTTCGTAGAAATCGCCCAAAATGCTGATTTTTGCCAGCGTCGTAAAAGTGACTCTGAAAATGGATGTTTACACCAATGCGCCCACTCTTTTAAAAATTAGCTTCGACCAGACTAAAGGAGGTAGGAATATGGAATTCGCACCATCTATAGACAAACTCCGAGTCTTACGATATCAAAACTTTTATGAAAATCGCACTTAATCCTGATTTTTGCCAGCGTCGTAAAGGTGGTTCCGAAAATGGATTGTTTTTACACAAATGCGCCCTCTTTTTTAAATTTGCTTCGTCCAGACTAAAGGAGGTAGAAATACGAAATTTCAGAACCATCCATAGAAAATACCTGGGCCATACGGTGTCAACAGTTTCGTAGAAATCGCCCACAATCCTAATTTTTTCCAGCGTCGAAAACGTGGCTCTGAAAATGGATGTTTTTACACAAATGCGCCCACTCCCTTAAAAATTTGCTTCGACCAGACTAAAGGAGGTAGGAATATGAAATTTGCACCATCTATAGAAAATATCTGGGTTTTACGGTGACCAAAATTTCCTAGAGATCGCCCATAAACCTAATTTTTTCCAGCGTCGTAAACGTGGGCCTCAAAATGAATGTTTTGGTCAAATGCGCGCCCATTCTTTTAAATATTCGTCTCTATCAACTATATCTGAAATATCTGAAATTTGCACCATCTTTAGCAGATAGTAGAGTCTGAAGATGCCGAAAGTTTAATTCAAATCTTTCTTAGGATTTACTACTAATAATTGCAGAATCTCAAAACATTTACTTCAGTCAATTTTTTGAAAATTGAGGCAAAATTACAAACAACACAAGAAAACTAAACTAGCTTTTGACTGCCATTCTATTTCAGATTGGAAATTGTTGTTGTTGTATCGGGAAGTTCAATGAAAACCGGACAATCAACGCGCAGCCAAATCTCCTATCTGAACAAGGAAATAATGTGGGGATATCAGTTTAGCCCGTGTCTGGAATACAACGTCCCAAAACGGGAGTATCTTATCAACAAAAAACTATTCCAGCAAACGATTCCGCAGGAAGTACCACTTTGCAGCGGTAGAGTCCTTAGGGAACTGCAACAACAAGTAAAACCTGATAGACAATCATTGAATCTGCATCAGCTACATTCGAAATCCTTGATGTTTTAATCGATTCATGGAAACACAAACACGGGAATATGGGAATTTAGAACGCATTGGATTCGTCCTTAATATTGTATAATAAGCTAAAACTAACTTTCCTTACAACTGCCATGCAATCGACAAAATTACCATATATGGTTTTATAGTCTGTCCTTTACATTTAGAGAATATCTATCATAAATAAATAAGGAATTAAACTCATATATATAACATATCGATAACAATCTATAAAGCGCTCAAAGTGCGCGCTCGGAATACCGCAGACTTAGTTCAATGAACTCCGAATTTCACTAAAATCATATATTTTCTCTTAGATAATATTCCACAGGGGCAAAAGAGTTAGTTTCGACTATTAATCAGTAAATTTCTGGTTGAGATTAAAAGAGTAAAACTACTAAAAAAAAATGTAAAAAAATTCCGCAACTTATCATCTACCGCTGAATCCTACATAGACAAGCCAATCTCATTCGCTCACTGGAGTTACTTCACCAGTACCACAACTAACATCATCCCTTTGAATTTGATCTTTGAAGTTCGTGGGAGCCACTATAGGGATGGCCGCTTTAGGTCTCCTTAAAGGGACCGGCCGTTGTGCGATTTGCTGATCAGCCGAGTAGTATGTTATACCTCCCTGCTGCTGATACAAATCGGCTGGCTGTGTCTACATGAATCGTCGGCTTAGTTAGAAAGCGACCAGATAAAAGTAGCCAGCATTGTTACTTACAACAGCGTTAAACTGTCCCTGATAGCCCTGAACGAAAGCTGGCTGTGCCTGCGTAACGTAGCTGACTAGCTGGGGCTGAGCAGGCGGGGCTGCAATAAAAGAGGGCGGCGGGCCCTGCAGGAAGGCCTGTGGGGGCGCCGTTGCAGCAAAGGCAGCCGCAGCAAACGGGGCCTGCAATGTGGTTTGGTCAACCCCCGACATCCAAACGCAATCCATCGGAGAGCTTACCTGCAGCAGGGGCGGTGCTGCACTTACAGGCACTTGGGGCGGCACTAGACCTGCAGGGGGAATAGATGGGGGCAGGATTGGTTGTTGCGTTGCTGGAGGCGGGGCGGCCGAATTGTAATCTGCAACAAAACCCATTGGAATAATCCTCGCCAAAATTCAAGTCTTAGTGCTTACCACAGGGGTAAGTCTGTACATCTGTAACTGCTCCTTCATGCATAATTAAAGGATGATGCTTACCATTTGGGTAGAAACTGAAATTGGCTGGCACTGGCGGCGCGTTGGTTTCGGGGAGCGATCGTTGCCTCAATGAGCTGTAGCGCTTCGAGCCTTTGGGCTCAGTGTTATGTAAACGGGGCGGAACGCTGCCCTGTCTGTTCTGGTTGTTTGCGTTTGACTTATTATTGTGGCCCGCGCTGCTTCGCTTCCCCTTATAGACTCCGTCCTGGAAAAAAATGCCGATTTATACCCTCGAAAATTAATTAAACAAACCTCTGATCGACTTACTTGTATATTCAAACTGCTGATCTCCCGTTCCATTTCCGCGATCTGATTTTGGTTCCTGTTCTTGTTAGAGAAGTTTTGCGTTTGAATGTACTCGTTTTCCTTCTTGGGGTTCCTGGAGGAAAGCACTTTTTGATTTTCGCTCCTGACGCTGCGCTGCTGCCTGGTCTTGGTCGTAAAGCCCCTGTTAACAATGGCCAGTGTGAGTCAATGTCATTAAAATCAAAACTACACACTCACTTGTAATCAGAGTCCTTGATTTCCTTTCTAGGGGCGATTATTCTCCCAGTTCCCGCTTTCTGCGGCTGGTTGAACCTACCGGGAACTTGTTCCGGCTGGAAGTTTCGTTGTTCTGGTGCTTGCCTAGAAGAGTTGGGGTTGGGGCTAGAGTTGTGCGATGGCGGAGGCTGATTTTGTTCCCCTGATTGCTCTTTCCTTGGGTCTTGTCTGGAAATTTTAAGTTTTAGCGCTGCGCTTGGCTGCGGGACGGCAAAAAGTTACCTCTCTATTGACTTTCTTGAAGCGTGCATGTTGTTTTCCTGAGCGTCGATGTTATCGGCATTAGAATCTGAGGAGGATTTCAGCCGGGCGCTGTCGTTGTCTGCAACAAAAACTGAACTTAGAATGGGCTTCGCATTTGATGTGCATGACTTACTGGCTCCTAACGGTGGAAACTCCTCAGAGTTTCTGGGTTGCTCTTTCTTAGCGGGCTTTGGTGGGCGAGCTGGAACAGGTTTTCCATAAGCGTCTTCGTCCTCCCAGTTTCGAGTGTACTTATTCGGACCGCGGCTAGACAAAGAATTCACTTTTCAATGGTCGTAATTCAGACAAAATTACTATTTCCATTTAAAACATAATGCTAGAACTGGTAAACCTAGGTAGAACGCGTTATTTTAAGAAATTGGAGTTATATACTACCTAACTTTCCTGTGAGTTGCAGCAAACAAAAAAGATCAAATATGTATAGAGTTTTGATTAAATTAATAAAAACGGGGCTTACCCATATCTCCTGCGCCTCCTTGCCCTTGGAGGGCCTTCCTCATTGCGAATATCATAACCGTAGATGGCAATCAATTCAGAAGGAGACTTCGGCAGCTGGTCTTGATCGTTGAACCTGCAAAAATGCCACCAATTGACTAAAAATTCCACAAAAATTGCAGATGAGCTTACCGGTCGTGGCCCCATCTTCCCTCTTTATCCCAAACTTTCTTTTTCCCGTCTTTGTCCAGCTTTTCCGGCTCGGTTTCTTCCTGATTCTCTCTGGAAATTGGGTGACTGTTAATAAGAAAACTGAAACTAAATTGAAAATCTAGTAGAACTTACATATCCTCAGCTGTTCGGTCGTCATGTTCATAGAAAGTTCCGCGCTTCGGGATGTACTGCGGGTTTTTCTTGTCTTCGTCATCATCCACCTTCTTCTGTGGAACGCTTTCTTGTCCATCAGCCTTCTTCACGTTCAAGGGCCGCACAGTCTGCGACTAATAAAATTAGGAAATTGCTTTTCTTGTTTAAACCATTAAAATGAAAATAAAATCGGAAAAGGGCCTTTAACTTTAAACTGAAAGTTTAACGTGGCAACTGTGGAGGACTTAGTATCAATGAACGTGGATAAAGGCAAAGTCTCACTAGACTATGCCTCTTTCAAGTAAGAGAACTGCACAAGAATGAGCCCCTTGAGGCATGAGGGGGCTTGCTATGCAACCAACCTTCTGTTTCCGATTGGGAATCCAATCCAGATGCCTTAGATCGGGCCTTTCCAATTGGTTGCTCATCCTCGTCGCTGTAACTATCCACACTGTCGTACTCTGAGTTCTCAGACGAAGTCTTTTCCTTCACTGTAGCCTCATCCACAGCAGGGCTCTCCTGTAAAATCATGTTGCGGGTTAAAGGCAAATTTCACCAGTAAACGAACACAACGTGTGCAAGGTGAAAACGCACAAAATCGGTGAAGGTGCTCCACTTAGTGAACTTGCGACCCAGATCAGTGCCTCTCACTTTTACCGTGAAAATGTGCAGTTGTATGGGGGGGTCCCTCGCCACCTACCTGGTTCTCATCGGGGGTTGTCTCCACATTTTCCTTATCAGCCATTATAAGCGACTAAACGACGATGCAAACAAAGATAATTGGAGATTTTTCTAATGTAGATACTTTGTTTTTTTTCGGCTCTGTAAACCTTGTGGTTCGAGAAGCACCGAGAACGGTTTGCGTGTCTCTGTTCCTTATTGTTTGTTGAACAAAGAGAACATCGGCTTGAGCAGTCGTAGCCTTGGAATTTAAGTAGTGACATGTGTCAACGTTCTAGGTTATAGAGTCAGTGTCTTCTTTGTCGCTTCGCTCAGAGTGGGGGTAGGAATACCTTTGAAACTGAGACAAGAGAGCACTAGAAAGACAAAGTAACACTAGCATCAGAATCAAAGCTAGGTTTATTAAATATGAAGTAAACAAACAAACATGTTTATTGCTGTTCATATTACTACTTTTATTTGCTGTTGTTGTCAATTAGTTTCTGGCTTGTCTCTGTTTTAAAATTGAAGTTGACCTCATAGTTCGCAAAGTTGTATATTAGCGCCCTAGATGGCAGGACCTGATTTCTCTAGTATTATTGTAGACAGTTGACAGACCACAGTCGTTACCTTTATTTTCACGTGTTTGTATTGTCCGTGTTGTATCGATACTACGATTATATTTCAGTAAATATGGTGAGTATGGGCGTCGAGAAAAGGAATTTCTTTCTCACGTTTCGCAAGCACGAGTGGCCTGCATCTTCAGCTACTGTAGATGCAAAAAACCCACCAGTTTCAATTTGGTTAACATACAAAAGTCTGCGTTTCTAACCTAACTTTTGGATTCCTTTTTTTGTCAGCATTCTGGACTGTTTTTAGTCAGTGATACCCATATTTTCTATGCCACTAACATTCCTACAATCTAAGTGTACAAAAACCTCTCTTCGAACATCGAAGGTATTAAATCAAATATTTGTGTCTACAGCCCAAAAAACACAAACTGAAGTCTGGGGTTACTTTCCAACTGGTTAATAGAAGCCAGCAAGATCCATTGGTTGCAGATGAGAACGCCCCGCAACATGTCTTAGTTCCCATCAATAAGGATTTTAAGGAAAAGCAGGAGAAATATGGCATTTACTTCGATGATGAATTCGACTATTTACGGCATCTCAAGGGTAAGGAATGTCTTGCCGATTTTGCGGTATTCTCGGGGGATGTTAGTTGGTCTGACACTGTCTTCCCTTCCATTGCCCATTTCTCAACTGCTTGGATAGGGATTACATTAACAGACGATGAAAGAAGCTTCGTTTTTTGATTTTCAGATCGCAGAGACAACCACGTACATTGGCCAGACCATGTGGAGGAACTCCTCGAGACGAGGAGGCAAGAGCGGGCCAAACCCAAACTCGAGCTACCATCATCAGTGTTTCCTTCCACAGTGGAAGAAGACGTTGGAATGTTAAATAAAGCTGCCCCCGTGACTGGTTAGATAAACACACTTACATACATTTGAACATTTGTTACCAATGCTTCTTTACTGCAGGCATTCAGTTACAATTAGATCGAGACATCGTTGCGGCAATGGATGAGGATTTTGATTTTGAGGACGTCGATAATCAGTTAGAGGATAACTTTATGGATTTGGCTGGCAGTGAGGTGTCGGACGTCGAATTGTTTCCGAACTGCTCGATACTACACGGATATGACGGCGAAGAAATAGATGAAATGGGGTTAGCAAGATCACGCTCAATTTATTCAAATGGTTTTTCATTTTAACGTTATTCTGTTTAGGCCTTTGTCGGGTGGCGATCGGCCATTTTCAAAGCCCAAGGCAAGATTTACCGAGTACTCGCTATCAAGTTCGGTTATCCGAAGAAATGCAGAACTGCAGCTTTTGGATGCAAGATTTGAAGTAGTGAGTTTATTGGTCACCATTTGATGCCTTTGAGTGGCTGAGAAATGCTTCAATTTGATTTCAGCTAGCCGCACAGTACGATCCAATTTACATCGGCAGTCTCGATACGGAGGAAATTGAGGGATACATCCCACTTGACATGAACGACTTTAGAATCAAAGCTTGCTATGACGAATTTGAAAAGTCGCGAGCTACTGAAAAGCTGGATACGCCGAAGTTTGACCCAAAAACTAAAAAATATATCCTGAAATTTCAAGACATATGCGAGGTAAGTATAGTCTGTCCCAAGCTCTTTGGCAGTGACGCAATGATTATCGATCTTTCTCTATTACTTGTCCACCGAGCGAGACGGACATTTGATGCCATTTTATCAAAGAATATTAAAATTATTGATTGGACAATCTCAATTTACCGAAATACTTTCCATCTGTGTGTGAGCTATTTTCGATTACCGAATTTTGTGAGGGCGAACCACGTTTCATTTTGTTCATATTTTCACCACCACCGCTTAGATCTTGGTGAATTCCTCATATTTTTTCGTCTATTTTTTCATAATTTGACTGCATGTTCACCACCACGCAAATAACACACTAACGCTCAGTTAACGGCAAGAACTGCCCAATTGAGTCACACTTTAACGCTCAAAATGGCAAGCACGCAATACGAAAGAAAATCTTTCCAACCAATCAGTAAATTGCAATATGGTATCCTCGAATAATGACGTCACTGCCAAATAGCTTGGAACAGACTACCGTTAGGTGTTTTCCAATAATTTTCCCCTCGGCTTTGGGTCGTTATTGGAATTGAAGAATCGCGATTTACAGGAGAACGAGGAGTCAACAAGTGAGGAGGAGGAGGAGCCCGTCATTAAATCCCCTGTGAGCACGGGATCCAAATACTTCCCAACACTAATCGATCTTACGTCTAAAGTAAGTTCTAGTTTGTTGAATGTGATGTTTTATGATCAACATCTCCGCACATTTAAATTTGAGCGAAACTTCGCCGAAGTTGCAGATTTTGATACTGAAACCTTAAAAAATAATGCCTTTATTCACTTCAGCGTAAAAAGATTAAGGCCAATCGAGAGGGCATACCTAAGGATGTTTTCGGTAACAATCAACTCACCAGAAAGACTTTGGGAAAACTTGATGGGAACAACGCTAAAAATGAAGGTGCTAACTCTAAATCTTGTGGTGAGTGAAACTTCTAATCCCCAATCACTTTTACTTTTTAATGTTTTTTTGCTATTTTGATAATGAGCATGTTATTGTTTCAGTTAAAACCCTCGTCTCTCAACTATCCGAGCTATCTATAAGGCCGAAGTACGAAACTCCAGACGAAAAAAGACTAAGAAAGAAAGCTCTCAAATGGTTTAGAAAACAGCGGAGAATCGAGAAGAAACAAAATACCCAGCTGTTTAAAAAATGTAATAAGGAGGAAAACAAAATGGCCTTACATAGATGCGACATGCCTGGAACGAAGCTCTCGTAGAGGATGCCTCATGTATGAGGAATCAGCCCCAGGTCGAAGTTGCAATATGTTGGGCAGGCGACGGTTGATGCAGTTTTTTTAGTGACTCAAAGAAAGTGATTTGTATTACAAATTCGCTGTTTTCTTATGAAACTCCATAAGTCCTATGGCTCACATTTTGCTGTTCGCTTGTCCTTTTTCTGGTTTTTTCAGAGTTTTCCAGTTGTCCATCCTACTTTCCCTACCTAAACCTCCACCAGTTAGCTTTGGCGACTTTTTCCAATAGAAAGCTCCTGCTAGTTTCTTCATCTGCTCAGGTCAGTAGTTCATCATTTGTTTACTGTTGTTCACGTGTTTGTTAGTTTTGCAATATCGTTAGATTTTTGCTCAGGTTTTTTAGAGCTGCCGCTGATAAAAAGGCGTCGACCTTAGCTTATCTGCTTGATAATGAACTGTTTTTCTCACTGACCTGAAGAGCGGATTTTTCATGGTCAGACCCGGTCACAAACAAACGCGTGAAATGAAAAACTCAGTTTTATTAACTATTTTATTGGTAAAACGTTTCGAACAAAATGAGTGCCGACTCGGTCGGCAGGAAGCGTCAGTAAAAAAGTCTAATAATCAAAGTTACATACTTAACGTAAACTAACACTATGAATGCATTGGGGTATCACAAAATAAATTTAACCTACTAACACAGATGGGGGTTGGAGGCGTATTTTCGATATTCGAAATACACACACACACATTCAAGAGTAGCTTAAAATAGTACAAAATATCCTATTTTATGGTCTAGTAGCAGTAATCTATCGAACATTTATGTTATATGTTCTACTCTAGTAAACACACTTTGCACAGATATACCAATTTGCTTGCATTGATTAATGACTAAATAATGTTCTTGAAGAGCAGTTATTTAAGTATGTATATTGTCAAAACAGTTTTTGGCCCCATTCGCTTAAAAACTGAAAAATCTGGCAAACCCAAACAAAATGGGAAGGAACGAAGGAGCCAGAATCAGTACAGAACAGAGTTTTACACAGTAAAAATAACAAAAATCTCAATGTGAGACCAAAGTTGCGACTACGCAAGTTCCTGTATTTCCTTCAGATTGTCAATTTACATCGAACGAAACGAAGTCAATGCTCACTAAAATACTGGATTAGGTAGAGTCGAGATCAAAACCATGCGGAAACTCATCGAAAACTCCTCAATGAAACTACCAGGACGGCATGTAGAGCTTGCGCGACTCGGTAATTTCACTCCGACAGAGTGGGCAACGTTCAATTCGAGACGCGCACGTCGAGCATGCCACAACATGCGCGCATGGCATAAACACCGAATCCAACCGATTGTCCATGCAAATTTTACAGGTCAATGCTTCGATGATTCTGTTCAGCTTCTCGGAGTCCTGAAACAATAAAGCGTATTACAAACGTTTTTTTATCACAACGTTTCGCTTTTAGTCGCTGCAACCGCCTTCAAAGCGAGCGAAACTAGGCAATGTGTGGAAGCTCAAACCCTCCTTTCTGTATGCAAATGATTTAGTGGGACTTCCACAAATGATTCGCTGCAGAAAGGACTGATTCACTGTGAAGGCAGTTGCAGATACTATAAGCCGAAACGTTGAAGGTTTTCAATTGAGATCAAAACTACTCACTTTGCAATGGTCTCCATCACAGCCATAAGAACCACATGAGCGAGGATTTTCGGCTTCCAGAGCTAATCTGGCTTGACTTTCTTGGTAAATTGCGCGACGTGCGTTGTCGTACACTTCGCGACACGTCCGTCTAATGTCAAACACATATTTCTTTCCCAAGGTGGAATCTTCGTTGAAAATCGAAACTATGGTGCCTTTCAAGTCTCTGATGAACTGGGCTGTTACAGCACTGCGAACTGTTTCACAACTGAAAAAAAAAACATTTTATTTAATAGAATTCTTTAACAAAAAGTGTTCAAATCGCATGGACATAAACCCAGTTAAATTGCATACAACCAGTTCAAAATGACCGTTAAAAAATTGAAAGAAACAGCCACGTGGCGCTGGTAATCAAGATGGCTGCAAATTTGCAACTTTAACCTAAAATTTAGGATGTTGTTGACATATGACAAGTAAAAACAACTGCAAGTACAGAAGTTAAGAATGCAAAGTGGAAAGCAATTGTTCTAAATTTCCAGCTGAAGCTATTAATAAAGCAACAAAAAACAGTGGTCATCAAGCTGGCTGCAAATTTGCAACTTTAACCTAAAATTTAGAATGTTGTTGACATATGACAAGTAAAAACAACTGCAAGTACAGAAGTTAAGAAGGAAAAGTGTAAAGCAATTGTTCTAAATTTCCAGCTGAAGCTATTAATAAAGCAAAAAAACAGTGGTAATCAAGCTGGCTGCAAGTTTGCAACTTTAACCTAAAATTTGGAATGTTGTTGACACATGACAAGTAAAAACAACTGCAAGTACAGAAGTTAAGAAGGAAAAGTGTAAAGCAATTGTTCTAAATTTCCAGCTGAAGCTATTAATAAAGCAAAAAAAAACAGTGGTAATCAAGCTGGCTGCAAATTTGCAACTTTAACCTAAAATTTAGAATGTTGTTGACACATGACAAGTAAAAACAACTGCAAGTACAGAACTTAAGAATGCAAAGTGTAAAGCAATTGTTCTAAATTTCCAGCTGAAGCTATTAATAAAGCAAAAAAAACAGTGGTAATCAAGCTGGCTGCAAATTTGCAACTTTAACCTAAAATTTAGAATGTTGTTGACACATGACAAGTAAAAACAACTGCAAGTACAGAACTTAAGAATGCAAAGTGTAAAGCAATTGTTCTAAATTTCCAGCTGAAGCTATTAATAAAGCAAAAAAAAACAGTGGTAATCAAGCTGGCTGCAAATTTGCAACTTTAACCTAAAATTTAGAATGTTGTTGACACATGACAAGTAAAAACAACTGCAAGTACAGAACTTAAGAATGAAAAGTGTAAAGCAATTGTTCTAAATTTCCAGCTGAAGCTATTAATAAAGCAAAAAAACAGTGGTAATCAAGCTGGCTGCAAATTTGCAACTTTAACCTAAAATTTAGAATGTTGTTGACACATGACAAGTAAAAACAACTGCAAGTACAGAAGTTAAGAAGGACAAGTGTAAAGCAATTGTTCTAAATTTCCAGCTGAAGCTATTAATAAAGCAAAAAAAACAGTGGTAATCAAGCTGGCAGCAAATTTGCAACTTTAACCTAAAATTTAGAATGTTGTTGACATATGACAAGTAAAAACAACTGCAAGTACAGAAGTTAAGAAGGAAAAGTGTAAAGCAATTGTTCTAAATTTCCAGCTATTCTTTCCAGCCATGAATTCTATTCCAACCATGAAGCTATTAATAAAGCAAAAAAAACAGTGCAGCGAGCCAATGGAAATTGGTTCTCACATAACCTCAAAGTTTCTTTTTCAATGGCCATTTTAGGAAAAGCGCACCTGTATAATTTAGCGTCGTGTTTGATCTGGATCCGGCCACGTGGACATTTGTTAGAAAGGATTTAAGCGTTAAACTCTCTATTTAAATATAAATCCAAATGTAATCCATGCATCAACAGAGTGATGGAGCTATTCATAGAAAATTTGGATTTGTATTTTGGCAGCATATGTGTGTGCTCGTGGAAATTCACCAGAAAATCGCATTTTGTCGCATCGCAACAATCCATTTCATTGCTTTACCGGGTGAAGCCAGTTGAGATGATAGCGATTTTTTTCAATTTTTTACATACAGAATCTTGTGCGCTAAAAATGCGTTTTCGATTTTTTATAGAACACCCTGTATATAATTCAATAATGGCTTTAGGCAACAATGTTCTAATTGCCATGGTTACCGTGTTGCGACTGTCAAAACGTTCGTTCAATCTCGTGCCATTTCGGCGACTTAGTCGACATGGAAACGGTGATTAGTAAACGGGGGGCGCAATTAGGGCGGATGAAAACTCCAAAAATTCCCCAAATTTCGATTTTTTGGCGGAAAATTGTTGATTTTCTCCAATAAAAGCTTCGCGCCCATCTTTTTGCGGTATTTTACCCATCGGGAGTGCGATTTTAGGCGAGAAACGGCGGTTTTTCAATTTGAGGACTTTCTGACGTTTACCTGCCAAGCTAAAGCGGCCATTTGACATGCGCCAAGTCGCAGTCATTGTTGACAATGTTTGACATTGAGGTGCGTAATTTTCGAGTTTGGAGGACGTTTTGGAGGTTTCCTCACAAGTGTGGATGAAGAAATGCGTCACTCAATGGTAGGTGCAATTTTTTAACCTATTTTAAACTGCACTTTAACTCAGTATACTAGATGTTAAGCGAAATAGGCTCATAAAGGATAATCCGTTGATGTTTCCTTTGCCTCTAATTTGGCCCATTAAGGAGCATCATTAGATGCATCCAAATCCCGCTTGGGCGGAGATTTCCGTAATCATTTCACTTTATTTCAACGAGCATTAATAAGCCCCGATCGATTATCTTCATTTACGTAAACCACATGTACCCGAATAGTATTTATAGATATTGATTTCGCCACTTTACCTTCCTCATAGTTCATTATGGATTCACGGTAATATTTAGAAGGCTAGCAACATGGCGCTTCAAAGTTTTTGATAAAAAACACCCGAAATTTCCGAATCCCCAACTAGCCCAACTTTTATCCCCAACTATCCCCATCGACACAATGTAGATAAAGTAACAGTTGTGTAGGTGCTAGAAAAACGTGTTATTCCTCCACAAGAAAAGCATGTCTATCAGTTGAAATAAACTGATCTTACCTATAAAATGCATGTTTTTCCGTAATGGCCCGATAGAGACTGCTGGCATTGTGGCTGGAGTCTAGTTTGACTTCCAAGAGCGCTTCCTTATTCTCGCATGAAAAATATTCCAACTTGAAGGTTCTCCGATGGGACGAAGCGCTTACGATGTTTGTAAAGGAAATGAGCTGTTTTTCCAGGCTGGATTTATCATAAATCGTTATTCCTGCAAGGAGGCAAATGGAAAAACGTGTCAATCAGGTTTATTTTTAACTGAAATCCACATTCAAATATTTACTTGTCGGCTTAGTATTGGGTTTATCAATGTAAAATTCAAATCACCGGTTATTAACACCAAACTGTTTACATGAATACATTTACAATGTGCTCACTTTAATTAGCAACAGAATGACGGGTAGGTATATTATAGTTGTGTGTAGGTACCTACCATGAGGTCCGACGCCTAGATAGATATTGGCGGTGGTTTTCGTGAAAAGTTCCTCTCCAAAGGACTCAAAGTCGGATATTTCCTTCAGCAGCCAATACTCGGCAGTGGACCTTTTCATGCCCTTCAGCTTCTTGTGCTCTCCAATGATCCGCTGGAGAAGATCGTTGGGCTTGGGAGTTTGGCAGTCACTGCTAACTGTCAATGCCTGATGGCAAAACAAGAACAATCAGCCTAAAAATTAATTAATAAACTCCGACTTCTTACCTGCTCGTATAGACTATGAGGAGGATGCAGAGAGTCATAGTCTTCAGTGTCAGCTTGAGCAATCAGAGCTACAACTCTGCACGCACCGTCCCAGTCGTTAGTCAAAAGGCGCTTCTCAATAAGGTCTGATTTGGCATGAAGGTAAAACTGATGTCGGGTGTTTTCCTGCAGCAGCAGATGCGGTGGAACCCAGAATTTCACCCGCAGGGCCAGTCTTAAGGGCGAAGTATGTCCATGGCAATTCACCTGCCTATCTATGGGATTCCTCAGGTTCAGCCATAGTTCTTCGCCTTTGGCATTCTCGTATTTCAACCCGAAATAGTCCGATTCGTTGGCAATTCCCAGGTTGTTACATATCTGGAACAACAACAAAGTTGCAAAAAAAACTCCAAGTTTGGACAGTTATTAATGATATCATGATCAATTTATTGTGTGTCCTAAGCCGGTGTAAAGGTCGAGTTGTATTAAATGCGAACTAATCAATAGGGTTTTATCATCAATTTCGATTTACGTCGCATGTAAGAATGGACTGTAATTTTTTTTTTATTGTCGTCATTTTTTGGTCAGTTTTTTCATTGAGTGATTTGCAAAAATCGAACCACAACCAATCAGCGCTAAGCGAACGCTAAAAGTCTGCCCAGTTTATTCGTTTAATTCCAGCCAGTTTTAACCAGCAAGTAACGTCTGTTTCCTAGTCGTTAACACCGTTTACTTTGCGGAAATAAAAAAGAATCGAAATAAGCTGCTTCCGCATGCCATTAAATGAACCGCGGATTTGCGTAAAGACAATGGACTGAGCCAGAGGAAGAAAATTCTTTCAATTTCCAAAGAATTTCCCATCGCCAATGTTGTTGTTCTTTGCCATCTGGTTATTAAAAACCAGATTGCCTGAATAGGAAAAACGCCGGCTTGTGAGAAACGGGGTCCAAAGTCCAAGTCGTGGGTACTCAGGTACGATCCGACCGTCACGGAGGCACACGCTTCGAAAGCGTGTATTTACTTGAGGTACTTTTTGCAATACATCCGCAAAATACAGTGGTACTTCTACGATAAACCCGTCTACCACATACATATATGTGGTCTGTTCCAAGCTTTGTGACAGTGACGTCATAATTGCCGTTCTTTGTCTATTACTTGTCCATCGAGCGAGGCGGAAAGTTGATGACATTGTCTTTCATCAAATTGTTACAATTGGCGGAAGTTTAGAAGAATATTCAAATTATTGATCTGATTTCTTTGCGAGTGTTGGCAGTTTCTGTGAATTTTTCCAAGTTTTGGTGTCAATTTACCGATATATTTTCTATTTATGTGTACGAATAGCGGTCCATTTTGCTCAAATGTTCACCACCATCGCTTAGACCTTGTATGAGTTCCTCATTTTTTTCTTCCATTTTCTTCACAATCGGTGATCTTCGGATTTTTGCCATTTTGAGCAGTATCAGGACCAAATTCCCAAGATTTTTATTAGATAAATCTGATGTGTCCATTCTAGAACGTAGCGCGCATCGGTTGTCTCCATCGCACACATATAAACCTATGAGAGATGTACCCTGGCTTATGCGTGCCACGTTCGAACTTGATACCTTCACGGCTTAAATTTCTCAGTTTCAATCGAGACAAAGTTTGAAAAACTATTTAATATAATAATAAAAGTTATCGGCGCGCTACATCAACATGGTTCAAGTCGACTATTTTCAAACAGTTTCGGAAACTTGCATTTTTAGCCAAGCAAAATAACGTGGCTTATGACAAACGTGCTTGTTAAAACTCTCTCGGCCAGAACAATCAAATAATTGGAACATTGTTACATGGTCGCATAATTGGCCGCCAGCGTATCACGTTCTCGGGGCTCTCCTCCGAATGGACTTTGATCGGGAATCTTGGTGCACCGGCCAGCTTTTCATTCGCCTTCTTGAAACTCGTTTTTTTTCCCGTAAACTATTTTCGGAATATCAAATGACTCGCTGCTGCAACAGGCTTCAAAGTGCACTCCCAACAACCAACATGCTGTTTGTCAACTTGCCATTGTTTATCTTACCTACTACCTATACAATTTCGCGCGACAAACTACTATTTACTATGAATACTAATAACCAACTATTGTGGTTCGTTTGTTTTTGGATGCTCAAGAAACAAAGGAATTATCAGGTGGAAACTTTGTTATTTAAAATTGGCCAAAAAAGGGAACATGTTTTTTTAATTAACCATATCCAAACCCACCTTTGTTTGCTGATTCGGAAGTTTACCCGGGCCCTACATTAAAGCGCTTTAAGTGGATTAATTGTCGATGGCGCAATATAATTGGGAAACATACATATAAATATTTTCGGTTTTAGGCATTGTTTCCAGCCTTAATCGATGTTATTTGTCAGCTATCTAGTTCGCGAATGTCGACTTTGTACCCGGTTGCTTCACGGTTTTCCGGCCGTTTCCAAGTGGCGACCGAAAGTCACGTTTGCGACTAAACGAAATTGCATAGTGAGAAACAACATGTTTCATGTTGAGCCATCCGACAACAAACATGATGGAAAACTCACATAGGCATTGAATGAACAGCACATAGAAGACTTAACAAAAGCCTCTGATACCAGCCACAAATATTTGAATCTCGATTTCGAAGCTCGTCGACCAAATTGTGACTAAGTTGGATGTGTGGACTTTGCCCCTATACGCCTACGGAGAGTCCACCGTTGGATTTCCGAGTAAATTGCCACCGTTCCTACCAATAATTACCGGCCGTTCTCTTCTCAGCATGCAATGTGCCGGCCAAAGTCCATTGGAAATCGCGATTATTTCAGCGGATTGGGTTGCGATGAAAAAATCACTTTTGCTCAAAACCCGAAAAAAACTTTGTTGTTCCCCCCCAAAGCTCGTTCAGTCAATTATAGTAATTTGTTAGTGGAAACTGGGCATTAATTTTCATATTTTTCACCCACGCTCAAATTAAGACCAATGGGAAGTTGCTATTTAGTGATTGAAATGAACGGTATTTTTACCATTTTTCTCATTTGGTTTCGTTTGGTTTTCATTACGTCAATCTTGTGTGGAGGAGTTTGTAGATGTAATTTATCATTTTTTCTAATTTGGCTAAGTTTCACTTTCATTGTCGTTCGGTTGTCGGCCTCTCTAAATCATTTTATATTGCAATATGTCCTTGAAGGCAAATTTATATATTTTTTCAGGGTTAAACGTGTGTTTTCTCTCAGAACGAAAGGACAAAACATACATAAAATCATTTTCCAAAAGCTTGGTATTCGACCCCGAAGTTTTTTCTTCAAAAACCACGAAAAGTGTTGAGTTGATTGCTAAGCTTTCGGAAAATATATTTTCTTCTTCAGGGTTTAACGCCTGTTTCTTCTCTTCGCTGTGGAAGAACATTAATTTTCCGAAAGCTTGCAAATCGACTCAGAACTTTTTTCGCCCTGCAGTCCGAAACAGGCCTACACTCTCAGGACAAAAGGCAAAAATACGCCTTAAACCCTGAAGAAGGAATTGAATTTTCCCCAAGCTTGCTAATCGGCTCAGAAGTTTGTTCCAAGCATGTTCCAATACCTTCAACTTTTCAGTTTCCCAATATTTGTCCCTTAATAACATTTTTCTTCCATTAGGAAATTAACAACTGGATTTAGTCAATTAATCGATTTTTAATATAGAAATGTTGGATGGAGTTCGCCCAACACACTTTAAACGCAGGTCTATAAATATTTAAGTGCTTTCATGCCGAAATGGTTTCATATCTGTGTAATCCATCAAGGTAGATTAAAGGGACTATTTATAGGAATATCATACTGTTTCATATGTAGGTCAATCGTAAAAACTCCCCTAATTATAGGGAATGGTTGAAGTAATTGATGGTTTCATAGTTCAAAAAGTCCAGATGTTACATAATCTAAAGCTTCACTCAAAATAAATGAATAAAAGTCTCTGTAAATATCAATAATCAACACCCAAGTGATATTTGCATATAAAAACGCCTAAGGATAGTATAGACAAGTTCCTTCGCTTTCTCGCCAGTATTGCGCAGTTTACAGCAGGATTGCTGTAAAAAACTGTAAAATGAATCCAAGAATGTGTAAAACTCGCCAAATAGAATTTCCTTGTTTTCTTCAGGCCGTTTCTTTGGACATCCCGCCCCCGCCAGTTTATTCCTGGCACTCTGATTTTCATCTCTTATTGCAAAAGTGGTTTGGCCAATACGAATAATAGCGCCAACCTTGTGGCAAATTTATCGCTGTATGTAAACAGCTTTGACATTTTAAAGCTCGTTTCTACATACAGTCTGGTCTGTATAAACAACGGCAATGTGGCTTCGATGGATTAAAATTGCGAAAATTGGCCAAAATGTGCAAGTATCAAAAGTATTAATTATTGCAAGTTCTCAGGCTTCAAAATGTTAACTGTTTATTGTCGCATTTTTCTCCAAAAAATAGGCCTTTTGCCGTATTTGAAGTGGATTTATTTGATTTTAATTGATGAAAAAGCCTCAATAAATCAAAACGTGTACCGAAACTCCAAACAAAATGCTTCCTTTGGTGGTAAAACGCAAATAAATACTGCAAAACGGCTGGTTAAATCCGGGCTCATTAAACAAACAAGCCGCCATATAAAGAATTATTCCCGACTAAATTAACCGGGAAGTTTGAATATAAATATTTGGATATATTGTATGCACATCAGTTTAATAAACATGTCCCGATTTGATAGAGTGCGATACAGCGAATATCGATTATAATTTCGTTTAGTCGAAATTAATGGTTTACACCAATCCCAATCGAGATTTTGAATCGGTGTCTGTTGTGGTCTTCAGAAAAAAACTTCTGAGCTGCCAACCAAGCTTTCGGGTGGCGAAATGCGTGGAAATCAGCTCAGAAGGTTTTTTTCTGAAGTCCATTCACATGCCAGGAATAGTGGACGTAAGTCAACAACAAAGCCCTAAAATGTTAATTAAAGGCTCAGAAAACCCCCTTTGAAACAATGTAGTTCAAAGTTTCCCAACCTCAGAGTAAAAGTTAATTTCTTTTCCTCTTTCATCCCTTTCAGCCACTCCATCCCCAACAAAGAGCATTTTTTGTTATTTTTTAATTATGTAGCTGGTTCTTTAGGTGAATATTCGGACTAATTTAAGCTGGATAACAGCCGTCCATGCTCGATTTCTTTAATGGTTTTTCTTTGAAGCTGATTGATTGAGTCGCAGCGCTTTCGGGCAACTCCAAAAGCCAAAAGAAGTCCCAAATTACCTTTTCACTTTGATTCGAATTTCGTTTCTTTTCTTACATCGGCAGTGCGATATTAAGCAGCAACCAGAAAGTGTGTCATGTATTGAATATTGTTATTTGCATTTTATTCAAATGAGCACCGGCGTTTTCAAGGTTTTGAGCTTTAAACTGTTGATGATCTCAAAATTTTTTGTAGTGTTTTGTGCCATAAAAACCCTCATTTCAAACCAAGGAAACCTTTTCCTGGCCGAACCTGCCTAAAGACGCCCCCATCAGTCTCCAGCTATAAAAAAAACTGCTGGAAATGGGGTGAAATTAGTCAAAATCTTCTGAGGGATGCGAAATATCTCCGAAGATAAATACGGGATAAATGCGAAGTCTCATTAGCGAGTTTAACTTGAAATAGGTTCGGCGAACGTCCAAGAAAAACGACTCGAAAGTCCGTAAACGATCATTCTTCGAACGTACAGGTAAAGCGATGTGCTTAAGAAACCGTTAAACTGGCCGGAAAAACTGTTGTTTGCATCAAGAATACAGAAACAGTTAGAGGATGTATTTTCGATTTTTCATAGGCCTTTGACATGCTTAATAACAAAGAGCGGTATTCTTGATGTTTCTTAAGAGTTTGACGTTTTGACATGGTTAACAGGCTTTTGCCCGGGCACTTTGCCGGTTGTTCTGTTCTTAACCGACCTAAATCCGTTCGCTCCGCAATAATTTAGCTGCCACAGAGAATGTAATGAAAAGAAAACACAACTTCCTGGTTGTTTAAGTGCAAAGTTCGTCGGCTTTCCAGAGCAAACAGCTCGCACGTTGCCTTCGTATTCCCATTCCAATGCACCACAATTAACAAGTCTCTCAATGGTTAAAACGCATTAAAAATAGACACAGCAAGCGAGAAAAAAAACGTGATTAACTCATCGGTTGGACACATTTTTTTGATTTTGGCTACGCTTTTCTGCCTCCACGTGCGAGGTAAACAGTCGTGCACACTTGTGGATTTTCACGATTCTGGTGCATGATCGTGTATTTTTGGGTTTCAGTTCGGGTTTATTTGGGGAAATGCCCAGCTGAAATCAGGATTTTGTTGCTAGAAAGGGAAGTTTAGGTATAAACCCCGTATGAGCCAGATGTTTAATAATTAATATTATCGATTGTTTTCGACATTTATTCAAATTGTTTTCGAATCCCCGCATAAAACTGCAACATTATCAGCAACAAAACATCAACAGCTCGCTACTATTTAAGTAAATCCGGCATTTTATCGCGACATTTGCAGGAAAAATAGGTCGATGCTAGAGTGAAGGCCTGATAACAAGCTGGGCTGGAATCATTTGCAATAAAGTTATTTGTAGTTGATACCCAGTTTATTAATTATCGGGCAACAGCTACAGATTCTGGCAATATTCCTCTGCATATCAGAAGTTATTAGCGTAATATCCCTCAGCAGCCGATATGGACGGAATAATGGCCCATTTCCAGGACAATTCTTTAATTTATAGTGGCGTTCCAGTAATTTTTGAGCTCAGTAAATTAAAATGTTGGAACGTCTTGCGATTCATTCCCGACATATTCCCGCATCGCAAACAGGGAAATGAGATAAGTGAAAAATTAACTGGCCTGAAAGAATGATCGTTTACACTTTCCTGCAAACGTCCCTAATGGCGCATAATCTCGTGGATATTTTGTATTCAGCCACTTTTAGCGAATTATGCCATTATTTACTGCCGGCTTAATATTTTGGGGTTACAACTGTAAAGCGGGAGTTCATCCAGGACTACTAATGCTGCCGCTTAAAGATAACGCCGAATTATACCGACGTTAATTCTGTGTCCAGGCCTCGATTTTTTTTGTACTGTTTTGTACTAATTTTACTTGGTTTACGTTGTATTGGAATGATGATCGTTTAGGCGAAAAAAATCAGGTATTTGCCAGTAATTCCTCATCGTTAATGCCGAAATAGACTGCTTTCCTCCAACTAACGAGATGGGGGCGCGCCAAAAACGGCTATTAAAATTAAATTTTCCCAAAAGCTCATATTAAATTAAATGGAGCTTCTTGCGGACTGTTGGCACAATTTCAATTTTGATGTTTTAATGGAAAATTTTCATTTCCTCGAAACTTGGCAACTTCAGCGCTCTTCTGCTGATTAAATTGACGGAAAAGAACGCGGTTTTGTGATCGATCAACGATTCGTTTTAATACATTTTTAAATATACTTACTGTTGCGGGAAATTTGCAAAAATATAATTTAAATCGATAATCTTCTTTTTAAAATAATTAGGAATCTTCCCAAGGTTTTATGGCTCATTTCTGAACATCCCGGGTAGACATGTGGATGCGGGCTTCAACCAGCGAAAGAAGAACCTTCACTAAAGTCCCAGTGTAAATTTGGTTTCATTCCGCCCAGTGGTTAATTTGTATTCATTTAAGAATCTCCCAAAGGTTTGCACGGTTAATCCGTTTTTCCCCGTCTTCTTTTATGGCTCATTTCTGAACATTCCGGTAGACATGTGGATGCGGGCTTCAACCATCGAAAGAAGAATCTTCACTTAAGTCCCGGTGTGAATTTGGTTTCATTCCGCCTAGTGGTTGATTTTTATTAATTTAGGAATCTTCCAAAGGTTTGCACGGTTAATCCGTTTTTCCCCGTCTTCCTTTATGGCTCATTTTTGAACATCTCGGGTAGAAATGTGAATGCGGGCTTCAGCCATCGAAAGGAGAACCTTCACTTAAGTCCCAGTGTGAATTTGCTTTCATTCATCCTAGTGGTTAATTTTTATTAATTTAAGAATCTTTCAAAGGTTTGCACGGTTGATCCATTTTGCCCCGCCTTCCTTTATTGCTCATTCTTGAACATCCCGGGTAGACATGTGAATGCGGGCTTCAACCAGCGAAATAAGAACCTTCATTTAAATCCCAGTGTGAATTTGGTTTCATTCCGCCTAGTGGTTGATTTTTTATTAATTTAGGAATCTTCCAAAGGTTTGCGCCGTTGGTCCGTTTTTGCCCCGTTTTCCTTTATTGCTCATTCTTGAACATCCCGGGTAGACATGTGGATGCGGTCTTCAACCAGCGAAAGAAGAACCTTCACTTAAGTCCCAGTGTGAATTTGGTTTCATTCCGCCTAGTGGTTGATTTTTATTAATTTAGGAATCTTCCAAAGGTTTGCGCGGTTGATCCGTTTTTGCCCCGTCTTCCTTTATTGCTCATTCTTGAACATCCCGGGTAGACATGTGGATGCGGGCTTCAACCATCGAAAGAAGAACCTTCACTTAAGTCCCAGTGTGAATTTGCTTTCATTCAGCCTAGTGGTTGATTTTTTATTAATTAAGGAATCTTCCAAAGGATTGCGCGGTTGATCCCTTTTTGCCCCGTCTTCCTTTATTGCCCATTCTTGAACATCCCGGGTAGACATGTGGATGCGGGCTTCAGCCAGCGAAAGAAGAACCTTCACTTAAGTCCCAGTGTGAATTTGCTTTCATTCAGCCTAGTGGTTGATTTTTTATTAATTAAGGAATCTTCCACAGGATTGCGCGGTTGATCCCTTTTTGCCCCGTCTTCCTTTATTGCTCATTCTTGAACATCCCGGGTAGACATGTGGATGCGGGCTTCAACCAGCGAAAGAAGAACCTTCACTTAAGTCCCAGTGTGAATTTGGTTTCATTCCGCCTAGTGGTTGATTTTTATTAATTTAGGAATCTTTCAAAGGTTTGCGCGGTTGATCCGTTTTTGCCCCGTCTTCCTTTATGGCTCATTTCTGAACATCCCGGGTAGACATGTGGATGCGGGCTTCAACCATCGAAAGAAGAATCTTCACTTAAGTCCCAGTGTGAATTTGCTTTCATTCAGCCTAGTGGTTGATTTTTTATTAATTAAGGAATCTTCCACAGGATTGCGCGGTTGATCCCTTTTTGCCCCGTCTTCCTTTATTGCCCATTCTTGAACATCCCGGGTAGACATGTGGATGCGGTCTTCAACCATCGAAAGAAGAACCTTCACTTAAGTCCCAGTGTGAATTTGCTTTCATTCAGCCTAGTGGTTGATTTTTTATTAATTAAGGAATCTTCCACAGGATTGCGCGGTTGATCCCTTTTTGCCCCGTCTTCCTTTATTGCCCATTCTTGAACATCCCGGGTAGACATGTGGATGCGGTCTTCAACCATCGAAAGAAGAATCTTCATTTAAGTCCCAGTGTGAATTTGCTTTCATTCAGCCTAGTGGTTGATTTTTATTAATTTAGGAATCTTCCAAAGGTTTGCGCGGTTGATCCGTTTTTGCCCCGTCTTCCTTTATTGCTCATTCTTGAACATCCCGGGTAGACATGTGGATGCGGGCTTCAACCAGCGAAAGAAGAAGCTTCACATAACATTCTTGGCAAATTTTAGTTTTTTTCGGCCTAGTGGTTGATATTTTATGCATTGAAGAACATTACAAATAATCATACAGAGTCATGCCCCCTTTTACCACTTGGAACGCCACGATTTTTTTTTTCAAATTCCTTGTTTCTTGTCTCTTCGATTTTGCCGAGTTAGAGAGGAAAAACCAAATAAAAAATCTTACAAATGATGCGTTGGTGGACATAATTTGATGTGAAGTTTTCTACTTATTGATGGCGAATTAGCCAGATGGAAATTGTGATTTTAGGCAAACTGTGCGCCATTTGAAGAATGGTAGGTAACAAAACGAGTTTCTACACTTGAATGCATTTCTATAAGTAAAACAAAGGTTTACTGTGCAAATCTATTCATATCATGTGGAAATCATATCTGCACATTCGCATGCATATATTTTTGCCTTTTATTCTTGAACAATACAAAAAAACACTGTATGGTAAAACCGATTCTACATTAATGCCTGGTTATTTTTAACATTCTCCTCAAGGATGTGGATCTAGCAACTTTATCACCGTTAAACAATTGCGACAAAATACTTGAACATCGGACTTTGAACTACCTGTAGAAATTGGACTTTGGACCGGCGTGAAACGTGCTCGACACGGATCGTGCACCAGCCCATAGCTTATACCAAGTTTGGAGGTATTTTTGAGAAATTTTAAAAAAATTGTCCTGTCTGGATAAGAGCAGGCAACAACAAGTAGGCTGTGCTTAGGGTAGCTACCCCTGACAGGCCATGGATTTTCTACGATTTCTTTCACCTCCTGCCCCTGTCAGCATGAGAAAGCCACATTTTTTCAATTTTTATATTTGAATCTGATTTGATCATTGGCTGAAGGAGGATGGTGCCAATAAAAACTGTTGTAACATAGCAAAAGACAATGAGGCGACTGACATTTAACAAAATAAAATCAGTCACAAGCACAAATTGTTTTTTTTAACTTACCTTCTCAAGGCATTCTTGTCCAATGGACTTGGGATCAACCCTAACTTCAAACACCACAGAGTTGGCCTGGCTGATAAGACACCACATTTTATCGGCTTTTTCGGTCAATGTCGATGTGAAAACACGGTGAAAGAGGCGAGTCTAAGTCAGAAAAAGTCTGTATTCGGGTTAGAGATGGGGAGATTTTCGAAAAAATCGGCGACAAATCGAAATTTTCAACGCGCAAAACACTTCCATACTATACGACGAATCGCGGGGTTTTGATCGAGCGAGCCAAAGTGATCGTGAGCCAGTGTTTTGTTTTACGCGACCAGCGTTGCCAAGTAATACCGGAAATACTTTGATGGGCCACAACAGACAAACTGTCGCGCCAAGGAGTTTCTGGCAAAATTCGACAGCAAAATTGCCTTTGCAGGTTGCACGCCTAAATATGCAGACGCCAGACAGTTAGTGGGCAACTTTCCTCAAATGGCCTCAACTGGACCAGAGAAGTTAGTAGAGAGGAGTAAAGGCCAAGAAAATCGGGGCCACAGCGGCAACATTGGCTCTGGATCAAAAGACCTACGTCCCAACTCACTCCCAATCGGTTCATCTATGAGAAGAAGCGACTGGATGGCTTTTAGCAACTCCGCCTCTCAGGTTTTATATTTGCCCATAAACCGAGTGTTGCGCTTTCCAAAGGGCGATTCAAGCGAAGTGTTTTCGAATTCTGCAACCCTTTGTTTCGTTGCGGGGTAAATATCGCTTTTTGTCGGGTCGCAGACGGTCACATTTCGAACAAACATCTTTTGTCTGTTCGAAATATGTATCTTATTCTTCTTGGTCGATGTACTCGATAAATTCCATTACGATTGTGATGGGAGGGAATCGGATAAAAAACGTTTACGTCGGTATTACACTACCCATTGTTGCCCGATTTATTGGCCAATAAATTGGGCTAATTATTTAAGGTCACCAGACATGAGCGTAAAACGTGGAATCGGGCTGCGATCGATAAATCGCACAATTTATTGCGGACTTTGAGGATAGGCCTGAGTAACACTGTGTCGTGTGACACTTTTGCGATGATGACGCTCTGTGCGTCTGTGTGCCCCAACACCTCGCCTCTAACGTGGGCACACAGCGGAATCATCGCAAAAGTGTTACACGACACAGACCCGACACAGTGTTACCCAGGCGTATTTGAGAATGTTGGAAATTATTGCAGATTGTGCACATTTTTGGGGTTATTTGTTGTTTGCTGAATGTGCAATGACGATTGCGGTACTGTTTGAGCCCTTTGAGTGTCGATTTACTCAGTTTTTTCTTGCTTTTTGGTGATTTCTTCGGTTTAAACTGGTTTGCAAAAGTTCGTAGAGCAGTAAGAGTGACTGAATTTTAGAGATTAGTAACTCAGTGAATTTTCAAGAGCCAGCGCAGTGCCGGCGGAATGGCTTGGTGCGCCAACCCAACGCACCGGCGCAGTAACTCACCGGTGCAGTTTATGTTGCAGTAAACTCATTTATATATCACGCCGTACGCCAGACGATAAATCGGTAAATGTGCTGTCGTATAGTCATGCGTCGTGGGCTCACTCGACTCACAGAGCGGCACAACAACTCAAAAGCCCAACTCAATTCAGTGTTACCCATGCCTCAGTGTACCCCACTTTGCAGAATTTTTGTATTTGGAAATCTTGATTAAGATTCTTCAGGATGGAGAAATTTTATGGAAGTTTGTTGGTACAATTAACCGCGGTTTTGCAGGCTCAAGTCCAGAAGCTTCTTAAAAATCTGAAAATGTTTTTTCGTTTTTCTGAAACTTGATTATGCTTCATTCTGTATTCTTCTTCTTCTTCATGCAGAAATGTCAATGGGCTGTTGGCTCTGTTTTCGAATGCAGATATATTTTTATAGAATTTTGTTGGCGGAATTAACCACTCTTGTGCCGGCTCAAATTCAGAAGATTCTTAAAAATTAGAAATTTTTTGGATTTTCTCAATTTTTTTTGTTTCAGTGAAGTCCTTTATGCGTCTTTATAATGTAGGAATTTCAAGTATCCGCTTGTGCTGGTTTAGTGCGCAGATTTGTTTTTATGGAAATTTGTTGGTGCAATTAACCGCGGTTCTGCAGGCTCAAGTCCAGAAGCTTCTTAAAGATCCAAAAATGCTTGAATTTTGACGAATTTTTGTTTTTGTGAAGCCTGCCATCTTGAATGAGGTTAATTGTTGCAACCAGGGTTGGTGCTGCCACCTGTGAGTTTGTGGATGAACTCCGCCACAAACGTAATAGCGTAATAAAATTTGCGGCGCACTCAGACGGGATGAGTTATAACTCATCAACTCACAGAGCGGCAACAACTCAAAAGCGCAACTCAACTCAGTGTTCCCCATGCCATATGAAAACATGAAATTGACAATATTTCGAAAACTAAATACTTTTGGAATAGACAACCCGTTATTTTTAATACTAAATGGGATAAAATTCTCAAAATTGGGGGTTTCCATTAGAAAAAATTGATCTTGGGCGCTTTTCTCAATTTCATTTTGAAACTAATTTTTCAATACTTCGTTTAAATAGTTATCGAAATTAGGCATGGGTAACATTGAGTTGAATCTGCTTCAATGGCGCTTTCAGAGCGCATTCCCCTTAGAACTGTAACTGAAATCTGAATAGGGGTAAACTGAGATGCTCTTCTAGGTTTTGCGGTTTGGTTTTAGATGGCACCACCATACCGTGTTGCAGAATACATACGTTTTCTTTTATTGAAATGATATATTTATCAGGCTGATAACTGTTTGTGAAACTTGCAGTAAAACTTGGTGAATGCAATCATCAGAAAACAATTATTGGATAAAATGCTAATCATTCCAAACGTTTCAAGTTTCGCGCTTCGAACATAGGTGGCGCAAAAGCTTCGTTTCGAAATTTAGCTTGTCCATTACGGTTAGTGTGCCGATGTGTACAGATGCGCCGTGAAACTGCCATTTAACTCAGTGTTACCCATGTCTAATCGAAATGTTATCAACATTCTATTAAAGTAAGTCTTTTTCTACAAGGAATGCAACTCAAATTAAATAATACATAATGTCGTTTAAGAAAAATTACCTAATAATTTTTCTAAAGCTTACAGCTGTCATTATACATCTTAACTGTCAGTTAAGTGCACCTACAGCCTACAGTTAAGTGCCAGCACCGAAGGTGACATGATAATCACGCGAAAAAGACGTGCGAGTGTTAAGTCAAAGTCACAAATTTCGTCACGTCATGTGGACGTGATTATCGCAGCAATATGTCACAGTAAAATGACGTCCCTTGTCGTGTCGTAAAACAAAATGAAACAATGTAAAGGTTTTTAAAAGCATATTTATTACATACGTTAGAAATGAAATGTGTACATACTTAAACATGTTTAAGTATGTTACTATACAATTAAAAGAAGTAACAAAAACATGGAAATAGTATAAAACAAGTGCATAAAAATAGTCAAATAAACAACAATTGGACTTTAAAAAAGAGAAAAAAAAGAAAAATTTAAAAAGACGCATTTCAATGAGAAAAATTCTAGTTATTTTAACCTCAAAACGACCCTAAAATCCCGAAACTACATTTGGGAGCACCTCGTACTATAAATATGTGAAAATACCACGCCACTAGTCGGCAACCAGCAAAACAGCATAGCGCGTTTAGTTGCCTATACATGAATGAGGTGTTTGTATTTAAAGAACTTGAACGGCTTCCGAAAATACATAAATATGTTAAAAAATGTCTACATTTTCCGTTAAAAAAGGAAAATTGCTTAGGGGAAATTGGTATTTTAGTTCGTTCTGTTGGTATTTACGCACTGGCGCATAGCATTGTTGGAAATGAATTAAAGATGGCTGTTCGCGATGACCAAGTATGATCAGCGACGGTCAGAAATAATGTTTTCCCTTTAATTTTCCATTTTCTTCGGTTTTTCACTCGTAGAACTGCTTTCAGGTTTAAACGAAACGGGCGCGTGCTATTTTCGTGCGGTTTGTGCTTCGTTAATAGGTCTCAAAGTGCAATGTTAGTTCTAAGTGTCTTGTACATAGGAGTACGATTTTACTAGTTATGTATGTATTTTGATAAAAGTGCTAAGTGGAAGCGGGTGGTTTGAGTGGCCCCAGGAGGGAGGAAGCCGGAGGAACGTAAGTACCAAAACTATCCATGGGATTTGTTGTTTTAACACGCCTTATCACAAATCCTTTCCCAACTGCGTGTCGTCTATGGCGCACTCTGGGTATTTCGAAATAAAAATTGAAAATTTCGCTCTTACCCAAGCCGGGTAGTCGAAATCGGACCGTTTCGCAATCAGGCAATCATTAACCTTGCCACCTTTTCGTTTAATTAGCCTAGCTTTTCGGCCCCAATTTACTGTACCCGCATTGCCGGCGTTGAATCCTGAAAACAGCTGTTCGCCTTTTACATTTAGACGATGATGGTATCCTGTTCCTTTAGCAACACCACAGAGAACCTCCCAGTTTAGTGGCGTCATTTACTTATCGAAAAAGGCCTAGTTATCAGCCCTGCAGTTGTCTTAAGTACTGCTAGTAGTAGGCAACTGGGTCATGAACGATTTTTCACTTGTACTATGCGGAAAAGAGGCATCAGAAGGTGCTAAACTAAAGCCTTTTACACAATTATTACTTCGAAAAAGTGGGCCCTAATGAGACAAATCCCAGCTGTTGATATTCCTTGATTACACTACCACTTGTTGACAAATTGCGCTTACCTATTTTATCAGCAGGTTATTTTTAATATTGTTGAAAACTCCCACTTAATTAACGTGTTTACTTCATTTTTCATCCAGTGTAGACATTTTTTAAATTCTCGTCCACTTTTCTATTGGTTTTCTCCAGTTGCTTCAACATTGGCATAATTCCTTTTAAGGGGTTACTGGGGCATGCCAACATAACAGCGTATTTGTGGTTAGATTTTTCAATATGCTCTTCAAAACTCGTCTATGCCTGAAGTTTACGTTCTTTTTGGAGTAAACTAGACATGGAAACCAATGGGAAGAAGGGGACAGTACCTATATCACCCTGTATGTAAGGGTTTAGGAGAATGGTGGGGTTTTCGGTCAATCGTTTGCAAAAAAAACACGTTCTCGTAAAAAATGTTAGAGTGCGAGCAATTTTCCGCCACCGATGGGCCTTTTCTCTAACTCCTGGCCCTCTAACACCTGAGTTCAGTTGATCTCACTATTCTTTTGCTGGTAATTAGTGAAAGAAAACAGGAAGAGACAGTAGTATGAGGTATGTGTCTAGTCAAAAACAATAATTAGTGATAAAACTCTTAATAATTTACCTGGTGTGATCATTTTCGACCAATATAACCAAGCAAAGGTCGACATTGGTCCTATTAATATCTAGAGTTTTATTTGTACCAGGTCGACTTAAATCAACTTATAATAATTACTTATGTACTTAGTTGCACCGTTCAACGTTGACGGGTCTAATTATTTTGGTAAGGAAAAGTTTAAACACATTCGGATCAAATGCGAACAACTAAATATCAATTAAATTGGAGATAGGCAACTTTGTTCGCTATCAGTGCTATTTTTAGCTAGATATTTAACTGATTTAAGTACCTCTACTGACCAAACGCATTTAATTAATTCAATTAATTGATCTCCCTCAAGGTTGTAGGCGCGTCAATTTGCAGACTCAAAAATTGAGGACTGTTCAAATTGAGTAATTGGGACGCAGCACTTACCTTTAAGTCACACTGAGCAATTAGTAAGGTAACTGTTACTATTTAAATTTTCGAAGTTTCACCGGTTTTATGATGCGTATAGATCGGATTAAGGATTATGTGTTGTTGGCAAAAGCCCCAGGTTAAGCTAGTTGAAAATTCCGAAAGCAGCAGTTTTTAAAAGCAAAATTTTGAGTTTTAGTATTGCAAATTCGTAAAAACCACCAGGCAGCTGTATAGTTTATGTCCATTCTTCGGGACATTAGCGATATCCGCTGGTTATTTTTTAGGGCATCACCTATTAAAGTTGCAATCGGTTCACACTTAATGTTGCTTTTTTATTGGTTTTCTCCAGTTGTTTCCACATTGGCATAATTCCTTTTAAGGGGTTACTGGGACATGCCAACATAACAGCGTATTTGTGGTTAGATTTTTCAATATGCTCTTCAAAACTCGTATATGCCTGAAGTTTACGTTCTTTGTGGAGTAAACTAGACATGGAAACCAATGGGAAGAAGGGGACAGTACCTATATCACCCTGTATGTAAGGGTTTACGAGAATGGTGGGGTTTTCTTCGGTCAATGGTTTGCAAAAAAACACATTCTCGTAAAAAATGTTAAAGATCGGCCGATGGGCCTTTCTCTAACTCCTGGCCCTCTAACACCCGAGTTCAGTTGTTTATCTCACTATTCTTTTGCTGGTAATTAGTGAAAGAAAACAGGAAGAGACAGTAGTATGAGGTATGTGTCTAGTCAAAAACAATAATTAGTGATAAAACTCTTAATAATTTACTTGGTGTGACCATTTTCGACCAATATAACCAAGCAAAGGTCGACATTCGTCCTATTAATATCTAGAGTTTTGTTTGTACCAGGTCGACTTAAATCAACTTATAAAAATTACTTATGTACTTAGTTGCACCGTTCAACGTTGACGCCTCTAATTATTTTAGTAAGGAAAAGTTTAAACACATTCGGATCAAATGCGAACAACTAAATATCAATTAGATTGGAGATAGGCAACTTTGTTCGCTATCAGTGCTATTTTTAGCTAGATATTTAACTGATTTAAGTACCTCTACTGACCAAACGCATTTAATTAATTCAATTAATTGATCTCCCTCAAGGTTGTAGGCGCGTCAATTTGTAGACTCAAAAATTGAGGACTGTTCAAATTGAGTAATTGGGACGCAGCACTTACCTTTAAGTCACACTGAGCAATTAGTAAGGTAACTGTTACTACCTAAATTTTCGAAGTTTCACCGGTTTTATGATGCGTATAGATCGGATTAAGGATTATGTGTTGTTGGCAAAAGCCCCAGGTTAAGCTAGTTGAAAATTCCGAAAGCAGCAGTTTTTAAAAGCAAGATTTTGAGTTTTAGTACTGCAAATTCGTAAAAACCACCAGGCAGCTGTATAGTTTGTGTCCATTCTTCGGGACATTAGCGATATCCGCTGGTTATTTTTTAGGGCATCGCCTGTTAAAGTTGCAATCGGTTCACACTTAATGTTGCTTTTTTATTGGTTTTCTCCAGTTGTTTCAACATTGGCATAATTCCTTTTAAGGGGTTACTGGGGCATGCCAACCTAACAGCGTATTTGTGGTTAGATTTTTCAATATGCTCTTCAAAACTCGAACATGCCCGAAGTTTACGTTCTTTGTGGAGTAAACTAGACATGGAAACCAATGGGAAGAAGGGGACAGTACCTATATCACCCTGTATGTAAGGGTTTAGGAGAATGGTGGGGTTTTCGGTCAATCGTTTGCAAAAAAACACATTCTCGTAAAAAATGTTAGAGTGCGAGCAATTTTCCGCCACCGATGGGCCTTTTCTCCAAATCCTGGCCCTCTAACACCTGAGTTCAGTTGATCTCACTATTCTTTTGCTGGTAATTAGTGAAAGAAAACAGGAAGAGACAGTAGTATGAGGTATGTGTCTAGTCAAAAACAATAATTAGTGATAAAACTCTTAATAATTTACCTGGTGTGATCATTTTCGACCAATATAACCAAGCAAAGGTCGACATTGGTCCTATTAATATCTAGAGTTTTATTTGTACCAGGTCGACTTAAATCAACTTATAATAATTACTTATGTACTTAGTTGCATCGTTCAACGTTGACGGCCTCTAATTATTTTAGTAAGGAAAAGTTTAAACACATTCGGATCAAATGCGAACAACTAAATATCAATTAGATTGGAGATAGGCCACTTTGTTCGCTATCAGTGCTATTTTTGCTAGATATTTAACAGATTTAAGTACCTCTACTGACCAAACGCATTTAATTAATTCAATTAATTGATCTCCCTCAAGGTTGTAGGCGCGTCAATTTGCAGACTCAAAAATTGAGGGCTGTTCAAATTGAGTAATTGGGACGCAGCACTTACCTTTAAGTCACACTGAGCAATTAGTAAGGTAACTGTTACTACCTAAATTTTCGAAGTTTCACCGGTTTTATGATGCGTATAGATCGGATTAAGGATTATGTGCTGTTGGCAAAAGCCCCAGGTTAAGCTAGTTGAAAATTCCGAAGGCAGCAGTTTTTAAAAGCAAGATTTTGAGTTTTAGTACTGCAAATTCGTAAAAACCACCAGGCAGCTGTATAGTTTGTGTCCATTCTTCGGGACATTAGCGATATCCGCTGGTTATTTTTTAGGGCATCACCTATTAAAGTTGCAATCGGTTCACACTTAATGTTGCTTTTTTATTGGTTTTCTCCAGTTGTTTCAACATTGGCATAATTCCTTTTAAGGGGTTACTGGGGCATGCCAACATAACAGCGTATTTGTGGTTAAATTTTTCAATATGCTCCTCAAAACTCGTCTATGCCTGAAGTTTACATTCTTTGTGGAGTAAACTAGACATGGAAACCAATGGGAAGAAGGGGACAGTACCTATATCACCCTGTATGTAAGGGTTTACGAGAATGGTGGGGTTTTCGGTTAATGGTTTGCAAAAAAAACACATTCTCGTAAAAAATGTTAAAGATCGGCCGATGGGCCTTTTCTCTAACTCCTGGCCCTCTAACACCCGAGTTCAGTTGATCTCACTATTCTTTTGCCTGGTAATTAGTGAAATAAAACAGGAAGAGACAGTAGTATGAGGTATGTGTCTAGTCAAAAACAATAATTAGTGATAAAACTCTTAATAATTTACCTGGTGTGATCATTTTCGACCAATATAACCAAGCAAAGGTCGACATTCGTCCTATTAATATCTAGAGTTTTGTTTGTACCAGGTCGACTTAAATCAACTTATAATAATTACTTATGTACTTAGTTGCACCGTTCAACGTTGACGCCTCTAATTATTTTAGTAAGGAAAAGTTTAAACACATTCGGATCAAATGCTAACAACTAAATATCAATTAGATTTGAGATAGGCCACTTGGTTCGCTATCAGTGCTATTTTTAGCTAAATATTTAACAGATTTAAGTACCTCTACTGACCAAACGCATTTAATTAATTCAATTAATTGATCTCCCTCAAGGTTGTAGGCGCGTCAATTTGCAGACTCAAAAATTGAGGGCTGTTCAAACTGAGTAATTGGGACGCAGCATTTACCTTTAAGTCACACTGAGCAATTAGTAAGGTAACTGTTACTACCTAAATTTTCGAAGTTTCACCGGTTTTATGATGCGTATAGATCGGATTAAGGATTATGTGCTGTTGGCAAAAGCCCCAGGTTAAGCTAGTTGAAAATTCCGAAGGCAGCAGTTTTTAAAAGCAAGATTTTGAGTTTTAGTACTGCAAATTCGTAAAAACCACCAGGCAGCTGTATAGTTTGTGTCCATTCTTCGGGACATTAGTGATATCCGCTGGTTATTTTTTAGGGCATCACCTGTTAAAGTTGCAATCGGTTCACACTTAATGTTGCTTGAAAGCAATACTGTTGAATGTTGGATGAGAATTTATTAGGGAATTGTAAATTTAGATAATACTATTTTTATACAGGAACGTTTTTGTTTACAAATTTATGGAAATATTATTTATGGGCCAGTGCCAAGTGGTAAAGATCGAGGTCTCCGACCTTAAAGGTTATCAGCTGCCATTTTAATACAAACAAATTGATTTGTACATAATACCGATATCTGATCGGAAAATTTCGCTTTCATTTTGTCTTTCCGTGGCCCCCGTCCGTACCTTTCGAAAGCCAGCACTTTTCTTCAGTCACTTTTCAATCTTGATGAACCTTGAGCGATCAGGCGGTGGGCTTAAATCGAATTTAATCTTTTTGTCTACTATATATAATGAGAATTTTCCGAGATTCGAAACATTATGGGATTTGCCCAGACTGTTGTTCTGTTGACGTTGTTCATTGTTCCCTGGAGGTCCTAATGCGAGTACATAAAATCATCGGTTGAGAATGTAAATATTGCAATATTTATATAGATATTAAGGTGTTTCGTTCAGGGTTTTTATGATGGATTCCATCCCGCAGCAGCTATTTTTTTCGTAGCGTGGGTCGTTATCAAATTGTATATTGGGAATGCAGCAATGTTTCCCTAAATTATCTAGTTAATGTATTAATTACAAAAGGACCGAAAGCAAGAAGGCAGAAATTTCCAGTAGTACAAATGCTCTAAACGTTTTTTTTTGGGGAGGGCCCTAGTAACTTTTTAGTATCTTCTGAAATATTATATGTAATTTTGTTCTTGTTTGTTCCAGACTGTAAAATGCAGACTATGGAGAAACCTCCTCATCAATTAACGACACAGACAAAGCAGAGAGAGTCACCGATGACCATTCAAAGTGTGGAAACGGCCCCGTCTAGTGGAGTGAAATCGGCGGAGCCTCCGCCTTTGGAGATCTGCTTTGTTTGTGGCAACAGAGGCCACCCCAGGTCATACCCGTTGAGCTCCAAACCTAGATCGGACCGATCGACTCGCGATCCGTACTTTCCATTTTTGGATAGTCACGAGCCTCCTAAAGGCTATCCAAAATTCTGGGGTAGGTTGGAGGGCCATCTTAATGTGTACTATACTGGTGTAAGGTGTTACGAAAATGGTCTGGTATTCTGTTAATGGTTTGCAGAAAACAGGTCATATTTTTTATGTCCTTCGCAAGCTAAAAGGTTGGCGAAAGGTTTCAAAACGTTTTGTGCAGTGGGTTTTGGGGATGCATTATTTTTGTAATAAGTATTTGTGCGATTTGTTCATTGGTCTGTATGTGCTGTTTGCTCTGAGGATGTGTCCATAGTCCAGTACCTAGTGGTAGGCAGATCGCTTTGTAAGTTCTTGTAGCCGTTTTTGCGCTGATCCCTCTGTTTTGTAGGTCAGCGATTAAAAGTGTTTTGTCCTTGTTCAAATAACATTTGAACATTGTAGTAGAGATTTGTTGGGCTTGTGACTTTTTTCTATATTGAATTCCGAAAATGGTGCGCCCCTGTCGAAGATCTTCGGGACGGTCACCACAAGTGCTATTTCCGGGTTTAGCGATTGAAAGGTTGATTCTCCAGCTTATCATAGTCGCGACAATTTTAGCATCCTGTAGATAAGTGGTCATTGTTTTCTTTTGGGTGGCTCACTTGTCAGAGCTGACCGATGACCATTGTCTTGAATTTGAAGGATGTGAGAAATCACACTATAGCGTTCGGCGGGAGGTCTACTTTTGGTACCCTTTAGGATCAGCCCACATTCCAATGGCGCGACCATCCAAGGGGCCGAAACCCAAATCGTGGGAAACATCTTTCCCTCACCCTGCTTCTCTAATTTTGACCACGCAAGTCGAAAGAAGGGACGAAAAAGTAGAGAGAGTCGTCGACACACACTTCTCGGAAGCAGTCGTGATCACTCACTCGTCGGGACTACACTCAGTAGTCATCTCAACACAGTCTTCGCCACACACTCTTCGGGACTACACCCAGTAGTCATCTCAACACAGTCTTCGCCACACACTCTTCGGGACTACACCCAGTAGTCATCTCAAGACAGTCTTCGCCACACACTCTTCGGGACTACACCCAGTAGTCATCTCAAGACAGTCTTCGCCACACACTCGTCGGGACTACACCCAGTAGTCAGCTCCAAAAAGTAAAGAGCAGTCTTGCACTCAACCTCGCCAGAAAGAGCTGTCACCACAAATAGTCACAAGTCTACAAAGGTATAACTGCCCAGCCCAATCGCACACTGAAGTAATAAACGGTGGTTACCAGTACTGGTTTCGCACTTGGCAAAAGGCCATAACGCTTATTATTTCCTCGACTGCCCCAACTATACCCACGAAACACTAATCTCAAAACCCTTTGGTCCTTCGAGTAAAACATAGTTCTCCCCAAATTATTCCGGTGTTGCAATCCAAAGGTTCGAAATAGCATCTGCGGAACAGTCCTCTTAGTGGCGTTTTCTGCGTGCTTTGTGAATTTCGGTTTAGAATCAATCGCACTTTACGTGAGCTCTTGCTTTGGTGGTTTGATCATCTGGTGAATTGTGCGGGTGTCCGCTTTAATAAGTGTAAATTCGTTGGGGGATTTGGTGCTGACTCCATTTGGAACAGTTTTGTTTCTGGTCGTAAAACAATTGTTTTTAAAACCAGAAAAAAATTGGCGCAGTCGATAGGATGTTGTAATTAGGGATTTTAATGTACGGTAACTGGTTTGTTTGAAAACTGTTCAAATTTATCCATGGTTTTCGTTTGGACTGGCTGTTTTCAAATTGATCGAAGTCTCTTCTTTGAAGAAAGAAGCTTTTTTCAAATTCAGCTATTCGTATGTTTTTTCAAGGGGATCATTTCTTTCCATTTCATTGTCATATTGAGGAAAATGGTAGTATGTGTTTTTGGTGAATGATTTGCGAAACAAACTCTGTTTTTCTTGGGCCAACGTTTCGGCCTGATTTTTTAGTCTGCGGGTGCTAAAAAAAATTCGAATCATTGACCGAAAACTGCCACCATTCTTGTATCATCTTAGATACTGTATTAATACAGGGTGATTCAGGTTTAAACTGGGGGACAACTTAACGTTAGAATAATGTCCCTTCATGATATAAAAATTTTTCCTAAATCGCATAGTTTCGGAGATACAGAGCGTATAAAAAATTTTTCTAGTTTTTTGTTCTTAAGTTTGAAATTGTAGTAATTGTAGTGAAATTAGACGTATTTGCATTTCGAATTTCACTACAATCGGAGGGAAGGTGCAAAACTTCTGCAGACAAAACTAGAAAACAAACTTGAACGCTCTGTATCTCTGAAGCGATGCGATTTAGGGATTTGTCTTTATGTTATGTCAAGTTTGACCCTAAATCACCCTGTATAGTAAAATGCTGATGGCCGGGGAAACCATCTTATAGGGTTTTTTTCTTGCAGGTAAATCGGACCCGTCCATCTACGCGGCTTGTAGCCTGTGCTATCAACTGCTCATGCAACAATGGGACCAATATGAACAGACGGCCAAGCCTCATTCGGAGCGGCTCTATTGGCTGAAACGGGTGGATAATGGCCCTTATACAGGCGCTGATATGAACATGCAAGGAGAGTACGCGGCTCAAATGCTCGGATTGAATACGGAAGGAGGCGTTGTGCCCGTTGCCTCGCAAACATCCAAGCCTGTCAGCCGCGAGGACTCCAATAGGATCCGAGTCTCTCCTAGACCTGTTTCAGCTCCGGTAAGTTTGTGTCTATAGAACGTTAAACTTGCGCTCAAAATGCCTCAGTTTTGTGAAATGTAAATACCGGCCAGTTGAAATATGCGATAATGTTCTGCATCGATTTTCGAAAAACAGCATGTTCTGACGGTTGAAGTCTAAAAATATGAAAAGTGGCGTATAAATAGAACCCTCAGTAAGTCAGTCTTAGTCAGAACGGTTGAAAATAAAAAAGCAGTCAACTTCAGGTAAGTTCTATCCGCACAGTTTTGATCTGGCTCAGTTACGCGTTCATTGTAATATCGTTGCGCGATTAAAGTAACTGAGTCGCACTTTCATTTATCTTAACCGAGTAGCGTAAGCGACCGCCTGACACGATCGAGGCTAGTTTTCAACGGCGTGTCAAACAAAAGGGAAGCGATAAGCGATAGCTAAAAGGAAACGCGATTTCTCTATTCTTTTGTTAGGAATACGCACTCTTCGCGGTGTGTGTGGACTTGCTGACGTCACTTTCGGTCGTACGGTACTGCGATCAGGTACGCATTGTCATGTTGCCAAGTTGGGCACGAAAATCCCTAAAGTTCCCACTCTCTGCTGGTCCTTTCCTTTTAACTCACGATACTTTGGAAACATTCAATTGCGTCATGTAACAACACATAGATTGAAAAGAAATCAAGCAATAAAATTCAAGGCTGTGGATCTAGTGGTTTTTTCCATTAACACGGAACCTGTATTGGTACTCGATTATACAAAAATGCTTATATTTGTGCAAAAGCCGGGTTTTTTTTTTATCAAAACATCTAGGGAAAGCGTTGAAATTGGGAACGCAGCATTTTCAGTTTTCTGCCCTCGTGCCTCTGGAAGAATTCAGCGATTTGTCTTAGTTGCTTAAAAAGTGTTACAATGAAACAGTGTTAAAACCCCGAGCATAAGGAAAGGTCCAGCGGCAATAAAATTGTGCATTTCGAAACGGTTTTCCGAGCGCTTTTCGTGGAAGAACTCTGAATAGTGTAGGAGAGAGTAGGTCATGTGAAGAAGGAGATCTCGCAATATTTTGGGGGTGTGTCGTCTGTGCAGTCATCTGCGGTTTTTCGTGTGGGTAAAAACGGTTTTCATGTGATGGCACCGAAAACAGCCAGGATTACCATACTACCGATAAGCGGTGTAAGTAGGCGATAGTTTTAATTGCACCGCCGGTTTGAAACCACTTTTCTACTAATTAAAACAAAAAAAAAGTGTAGTTGTTTCTGATTATATCGGAGACCAGTCAAAACATCGGTAGTTATTTCAGGCAACACCTTGTCGAATTTACAATTCAAATTCACATTGGGTGAATCGTTGCGACAAGTGATAAGTTGAGTACGCAGTAGACACTTCGGAACCAATAGTGGATTTGAGGTGTTGGAAAAATCACTCCTGGAGAGGGATTTCGTTGATTGCTTTGATTAATTCGGTTTTGGTATGCGCGTGGTTCGAAGTTCAATTTAATCTTTGGAAATTAGAATTGTTAACTATTCAGTGATTCATCAATTACATTACTATGACGAGAGGCAGAGTCGTAAGCAGTTGTTTATTACACAAGTGCAATAAAATAATTACTGATAAATAGTGAAACAGTTGTATTTTATTGGCTGGAAAGGCCAGATGCTCGTTCTGGGCGATTATATTTCACCTACAACCTTCTTGTGTTAAAAAACGAATAGTTCAAATTATTACCTGATAAAATGATATAGTAAAAAATATATACAGGGTGATTCAAAAGTGCCGTCATTCCTCTGGGGGTGTTTTGGGAGTACAGGAAAAATAGTAAAAAAATTAATTCTTATCAAAAACTGAGATATTTGCCAAAAACTAGATAAGAAATACGGCAACGATGCTTTTCAAGGTAATCTGCCTAATTAACATTACGTAAATACCTGTTACTTCTTAATTATTGAAAATTGTAGTAACCATGGATAAACACAACAAAGAAAGAGATAGCAATAGAAATATTTTGAGGTTAGGATAACCCTGTCCAATTTTGCCGTCAGTGCTGCCATTCTGTCATGTCTGTGCGTTCGTATAGTAGTTGGGTGGGGGGGTTGTGTAGTGGGTTTTGGGGGTGTCTTATTCGTGTTATTAGTCTTAGTGCAATTTGTTCTGTTGTTTGTGTATAACGTTTTGTCCTTTCTGTTCCGTTGGTCATGAGTATATGTCCAAAGTCTAGCAAGGGTCTACAAATAGCTTTATATATTTTGGTGGCGGTGTTTGTGCTAATTCCTCTGTCTTTGTAGGTTAGTGATCGGAAGTGTTTTGTTCTCTTTATTGTTTCTGCCCTGATGTTTCGTATGTGTTTAGTGAATTTAAGTTTGTGGTCAATTGTGATTCCAAGGTATTTAACGTCGTTTTTTGGTTGTGTCGTTTGGCCGTCTGCAGTTATTGTAGGGGAGTCAGCGTTGAGTCTGTGGTTTGTGAGCAGAAGTTGGTTTTTTTGACGCGTTTGGTGTTAGTCTCCATTTATAAAACCATGTCATTGTGTTGTTTGTTAGTGTTTGGAGTCTTTGCGCTGCTCTCTCAGTAGTAGCTGCCATCCTTTTTCGGGCAGATGAGTGATATACCTAAACTCGCTTCACATGTAGACAAACATCTCCTGTGTAAGGTTATGAATCAATGATTAATATTAATCAAATAAAATACAATTAAGTTGTTAAATCACAAGATGTTGACGAAGTTCTGCCCGTTTAACTCCAGACATGTTTGTTCCTCAATACCTTTATTGTGCACTCTTCGCCGCAGTCTGGGATCACCTTTTGATCAGCTTCTCGTATTCGGTTAATTAACTCCTGCTCAATTTGTACCGGTGTTCGGAAGATCAGAGATTTAATGTGTCCTTGTGTCCTGTGTATCTTACATACATGGTGGGAATGTGGCCCTTCCTCTGGGGAGTTATAGGGACAATTCTCCGGTGCCTGGGAAAGTGTCAGTGGTTGTGCAATGCTCCGAGCACTCCTGGAAGGCTCTGCTGCAATTATCTCCAATACTTGTGCCTCTGTGTCTGGAACTCGAGCACCTCTAAATCGTCCACAATCTGCGTCAATTCCTGGAGCCAATCGTCCAGTGTCTCTAGCCCTTTGCTGGTGTAAGGTCTTACACCTTCTGCTATGTTAGTGTGGCATTTTCCTATAACTAATCACATATCCGCAAATTCGGTGTTGGTGTAGATTGTGTGAAAGGAGCTTCAAAGTAAGTCACAGATTGACAAATGGTTGTTATTATTGACAAAGGCTATCTACCTGTAACTAACTGTTAATGACAAAAAACATCATTGCCGCTTTGACTTTTCATCAAAAAATTGTAGAAGAGGTCTTTTTTGATATCAAAAATTTTCGTAATTTGAAGCAAAGATCGTAATTTTTCTTTTCGAATGGTTAAGTATTCCAAAAGGCTACCAAGCAACCATGGGACTATTTTAAAATAATACTTAATAACAAAGTTGAAATTCGATTTTCAACTGTTAATATCTTCTATAAAGTACTCTCCAAGTGAGCCCCTATAACCCCTTAAAAGGAATGACGCCACTTTTGAATCACCCTGTATAATAAAGTAAAAAAATTAATAACAGGCGAGGACCAGGTGGAAAGAGTTGTTGAGGTTCCAACTTCAAGAACAAATTTTAACACGAAAACACTGGAAATGGTGAAATGGGGATGCAGTTTAGGGGTTGAAACATCGAAATGTGACCTCCTAGCGGAAAACGTTCAATGGCAGAGTTGTAGATAAAAAAAATCTCAAACTTTGATAGCTTTTGACCTTTGAGACAATTGTTCCTGGACTATAAGGGTAGTTTTTTCGAAAAATGTACATAACTCGAAAACTAGTCGTCTTTTGAACTGCAAAAAAATCATGCTTACTCAACACCAAAAACAGCATACTTTTTAAACAAATACATTACATACAAATTTGAAAAAATGAACTTCTGAAAAATCGGTTTTTCGCCATTTTGATGGTTAATTTGAGGTTCCCAATCTCAAAAAGTGTTAAATGCAAAAGTTTGATATTTTTTTATTAGAGAGTTATTGGACGGTCAATAACGGGATGCAGTAATAAAGTTTGTGGTATTTTGACTCATACGCCGGCGCAATTGAGTCTAAAAATAAGGGACCCCTTAATAAGGATACTGTAAGAGTTATTGGACAGTCAATAAGGACAAGCAGTAATAAAGTTAGTGGTATTTTGACACATACGCCGGCGCAATTCAATCAAAGAATAAGGGATCCCTTAATAAGGATACTGTTCTGTGCTAATTGTGCAGCGATACTGTACAGCTTTATTTCTACTTTAAACTGGCAGTTGACAGTTCTAACGATCTCTTGCCGAATATTTCATTGTATACATAACCTAGTTTCTATTTCCGCACGTTTTTCCATTGTAATAATTAAGTGGAAATGATCAAACTGCGTCTAAAATCCTATAAAAAGGGAAACAATACAAAGACAACAAGCTAAAGTTAATTTAATTCTGTAAAGTTAGGTTAGACCCTTTTAATATTGAGATCAGTGAACTTGACACCCCAATAACTACCATTTCGTTAAAGAAATACAGCTAATGCAGTATTAAAATAAGGATTAACCTTATTACTACATGACAGTATTTATAATTTTCAATAACTCTCTAATTGTGCAGCGATACTGCACGTTTTATTTCTACCTTAAACTGGCAGTTGACATTTCTAACCTCTGTGTCTAACGTCCGCAAAAGATAACCCGGTTTCAGATACACGTGTTTTTCAATTCAGAATTTTTTTGAATGAGAAATGCTCAAACAGCATCAAAAATCCAATAAAAAAGGTAAATAATACAAAGTCAACAACGTTAAATTCTGTAAGGTTAGGCACAGAGGTTAGGTTGAAGGTTAGAGTCTTTTAATACTGAAAGCAGTGAACTAGACATACCAATAACTATCATTTCGTTAACGAAATAAAGCTAATGCAGTATTAAAATAAGGATTAACCTTATTACTACATGACAGTATTTATAATTTTCAATAACTCTCTAATTGTGCAGCGATACTGCACGTTTTTCTACCTTAAACTGTCAAGTTGACTGTCTAACCTCTGTTGTCTAACTCCGCAAAGATAACCCGGTTTCAGATACACGTGTTTTTCAATCAAATTTTTTTGATGAGAATGTCTCAAACAGCATCAAACCATAAAAAGGTAAATAATACAAAGTCAACCTTCAATTCAGAATTTTTTTGAATGAGAAATGCTCAAACAGCATCAAAAATCCAATAAAAAAGGTAAATAATACAAAGTCAACAACGTTAAATTCTGTAAGGTTAGGCACAGAGGTTAGGTTTAAGGTTAGATAGTCTTTAATACTGAAAGCAGTGAACTAGACATTCCAATAACTATCATTTCGTTAACGAAATAAAGCTAATGCAGTATTAAAATAAGGATTAACCTTATTACTGCATTACAGTATTTATAATTTCCAATAACTCTCTATTATCTCCAACTCTGCCATTGAACGTTTTCCGCTTCGAACGTTTCAACCCCTAAACTGCATCCCCATTTCACCACTTCCAGTGATTTCGTGGTTAAATTTAAATTTTTCTTAAAGTAGGAACCTCAACAACACTTTCCACCTGGTCCTTGCCTGTTATTAATTTTTTTCTTTATGTTTCAGAGAGTATTTAAGAGTACCGACGATTCACGAATACTTTTAAAGTAACGGCAATCAACTCCCCCGTTTTTGTTCTCGCATTGGATAACACGCACAAAAATGGCGAAAAAACCCAGAGTTTTTACTGAGTACATTTTTTAAACGTTTGCATAAGCAAAACAATGTGGGGTTTACTGTAAATAAGCCATCACTTATCACGTACCCTGTTAATAAATAATGATAAACCGAATGTTGCAAAACAGCTCGGAATATAACTGGGACCGGTTGGCTTAATTAATGGTCCGGCACAACCTTTAATCTTGGGGCTCGATAAAAAGCCCATACACGGTATTAAATAAACAAATTCTCTAAATGGCATGTCAAAAGTGTAGCAGGAAACATCCAGTTAGAGCCGGTGAATGGTTTTGTTGACTGATAACGAGCACTAAAAGTGATGCATCATTCTAATAGCGCCGACTTTTCTTTTGGAGTTTTTGTATTTTTGCCCGAAAAAGGCTCAATTGCTTTCGAAAATCACCGCCCTCTGTGTTCGATTCGTTTCAGGTTGCGTCGACTGGATTGGATCGGGACGAAATGGTACCAGAAGGTGCGTTGGATCTCACTCATTCATCGCAACAGTCTGTATCAGCACCAGTGCAATCCGTCTCAGTCCCACCCATCCTCTACAACCAGAACTCAAACTCTTCTACTGGTACCGACATTTTGGATCTTAGTATGCCAGATAAAAATTCAGTCACGGAGGTGAGTGTCAGCAAAAGGGTCAATTCAATATTTGCGAATAACTCTTCAATGTCTTCGGCAGGTGTGTTATGTTTGTGGCGACGAGTTCAAGCGAGGAAGTCTCGATTTTATTGCCTCCAAGCAAGTAGCCGACTCAGCAATGCAGCCGTTTTTTCCCAGTCTGATCGAGCATCCAAGGCCGAGCAGAAGTAGACCCATTGACTCTTTGGGCCGCGTCCAGGCCTGTGTGGATTGTCAGCAACATTTGCTGAAGCAGTGGATCACGTTCCAGGGCCAGGGTAAGCCAAAATAACTGAAATGGTTTATAAGCGACACCAGTTTTGCATCAGCAAGCCAGAAAACTAGTACAGTCAAACCCCTTTTTTGGCCTCTTGCCTTTGCAATAATTTATTTCGAAATTTCCTGGGTATCAGTCAATTTTATTGTTTATTATTTAAAATGTTACAAATACGTTTCGGTGTCTTTCTCCACCATCATCAGTTTGTATGTTTAGATGTTTCTACCTTCACATTTGATTGGACATTCTTTTTCAATGTCCAATCAAATGTGAAGGTAGAAACATCTAAACATACAAACTGATGATGGTGGAGAAAGACACCGAAACGTATTTGTAACATTTTAAATAATAAACAATAAAATTGACTGAAACCCAGGAAATTTTGAAATAAATTGAAGGACAGTCAGGAAAATATACACAACTTTGCAATAATATAATAGTTCGGATTACTGTATTTCATTTACAATATTCTGTATCATAAAACACGAAAAACAGTTATTTCTCAACAGTATTTTGTTCCCGGTTAAAGCACCGAGATAAAATGAGATGAGAAAAAATGTTACACTTGGATCAGGAGATCGTCGAAAACCGCAAAAATCTGGATTTTTCGTCTCATTATCACGTAAAAAGCCAATCAATCGGTCAAGTCATCAGAAGTGCCGCATATTGAGCAGTGATATAATTCAATCAACTAGCAACTGGTGACGGATTCGTCACTAATTCGCTCTCTTTTGGTCAACAATTGTTACAACCTTTGCACAATCGTTGCATTTTGTCAGTTGTGCGTGGCCCAAAGCGGACACAACGCTGAAGACGCTGGCCATGTGTGCTAGCGAAACGTCAGGACCAAAATCACTCGAATGGCCGTTAAATCCGCACGATGGGGTGTGCGTTGTTACGTTCCAACTTGATACCTTCACCGTTAAAAATTTTATTTAAATCAAACAGGAATCGCCCATTTAATTCCCAATTATATGAACTTTAAACAATGTTGTCATATTTATTAAAAAACCAAATTTTCTCTAATAATTTAATTATCTGCCTCGTTAGATAAGTCCACTCTTTCCAAATGATGTAGCATGGGATTACGTAATTGCAATGCGGACGACACAACCACATAATTCTACTGAACTGGATATGTCCGGATTTCTTTATCCTTATCACGGATCGCCATAATTAACGTTTTCTAATCATCATTGTGTACTTTCTCGAGAGACATGTTGGTCGAAAACTTGACTATTTATTTCCTCTCGAAATGAACTTGAATGTTCAGAGTGTTCGGCGCTGATTTTTCGCGAAGTAAGCAATGATCTTTGCAGATCTTGAAAGTGCCGAAACCGGAAACCTCACCCTGTATATATTCAGGAGTTCCTCCCAGCTATATGGGGCTGACAATGTTGTCTTTCTCAGGTGTCCCACATATAGAGCGTAAGTACACTCTGCGAAAACGGCAAGGAGCTGCCCTAGATGCTACCACCTTCATTTGTTACACTTGTACCTTGGAGTACCCTTCTTCTAGTATCAGACTGTTGTATAGTTGCCCGAATAACGAGAAGGTAAATTCCGCTGCCAGCCCGAATCGGTTCGTTGTTGTTTTATATATTTTTTTAATTCCAGGAACCGTATTTTCCCTTTATCCAGACGCTAAAAGCCCCACTTGGAGCCAGTCCGGTTTCTCCTCAAGGGATGGTCCAAGTGTGTTCGATATGCTACAAGAGCATTCCGCAAAAGCATCAGGTAAATAACCAAGCTTTATTACATTTAGTTGTTAATTGTCCATGGGACAAATTCTCTAATTTCCTGGTTTTTTTTTTTAAGGTTTTTGGTGCAGATCCTTCGACTCAAAATTCCCAGCTGACAACAAACAGCAATCACGTGAGCATGACGGAAGTTCACTATGTGAATACAATTTCGTCCCGGCCCAGCACTGTTAAAAGTCCAGCAAATTCTGCGGGTTCGGATATTCGGTATAAACCGTATGACATTAATCAAGCCTCCATCGTCACGACGAAGAAACGGGCTGCATTGGCTGATAGTAAAAGTTCAAAGGTAGGCAGGCTTAGGTGGCACAACCCGTCGTTATACTTAAGATGGCAATATAAAGTTAAATTATCCGACTTCAGTGTGTCCGTTTACTGAATTCAGCACGATAAAACGTGATTTTCTTGGTTTGTTCGATACCACTAATCTAAGCAACTGTATGTGTTTAAAACTGTTTAAATGGATTTAGTTCGAAAATTTCGACATATCATCGGCCTCTGTGACCTGCATCTTTTTTTCCAGTTGGCACAGATAATTGTTAATGCGTATTTTCCTCAGTGTTGAGACGAGACGTCGCAAAAGCGACATTTATTTTAACAATTCCCGTGCATCGTCGTGCCATCAGACTTGTTCTAGATGTGATAAGGGAAGTTGTGGCGCGTCTGTTGGACGATTAATTTTATTATTATTATTGATATTTTCATTTCACAAATAATGACTAAGTTTCGACGAATAATGGTCAAGGTAAGGCAACAGCAGCAATTCAATGTCTGGGTCGATTGATTGTGGTTTGTGGACTGGAACTGATTGTTTTACTTAACAGAGGTTCTAGGAAACGCTCACATCTCATCCTAAAACGGCATTTTTTGTTTGTTTTTCAATATCTTTTAGAACTGAAGCCCATTTAAGATACTTCAACTGCTACTTTGTGGTTATTTACACTACTAGTTACTATGCACTCATTATTGTCGAAATTATCTACCCGCAAATCACGTTGATGCAACGTTATTTTATTTTAATATTTGCCACATTTTTCGGTCTTTATTGTATCACGCTTGCATCGCATGTTGGGTTATTTTCCTCGTGTTTCGTCAGTCCCTTTTTGAATACCTTTTACTATCCGATTAATTGGAAAAGCACATGTACCAGGTTGATCAGCGCTAATGTACACTTGCGTGCATAGAAATCGACCCAAAGTAAACTTTTGACTTTAACTATATATTTTTTTAAAACTATTCATCAGATCAAAAAAGGAAATATACTGTTTGAAAGACAATTTAATATGCTTTAATGTGACTATAAATTATTGTGAGTATCCTATGTTTAACATAGTGAAATTAATGCATTAAGCAAGTTAAGCTTTTTTATTATTAACATAAATAGGGTTATTGACCATTTAAAAATTAACACTTAATTTTTTAATAATGGGTATGACCTCCTCTTTCCCTAATAACATCTCTCATACGATTAGGCATAGATCTAATCAAGTTTGCTATTGTTTCTTGAGGGATGTTAAACCACTCTTCTTCTACTGCAACAATAAGCTCTGGGATCGAGTTTGGGGTATGAAGTCTAGCTCGAATTCTTCGTTTTAGCTCATCCCATAAGCGTTCGATCGGATTTAGGTCAGGACTGTATGCTGGCCACTCCATAACCCGAAAACCGACTTCTGCAATGTAATCTTGCACGATTCTTGCGGTGTGCGGCCTGGCATTGTCATGCATAAAGGTAAATTCGTCTCCAATGTAGTCGACGTAAGGTACCACATGAATTGCTAAAATCTCCTCGATATATCTAACAGCCGTTAAACCTCTTCTTCCGTGAACGCGGTCGCCCCTACGAATGAACTCAGGGTTGGTTCGTGCTCCTATAGAAATTGCACCCCAGATCATACAGGAACCACCTCCATAAGCACTCCGCTCTTCAAAGCAGCAATCTGCAAATCGCTCTCTTGGTCTTCGGTACCCTTTCCTTCTTCGGTCGCTACCATGGAGGCATATTCTGGTCTCATCTGAGAACAGAACAGATCCCCATTGTTCCAACGTCCAATTCAGATGATCCCGTGCAAAACGCAGGCGTGCTTGCCGATGAGCTGGAGTAAGTTTTGGACCAATCGCAGGTGTTTTAGGGGTCAGGTTATTTTCCTGCAGTCTTCGCTTACTGTCCACTGACTAATAGCCACTCCTCGCGCCTCACGGAGCTGTCGTTGCACATGAACAGCATTAAGGTGACGATTTCTTAATGTTGTTGACACAATAAAGCGGTCATCACGAGCGGTTGTAAGTCGCCTTCTGCCTGTTCCAGGTCGCCTATGAAAGGATCCAGTCTCCTCATAACGTTTGCACACTCTTCGAACCGCTGCGCGTGTCATATCCAATTGTCTAGCAACAGCTCGCTGACTAAGTCCATTTTCGATTAAAGCATTAACTTGGCCGGCTTTTTGTGGTGTAGTATGCATTAAACTAACACACTTAAACACTATTGAGATTATGAAAAACGAATTAATATGCAAATTTCAGTTGCAAACGCAATAATTTTAATATTTGATAATTTTTTTATTTTCGTTAAAATCACCACATAAACTCGTTTCATTTGTTTACAGTTTGCTACGCATATAAACGACAAGGCTTCTTGATAAATTTATACTCACATTAAAGCATATTAAATTGTCTTTCAAACATCATATTTCTTTTTTTGATCTGATGAATAGTTTTAAAAAAATATATAGTTAAAGTCAGAAGTTTACAGTGGGCCGATTTCTATGCACGCAAGTTTACTTTTTTGAGGCGGAATTTGAATCGCTAAAAAACAAGAGAACAATTTTGAGTTGCCGATGTTTCGTCTGATTCATTTAGGCCTGCAAAAACGCTTTTGTTTTTCCCCCTATTCAAATCTCGTTATTAAATTCAAACTCCACACCATTGCGAAGCATAGCAATTTCCACAGAATCAAGGTGATGAAGTGTTAAAGCCCAAAGCTGGTAAATATCCAGAAAATATACAATATTCTCGAACGAAACAGCTGATTTTGAATACTGTAATTATGGAAAATTATGATCTAAAGTTTATCGTCTGTGCGTTTTGAGTAGCGGAATCGGTGACGTCGAATATCAAAGATCAATTCGTTGTAAACATTCACTGGCCTTATGGATTACAGCATCGACTCGTTCTAGTTTTTCTTTTGCTTCAGCGCGCTCTGTTTTACTTAAATCTAGGTTAGTGACGGTGAAGACAACCCAAAATTTTCGATTTTTAGGCGGCGTTGGCTGCCAGGACCACATCACCCTTGGTGGACATCAATGGACATTCGGGGTCGCAAAGTTACCGGTGCTATATTTGCGCAGGCCTCTATACTCTAGATCAGATGGAATGGATCAGTACTTCGGCGGAGGGCATGAACTCGCATGCTATGCACTTTCCTTGCCTGTCGAAGGTTTGCGTATGTGCTACGGGCATGCCAGAATGCTTCAATTGATGGCAATTGATATTTCAGATCGGACGAACGTTGGAGAACAGTTGCATGGATTCGCATGGACGAGTTCTGAGCTGTACGAGATGCGTGAACCATTTGGCACAGCAATGGGAAACATTCGAAACCGATCGGGTGCCTTTAGAGCGGCGAAGGTAAATTCCTATTGTTGATTGCTGCGTGCGAATGTTGAGAATCAAATGCTGTTGATCTTCAGATATGATGTACCTTTGCCAGATACGACCCTGATGAACGGTGATCGAGGCATCCCCACACCCCCAAGCACGAACAGTGATAGAACGGTTTGCAGCCAGCCATCGTCAGGTGGCAGCAGCATATATTGTTTTCTGTGTGGTTTGCATTCGGAATTCACCCTCGCTCGAGTGGTGTACAGTAAACCTCAAGGTGTGTAAACAAAACAAAAGCAACGACTTTTCCTGCCCGTTTTCGCTTCGAGGTGGTTCAATTTGTCATCTAGGTATTTTATTGTAGGTAGAAATGCGCCATATTTTCCGGTCCTGCTGCGCCACAAAAGTCCGCCAAGCGCTGAGCAGCTTAGAGACGATGGCAGTGCGCTGGTTTGTACGTTTTGTTACCATAGCTTAGTTCATCAGTGGCGTAGGTACGAGTCTCAAGGCAATCGAGTGCCGCCCGCAGACGCTCGCGAGTACAACACTCACGACTACTGCTGTTATGTCTGCGGAATTACCACTTACCGAAAACGAGTGCGCGCGTTACTTATTAAGGTAAGGTTGATGGATGGCAACGAAATTGCATTACACATTTGCTTGATGCTTTGCAGGATTTCCCGTTTTTAAGATTCCACCCGCAGCCTGACAACTCACTGCTGCTGGAAAACGGCGACTATTCAGTAGTATGTTTGGACTGCTACGAGACCCTAAGAACCCAGTCATTGGAATATGAAAGGTGCTTAAGATCATGGGCTGAGTAATACCGAGCCAAACTTATTATTAGGTCATTTTCTTTAGATGGGGCTTACCTTTAGACAAGCGGCAATATAATTGGATAACACAACCGCCGCCGCCAGAGGATAGTCCAGAGGCCGGCATTGCCCGTTTACCAAGCGGACAACGAAGTGATAAAGTAGTAAGTCGCACGGTTTTACTGCGTCGGCGGCTAAACTTTGTTTTTTTGGCTTGGTTTCACAGGCACCCCCAACGTTCCTAGCAAAACCCACCAGAAAGAACCATTCACCAAAAATTATGGAGAGAAAGATGAATTCAAAGACTGAACAAAACTCAGGTAAGCATGCAAATATTTTCGATAAGTTAAAGAGGGTCCAAGCAACATCAGCACCTATGTAATTGTTGATGATTTGGGAGGGGTTTAAGGTCTGGACATTTAACGAAAATTAAATGTTTTATGGACAAAAGACACGGAATATTTGTGGTGCTTGTTGGACGTCCGCTTGCGCTGTGATGCCGAAAAATGAGTAATTTTTCTATTATGAAATCCCCCCCGTCTGTTTTAAGGAATATCTTCCAATTTAGTTACAAAAATACATTAATTCTGAAATAAGCGCTTTGAAAATTTAGGGTTTAGACTCGTGCAGTTTGAAAGCGGACGTAAAAGTTCGGTTAAACAACGAAATTAGCCGGAATGTTTTTTTATTTAGTCGGTTCTCTCGTATCCCCTGAACGCCGCATGGAGTTCTCTCCACTATGGAAATGAAGTCTTTTAGAACGAACACCCGTCAATAAGCGCATCCCGGACCCGTGACCGCATTTTGCGCCGTCATACGCCCCATACCGATCTTTTTGTTACGGGAATCAGTCGACAGTGTCGGTGTTTCATCCCGGTTTCTCCACGTTTATTTCGGGAATTTTTGCGAAAAATTGCTGTCGCCACTTATCGCATCATCAGTGTGCAATAATTACTTGAATTAATAGTAAACAGTGCGTAGATATGCGAAATTCTTGCTTTCTGCAAAGGGTGCAATTGCATTTGAATTAATAATCTTTGATTATTTATCAACCGGTCGGAGTGCGTACCAGGCACTCGCTAAGGGTGGAAATAAGTCAAGAATACAACATTTGCCTGTGAATTTGCCATAAGAATATCACTGTGTGCTAAAATCCAGAATAATTGCCAAGTGGATTGAAAAGAGCCGTGTGGAGTGTGGTGCGAGAGAGAGAAGGCCCGGAATATGGATTTCAAACTCGACTTGAAGTATCCCTATTGCAGCCCCTATTCTTATCCCTACTATTATGGGGTGGAAGGTAATAAAAAGTGGCTTTTATATTCCCGAGTCGATAAAAACGCCGAGGGACTTTTCCCCCCATTTTTTTATGTACCGAGTGGGTATATTATACAGGGTGTTTCCTGATGGAGTACAATCATTTCAAGGGCGTGTTTCTCAGCTGGTTTTATGAGAAAAGGTTAATATGAACATGGGATGAAAAATGCTTCGTTTCCGATCTACAAGGTGTTAGAATTTACAAGATTTCATGGTTTTTTGGCGTTTTTTGCGTTCTTAGAAAGCAATGTTTCTTTATAATAAATTAATTGTGAAGCGTTTTGCGCTCCGACAAAAAGAAGCGAGCTTTTAACAAAACAACTTTTTCTCCTGATATTACAAAAATTATTTAAATCCTTAATGGGCAAAAAACCAGAAATATTGTTTTGTGCAAAAACTTTGAAGATTTTACAAAAAGCACAAAAAAGTCAAATAAGCGCATCAACGTAAAAAAATCAGTCAATTCCAGCGACCAAATGAAAACCAAGTTCTTGCACCAAGACACTCAACAATTCGCTACTTTCCCGAAGCGTTGGGCAAGCAAAAACATAATTTTTTTGAAGAATTTTTTCCGTTCATAGCAGAGGAGGCAGGCGTTTTCAAAAAAATAAAAGTTAGGTCACACCGACTTCTTGTGAGCCAAAGGATGTCGCAATACCCTTGTGGTCATTTGATTACGGGACACCCTGTATAAAGCCTTCTATTCTTTGAAAAGTGCAGTGTTTGATGGCACCTTTTGTGGGAATCAATTATAATTTTTCAACGTTCATGGAGTAAAGTCATACAAAAATGTTTTTTTTTGCGCGATCAGAGTTAACACTAACAGACATTTCTTGCCTCGACGAGTTTGGTCTTCTCGCAGTGACTGAAAGATAAATTACCCGACTGACCGCAGACAGTGGAAGGTGTGACGAGGGTCGACAGTTCACCACCCTTAAGTCCACTCCAGTAACGTCGCGTTTTAATCAACTTATTATACTGGGTGACTTTAAAATAATACAGCCGATTTAACCGAGTTTGTCTAATACAAAAGGGGGACAATTTGCGGTGTTTATTTGATCCCCGTAGTGCGTATTTGATTACATTCTTGAAAACTAGTGAATTCCTCAAGAGAATTATGTCGGCGTAGAAACACCAAGCCGTAAAAAAGAGTACTGCACTGCAAGTAAGAAAACTTTTTCTATTAAAGGAGTACCTAGCAGCCCAAACAAACTACCTCCCGCCGTTACGAGCGCCACCAATGGCAGCATAGCGAGCGTGCCAGTGAGCGGCGCTTGCTCTTCAATGGCCAATCCGAAACCGCGCCCATCCACCACTGGCCATACGGTGCCCGGACCCGGCCCTGGTTCCTCCAACAGCCAATACAGCCATTCGTTTGCTGCCGCCCTGCGGAACCTCGCCCAACAAAACGTACCTGGCGCCGAAACTGTTGCGGAACCGCCGACTGCTCACAGATCGAGGGAGAGTGGTGAGAGCCGATTAAATTAGTCTTTTTTATCTCAACAGTTTTGGATTTAGTAGTGCAGTAAATTTGCATTTGCAGCCTTCTAAATTTACTGGCGCCAATAATCAAAATTAGAGATGAGGAAGAAAGGAAGACCAAGACCATGGTCTTGGTCTTGCATACATAGTCTTGGACTCGCAAGACTTGCTTTTATACATAGTCTTGGTCTCGCAAGACGTAAAATTAGACCAAATAAATTTAACAATAACAATAATAATAATTAAATTAAAAGATAATAAGAATCAATACGAAACAATAAAAAAAAGTCTTAGTTAAGATCCTCATGCAGGGAAATCGAATATATTTTCATGTAGTGTCCGACTTGGTCGATAGCCTTTTTCGAAAGAAATAAGGATTATTATTATCGATTTCCATTGAATCTTTGATTAAACTTCTGAAATGCGATGTAGTCCGTTTTGTTGTGTCATATTTATGCACATTGTATTTTTCATACTTCTGGAGATACTCTCTGAATGTATATTCGTTTGTTTTAGGGGCACCGATACCCGAGAAGCCAAAATCTGAAGTACCCACATACCCATCAACCAGAACGGCAATAGATGCGCGCCTGTCAGCCCATCCGGCGGCGGCTGAGCGCTACCCTTCGGCGCTGGCGGATTTAGGTCGCAGTGGCTTTCAGCCCTACAGACCTGAAGACCACAGGTAGGCCAGCAGCGTTAATACAGTTAACCGATTTTTTACTGAATATAATCCATGTTTTCTAGAATACCTCAAGTGCCAGTCGGTTTAGAGATGGCCGCCTATCCGACTCCTTACTCCCATTATCCCATTCCGCTGATGGAAGAACAGCTTTATTACGAGAGAATGTTGAGGCCGTCGTGGCCCATCCCGCATCCCTATTTGCCATACTTGGGACTACCAGCGTCCTCCATGCCGCTTTACATGCACGAGAGGTAAAGTTCAATTGTGGTGAAGATGCTAGCGAAACGTCAAGATCAAATTCATATCGTTCACTTTGCTTCGTTAATAGCGATGGCAGTGAAAATATAAGTAGCTCTTCAAAAGCACGGTGTGTTTTTAAAAATCTCACAATACAATAACTCCTTCTATAGTTTTAAGTCTATTCCGCGTGGTTTTTCTCTTTTTTATTCAAATGTTTCTTTAATGCTCTTTGTTTCATGGGTTCTTACATCCTTACGAATTGCCTTTTTCACCATTGCCAGGTTGAAACTGGAGGAAGAACATCGGCACCGACTGGCGGCCGCTGCAGCAGCTCGTTCCAAAGATGCCGAACTCGAGCGAGAGCTGATGGAACGAGAAAGAGAAAAAGACCGACTAGTTCGCGAAAAAGCAGCAGCTGATGCTGCCCGAAGGGTTTCTCCACTGACCGCGCCCCATCTATTGGGGATGCAGGTTATGCACCCTTCGGCAGCTGCAGGAATGCTGCCGCCCACACTCGGCTTGGCGCCAACCGCCGCTCGACATTCACCGCTTGGTGTTCCAGGATATCTCTCGGCGTCTCCGCAAGGTTACTCACAAGTAACCAGGTAAATCGCTGTGAATTCAACAGTTCGTTCTGACGATTTGCATTGGTTTTATCTCGTAGGGCATCTCCTTCACTCCAAAGACATTCGCCGATGGCTCCCGGGGCATATTCGTCTCTCAACCTATCGGCGCCCCCGAGACAGTCTCCTACGATCATTCAACCCTCGGGGCCGCTAATCAATTTAACCAACAATGTACAGCCTCCGCCAGCGCACAGTTCTAGTCTGGTTAGTCAGGTCAACGTGAATAACCATCACCCGGCACCAGGTGAGTCCTGATCAAACAGTTATACATATACAGGGTGTCCCACCGACAACGACACCGGAAGTAGGTATCCACTTGCTTTAAAAGGAACACCCTGTACAGACAGGGTGATTCAAAATTGGTGTCATTCCTTTTAAGGGGTTATAAGGGCACCCTATAGGTTGGAAAAATTTTGTTCGTGTGCTTTTGTTTTTTCATTTCTTGCAGCTCATCGTTCCATAATCCACCAATAATTCTTCCCTCTGGGTTTGCTTTCTTTTTGTTCCTTTTGTTATTATTTTATTTAGGTTTTCAGTTGTTTCATCGCAATATTCTTGTGGTAGTTGTTGGTCCTTAACCTTTGCTTATAAAGTTGTCTTGTACTCTGGTCCAAAAGGTCAAATCCTACTGTACCTGTTCCACTTCAATTTGGTACCTGTTCCACTTCAAGTTGTTTCTATTTTGATTTTGTAGGTGTTTCAATTTTCCGACTGGGTAGGGTGATTTTTGTTTTCATGAGGTGGTGGTCACTTCCGCATTCGGTTCCTCGCAGTGCTCTTACGTCTTGGGCTGTTACTTCAGCATGTTGATTCATTATTCCATATTATTATTCAGTAATTCTTTTAAACATTTAGTTCACTATGTGAATTGTGTTTAATGATAGAAATAATTGCCCCTTTTGCAGGTCACTCGTTGGGTCAAGTAATGGATAAACCATCTAGTCATTTAGTGAAGCCTCCAACACCGAAACCGACACCGCCTCCGACGCCCAAAGCCACTCCTCCTCCTATGACGAGGGAAGGAGGCAATTCAGGTGCGAGTGAACGGAGGACGCCTGTCAATTTAGCCGGACAAGGGACGCAGTCCAGAGCGATGAACTGCACGAGCGAAGCGACTAGCAATGGAGACTGTGCCTGACCTCAATCAAAACACGTTGCTGTACAGTTGCTGAGTTTTGGTGAGAAACTGCTTCTTGGTTGTTTAGTTTGAGCGGTTTTGATTGGCCTATTTCTCTCTCTTTACAGCCAGCCAACAACTAACGCAGAGCTGCATTTCGACGATTTCCTCAGTTTTATCTTATTTGTTGATCAATGAAACCAATGTTGCTTAGTGAAAAATTGACGTGAATGAAACCTGACCGGATTAGTTGGAATTAGATTTTGTTACCCCTGAGACGGGGGCGTAAATAAACAGAGTTGCCTATATTTAGGCTTCAGAGAAAGTTTCTCAGAGCCTTAAGGGTACAATATAAGCAGAAAATTACATCACGAGCAAATCTACTGCAGGAATTTTGCTAAAGATACTGTTTAAGCCTGGTAATTATGTTTTTTATTGTAATTGATGGATAAATTCAACTTTTAAGCGTTTTCGAAACATGGCCGGCGTTCCTTCTTTTTTAAGAAGAATGTTTCAATTCGCATTCAAACAGTCACCACTGTCTCAGAGTTAATAGTTTTGCAGAAACTACTAAGGAACATTCATACAAAACATTGTAACTCTGCCCCTAAACACTCTGTATTTGCGAAACTGTCCACTTTGGGTGTTCTTCCTGCATCAGGCACTCTACTCGGTTATTTGCACACGCTGAACCAACTGACTTTGGTTAGCTTTGCGATTGTTTGAAGGATTTCTCGTTTGTTTCCCGTTTTGTTATGAGGTAAATTTATAATTGTTAAGTCGTTGCTTTGGTTGACTTGAATGGTGGTCGAGGAAACTATTACCAACTGCGCTTATTGTTAAGGTTCCGTAATATTATTGGAAGATTCGAAATATGGCTTTCGAGAGGAAATCGATTTAGGTAGGGTAACAAATTTTATTTTAAGTTAAAAGTAACTAATGTTGTTGCAGTTTGCAAATAATAATAGTAATTGTTAAGTGTGTCCGATAACCAAGCGCCCAAGGTAATGTGAATGGCGATCAACTTGAGAGTCTAAGATTGAAGGCATCTTTTTTTCCACGTATTTCATACTGTATATAAACTTATTTATTTCGTAAGTTGTAAAATGCATAAAATAGACGCGCTGTGATTAAAAGGAAGAAAAGCAACAAAAAAAAAGAGAAATAAGTGCAAAATCTTTACTATTCATTAATATTATTTGATAGTATTATTCAATTTTTAAATTTGTTAGTAAACTTTCTTATTTATTGCGAAAAGACCGGCGAAAGTTTGTATGCTGGACGTGTATGGATAAAACCGAATTTAATGTTAATTTTTTACTGTTTTATGTTTACTTTACGGGTTTTTTAATTTACGTAGGTGAGAGTGGTGTTCACTGATTCTGTGATAAATACAATTTTAGTAATCTTGACGTAAACACTGTTTCTAGCATGACAAACCTAATAAATGTATATAAAATTAAATGTGTTTTTATTTCACCCGTCAGTTTTTCAATCGGTGTATCGAAAACGTTAATTTTTTGAGGACAAACGCGAAACAAAGATCGACATGAATGACCACCACAAAGCATCAGTCAACTAGTTGTTAATGTTTACCAATTTTTTTTCGCCATATGAAAACATTAAATTGGCAATATTTCGAAAAATAAACACTTTTGAAATAGACAACTTTACACAAACTTACCCTTAATTTTAACACTGAATAAGATAAAATTATCAAAAATGGAGGATTCCATTTAAAAAAATTGATTTTGGACGGTTTTCTCAATGTCATTTTCAAACTTATTTTTTTAACATTTTGTATTAATAGTTATGAAAATTTTCGAAATTCCATTAAAGTAAGTCCTTTTTAACAGGAAATGCGACTCAAATTAAGTTGTACATATTTCCTTATAGGAAAAATGAATGATTATTCGAGTGGCTGCAACTGTCATTTTTTACATTAAATTTCAAATATATCAAAAACGGTTAGACTTTTTTATAGGATATTGTACATGAAATATGTTTATAATTTGGAGTAGAACTCAAAAATGTAATAATATATAGGGTGTTCCATTTACAATAAGCAAGTTGATACCTACTTCCGGTATAACCGGAAACGCGGCCATCTTGAAAATATTTTAGATCGCTTGTCCCCAATGAACTACGTATACTGTCCAATTTTAAAATGTCTCCTAATTATAGTTTGTCAGATATCGATCGCAGCGACACCCTGTATAGACCACCATTGGAAAAAAATTGTTTTTTGCGATGCAACTTTTCTGACGTACTCTGTACATATAATTGTGAATATTCGTAAAATATGCTCGTTTGAAACCTTTACGAAATGACGATGACAATTTTGAAACAAGTTATACCGGTTGAGCGCAAATTTACCTTACTCTATCGTTGGGACACTCTGTACAATGGACACTGGGCGCATTTAAAAGGATTTACTAGAGCAGATATCGAACGTAGAACTGATTGTGTAATTGAAACATTGAAAACTAAAAGTTTTCAATGGAGCCACTTGAGGATTTAAAATATCGCGCTAACCTACCAAAACTTTCGAAAAATCGCACTTACCCCTTATGTTGTCCGTTTGGGTATCGTAATAATCCATCCATAGCCCCATAGGAATCAAAATTCACACACACAATAAACGCCAGAAAATGAACCGAAAACTCAAAAAACCGCATTTTGTTGCAAAAATCCCACTACGGCTTGAAAGCACGGCGAACAAGAACTTCTACTGTTAGAAAATCAATAATTCTCAGCAGAAAAATAAAAAAAACCGACAAATTTTGGGAATTTTCCAGAACCGAACCGCACACCGTGCTGCTCATGGAACATTACACAACCGACTGATCTCTAAAATCCCTTCAAAGGGCGGGCATGATGACTAACAGCAAATAGCCATGTTTCAGGCTATGTAAAAAAGGTTTATTCGCAAAAGTTGACGCATACTTGTTTCGATAATGTGTAAATTGCGAAAAAAACTGTTTATTACATTAGAAGCATTCACATTGCCTCCAATTTAAGTGCATAATACTAAGAACGTAAACTCAGTTCATGACATTCACACACTACAAGAGACATCAAACAATTGAAGAATTAAATGAGCAAAGTACAAAACTAAAAAATAGATCTGATCTTAATTCTTCCAATATTCAAAAGCTTGCTAAATGTGAGTAGTTATAGGCGGTCATTAGCAAGGTCTTGACATAAGAGGTAAAACGTTTCTATAGATATGCTGGCTGCACACCATTCCATTCCATGTTGACTTAAATAATTAATTCCTAGCCTTACCGCATCGAGTCCACTGTTCAGCAGACTATTTTAATTGCCAGCTATCTAAGGTGTTTTCTGATTCATTTTGCGGTTTTAACAGTCTAAAAAGTTGGCTGCCATCAACAATTCGAGGGCAATTTCGGGAGCAATGGGAAATTCGGGAATTTCAGTCGAGCTATTTGTGTAGCGCACCTTGTATGTGAAATACATGCACACCTTTTGTAACACGTGCGACCTGCAACAAATCGACATTGAAAACACTCAGTTGATCGAACCGTTTGGATTAGCTTTTACGGAATCTCTCGAAAGTTCACTTCGTTGGCTTCGTTTTCCGCAAACTGTCCTGGACCGCTCAACATCGCCTTGATAGTACCGGAGGTCAGGGCATGTTCTCTTTTGACGATAAACTCATGCCCATCGGAAGAAATCAGCTTCACGTACATGGCTTCAGGCCCTTCACAGCCTCCGAAGATTCGCTCCTGCGATTTCTCTTCTTTGATATCGCCCATTTTAAACTCTAAAACCAAAAGCACATTGAATTGATAAATCAGTCAAAATCTCTCGAAATTTCTCTCTGTTTAATCACTTTTCGCTCATTGAAAATCACTACTTTTCCATCGTTCGCCCTCTGTCACCGCGACGCAAGCTGTTTTTTGTTTGTAAGCGACATTTTTGCAGGTATTTCGCGGTTTTTTTATTATGTTAATCAGCTATTCCTTAAAGTATTGATTTTCGCCCGTGTGGTATCGGTATCGGAGGTACTAAGAGTGCAAACTAGAATGCCGCCTTTTGTTATCTTATGGAACAGTAGTGATTTCCATGAGCAAAAAGTCACGTGTTACAAAAAGTAGTTGAACCACATTTCCCCAAGAAACACTCCTAGGAAAAGTTAATAGCAAAGAGATTATCTATACGGTACGCTTATTTTGAACTTCGAACGTTAGGGCCTGATAAACTAGAAAATTACTGCGTTCTCTGGTCTTCTTGCTATGATTATAGGTTATGTAAATAACCACAATTTTTCATTTCGTTAAAAATAACAGCAATGGAAATGTTAAGTTATTTTTAACGAATTAAGACAACAAGAGAAGATTCCATAGATTGTTGTTGAATACTGTAATGGTTTAGCAACAAATTGAGAAACCCTCTAGAGGGGCCACCTGCAGTAATGACCAAAACGGGAATTAATTTACAACTAACTAGGCAAAAAGTGACTATTGCCGAGGCCAGGGCTGTTTGGGGAACAGTATAGGGAAATATGGCCCCATTATACTAAAATACTTGCCTTTTTGTTTAACTAAAAAACCTACTTGGAAAACAACTCGAAGTGATTTGACAGGTTCGGTCGTTGGAAGTCAATGTCACTCGGGTTGGGGATATGAGGTTTTTTGCCACTGGCAGCAATGTGCCATAGATGTGGGAGAGCGATAGCAGAGAAAATAGGCTCTATTGGGCCCCCAACCATGAAGATAAATGGCTCAATTTTGCTCTAAAATCAGTCAATCCGACGTTACAATCAACCAGAGCTCAAAAATGCCATGTTTTCAAGACTGGCATTGGTCAGTGTTGCCAACAAAAGAAAAATTACCAGTCTCGTCAAACTTCAAAATTACGACTCTATTCAGTTTTTTTATAATATAAGTTTTTGTTTAAATATCTTGCCCTTGGTGAACGCTGGCAGATTTCCCAGTTGAGACGCGGTTTTCTCGAGCTAAAATGGCTAAGAAAACTACTTTGGTTATATAACCTAAAAGCGAAGGCTATTTCGGGGGGCACCAGCCACCAACCAGGCCGCACGATGGATGAGGTGCTTTTTAGGGGGGCACAGAAGCTCGAATCCTTACAGGTAAGATTTCAATTCGGTATGGGTACGAAATATTTTCTAGATTACCCACTTAGGTTCTTCAATACCCTTTTCATTGATAATTAGTCTCAAAGTAAGTTACCCGGATAGTGCCGAAATAAAGATTGAATAGCAACCTTTTTTTTAACACCCGTCCAATCTCTGTTATTTAATCAACGCCCTTCAATAAGGCTTGTATAATCTTGATTCAGTTGGAAGCTGATCTAGTTGCCTCAAAGACCAAAGATCTTTTCCTCACTTACTCGCAAGCCACACAAGTGCTGCTGTCTCAAGTGTGGCAGAGCCACAAAGTGGACCATCTTAGGAACAACATTAGCCAGCTACTGGACTATGTGTTAGAAATATCCAGGGATTTCCAGGAGCGGGCTGTTGATGTGGTCGATCCAAAGCGACTATGGATGTTCCTAACTGGAGTATTGGATGGACAGTGTAAGCATTACAGATTTGTTTTCACGCCAAATGCATCCTCTGTGGGGCAACTGGCAACTTGAAATTGGCACAGTCTTAAAGAGGATTCTTCAATCTAAAACCCCTGAACATTTTTGTCGACTTAATGAAGTGTTTTCACCTTCTGCTTGAAAATGAGGAAACGGCAATATTTGAGGGAAAAAAGAGTCCATAACCAGCAGGAACAACCCTTTAAATGAACTCAGTGAGTTTCCAGTGGTTCTACTTATTGTCTAATTCCGAATTCCCGCTTTAGTGGGTCACACTTCTTGTTTGTTGTCTTTTCTATTTCTAGATAGGCGTTGCCTTATGTCACTCAGCATCTTCCGGCAATATTAAAAATTGGCTCATCGCGACAAGCTAAAAATACCCGCTTCTAACTGTATTACTCAATGAAATGTAGAGCGCGATCCAGTAATGAACTAACCCAGAGCTGTAGAACGCAAATCACCCCATATTAATCTACGGCAAAAAAATACTCTAAAAAACATTTCAGTCTGCAACTGGTTTATCCAGACAGCGCCAAGTCTAGCAAATATATTTCAGTTTAGATGAGAAGCTTCTCTAGGTTTGAGTGCGACTTAAGTGGTGATGATGTTTTTAGGGTCGAAACGCGAGATAAGCATAGCATGTGCGGGTTTCGTGGCAGGAGGACTAGTAGGGGTGGCAGTGGGTTTTGCCTTGCGAAGAAGGGAAAATCCGGTGCGTTATATGGAAGCGATCCAAATCAGCCATTATTTAGGCCCGGAGGTAAAAAATATGAATAACCATTTCTAGCGGGATCTAAACGGGTGTAAAAATGCGGGCCCTAAAACGGCCCAACGTGCAGTTGCCCTGATGGTAGGCAAAACGTCGGCAATTAAAAAAAACAGACTTGTTTTTACGTTTTACCTTTAGCCAGTTTTTTACACCCTTTCAAATCCAGCTGTTTAATCAAACTGAGTAGAAATTTGAAATGGATATTTTTCAGTCCGCTTCAGTGGTTGAAGACGCAATTGCTCCCTTCGAATGCGGCGATTACGAAGTTTTGATTAACGTTAAAGCTGGATCAGTGCAAATTATCGATGCGGAAATCTGTGCGGGTTACGGCCGCACTCTCCGCCGAGCCTTGCGACGACTGCACAAGGTACAAACAGCCGTAAATGTTGCAAGCTTGCTCGCCTAACATCACATTCAATGTGTTTAAAATGTTTTTTTTGTAAAGGTAACTCTTTCAGCAATCGAGCTCGGATTTGCCGGTGATTCTTGGCCGAGACTGCACGGGAATTATAACGGATTTAGGGAGGAAAGTGCAACGGCTTGAATTGGGCGACGAAGTGTGGGTGACTGTCCCGTTCTGGTCTCAAGGCACTTTATGCCAAACCATCCTAATTTCAGAGCATCGGGTAAGAGTGGCAGATGGTAAGATTTTCGGAAACATTTTCAACCTTCAATCGCAGGTTGCGCGAAAACCGAGAAATGTGGGCTTTGAAGGGGCCTGCAGTATTCCTTATGCGGGCAGTCTGGCTCTTTCAGTGCTGTCCGAAGCGAGCATCGATTCGAATAGTGCCGCTAATAAACGGTAAGCTTTAATCGCTTGATTGCCCTGAAAAAACAGTTTTCAACGTTTATTAAAGGTTTCTGATTCAAGACGGTTGTACGCCAGTAGGATGTGTGCTGATCCAATTGTTGAATAGTTGGAAAGCCCATATTACGACCACTTGCTACAAAAGAGCCATACCGGTAGCTGAAGCCTTAGGCGCTAGAGACATTATCAGCATTGACGACACGATGTTGAGTAAGTGACTCAATTTCTTTCAACCCAGAGTTGGAAGTGTGTGTTTGTTTTGGTGTTTAGGCGATGAAGATTCTGTGGAAGAATTCTCGAAAACTATGGCGGAACATTTCTCAAAATCCGTTCTCAAAGAGCTGCAACTAAAAGGCGAAGTATTCGACTTTATAATTGTCACCCGAAATGAGAAGTAAGTAGCAGGAAGCTCTTGATTCGGACATTTAGGCTGTTGAATAGCTGGGCTCGAAATTTCCGGACACTCTGTGTGTGAAAAACCACGTTGTTTTTTATAGCTTGGACTGGGAAAGCCTGAAAAACTTTTGCGCAGATGAAGGCAAAATGTTATCAACATTGCCTGAGAAGTTCTCATCGGATTCCTATGGGTTCTTAGGCAGATTCATTTTCTCAACTTACCTTCGACTCAAATTCTTAATGGGGGTAAGCAAAAAAGTGACAAGACAAGTCGTATCAAGTAAAATAGACCTAATTCGACAAGTTAGGCTCGATAGGGCGTAGTGTTTAAACCGAGCTTAAACTTTTGCAATCGATAACTATCAATTTTATAAAGAAAACGTTAAATTTTCCTTTGAGATTACCTTAATCTGGGGCTTGACAAGTGGGTAAAAATGCCATAAAAACTTACCTGTTTATTGACAGGATTTTTTTGCAGCGTATTCTGGGTGTTCCGTGCAATAATTACAACGAGGCCCATTTATGCCACGCGAATTTGGATAAACTAACCAAATTAGTGGAGGATGGGGTACTTCAAACGGTGGTGGACAAAGTATTTCTCCCCAAAGATATCGAAGTGGCTCTAAATTACATTCAGTCGTCGGAATCTATTGGCAGTTCAGTCATAACGTTTCGGTAACGAAATCTCCATTGTTTCACTTCAATTCGTAGGCAAATGATTTATTTTTGATACGGCCCCTTCATTGGCAAGACTGAAATAGTGAAGCCTATAAAAGATCAGAACAAACATTGTAGAGTGTTGTCTCAAACAATCAAGCCAAATACAAGTGGTGCTAACCGTTGGTTTATAATTAGTCACTTTTTATTATATTATTGATGAAATAAATACTGTTTATATATAACATAAAGAGTGTGTTTTGTTGCCAAACTCCCAGAGTAACAAAAAAAACCATCCACATATTTTAAACATACGTTTATTAAATTATTTAATTCAAAACAAATCTTTAGAAAGAAACAACTATAATATAGATATAGCCGGCGTAAATGAAAAAGCAACGTTTTCCTGAATCCCAATTAGCTGCACTCACTCTAAATATTTACAATGCTTGTAAATATACATAACTACGTTACATTAATACTGTGGCTAGTTGGGGGGCAGGAAAACGCAATTATGATACCGTGAAAATCTTGTATATAATATAAAAAGAGTAAATACTTAAGTTATTAGTACACAAAAGCTAATCTTAAAATAGTTAAGGTAGTAAGTTGCTGTCAAGGACGAGCACTATCGGTGAAAAAGTCGACTGAGGCAAAGTGTTTTCGCCATTAGTGAAAATAAAGTAAAAAAAAACGAAAGAATGGGCCATTAATTAAGTTCAATGTCATGGGTAAACACTTAGTGTCAAATACATACATTGCTCTCTTAAATATCTATTTTTTTAAATTCTACACTCTGAACACAGCACTACCTCAAACTAGGTACTCTCAAAGGTTAGGTGTTGGTACATGAAACACTTATTGTCGCGATCAATCGGACTTAAGTGAAGGATTATCTCGGGTCCCAAACGTTTCCTTACAGTTTGTCAGTTAAGCTAAGTTCATACAATAAATCGAAAGAATCTGGAATGTAGTTAGTTTGCCATTATTATACATAGTTAGAGATGTAAATTTTGAACACATACTTGCCTGTTATCTTCGTTTATGAGATTCAATATCTACGATACATATTTAAAGCACCTCTGGCTGAATTACACATGAATAAAATAAATACATAATATATAAAATCCCGTTCTAAACAACACAAATTTTACTGGTTTTTAACGTCTTCGAATGAAAAAATTGAGTCTGGGATTGTCTACGTAAAAAACGATAAACTCCTCAAATGCAAATGGATTAAAACAACATATGACCTTACACCGAAAGCTTATGAAAAGTAGATTAATGGTGCTTGTGATGACGTGAGATCGTGCTTCCCACTGCTTTAAAAACTTAAAACTACTAATAAACTCTTAAAATCTTCATAATATACAAAAGCTAGCTTTTATGCAGAAAACGCTATTTTTTAAGCTGCAGAAAAATCGTTTTGTCTTGGACACATCTGCAATATAAAACACCGTCTTACATTCAGCCCCATTTCACAATGGGCTAAAGTCGCCAGTCGGTTGCTTACCTTAAGAAATATCCATCTATTGCTGCTGCGCGGCTTGTTGCTGTATTTCGATTTTTTCCACCGTCATATCGGGATTCATGGCAGTGGCTTCTTGAATCGCTTCGGCCAGAGCTCGATCATGATCTATCGGATCCCCATCCGATTGGATGGTAATCTTCTGTTCCACCCTGGTTTCAACCACTCCATCGCGTTCAGTTTTATACTGCAACATCAATAATCAACTAAGCTAAATTGAAAAATTACAATGCAAACGGTTCTAGAACTGAATAGATTTCGTTCTGATCAGTTCTATCTGGTCGCGATCTAGAACTGTGTGTTATTGGACGGTCGATAAGGGCAAGCAGTAATAAAGTTAGCGGTATTTTGACATACGAGTATACACCTGCGCAATTGCGACTAAAAATAAGGGATCCCTAAATAACGGCAGTGCTCGGCGCTAATTGTGCAGCGATACTGTACAGCTCTATTTCTACCTTAACCTGCCAGTTGACCCAAGGTCCGGGATTTTGGCACTTGTGTGGTGATCACCGGAAAATTGTGATATTGGTGATATTTTTTTGGAGTCGGTAGTGCGATTTTCGGTAAAAAAATAGTATATTACGGTACAAGAAACAAAAGTCGAAGTTCCGCCACTGCTTGAAGTTCCCGGTTTCGCCTCGGGCACGCAGTGGCGGGCCTTCGACTTTCGTCTCGCGTACCGTATACTATTTTTCTTGATCCTCGGTGGAAACCAGCCGGGAAAAGTATAAGGTTTCCAAAAAAACGGGTTTGAAAATGTTGTGAAAACTGTCAGCTGACAGTCAGTGACAAACAGGCTGTCAGCGTGCGTGGCGAAAGTTATTACTTTCCACACGGGATGAAGAACATTTTGTTCGGCGCGTTGATTTCGATGCCCGCCGTTGCTAGTTACCGAGTCAGAAAGGTGCGTGGCGAAAGCCATTGTAGTGGGTAAAAGTGATGCATTCGCCATCGAAAACAGTGGCGAAAGTACGCACTTTCCACCAGGAGATCAAGGAAACGAAATTTTCTCGATTGGTACAAGCACTTACCGTGATAGTTTCGACCGTTCTCGTTTTCGAACTGATGGTCTGTGTGCTGACAATTTCGCCCGTTTTCGTATAGTTGCCATCGTCGGAAGATAATTGCACTTTTCGAGCCTCGGTTGCCACAATCGGAACACTAGTGGTGGATGTGCGGAACACTGTCGGATCGCCACTGTACATCACCGATTCGGTCTTCACTATGCCACCCGGTAGATCGTCCTATGGAAGAACTCATTAATACATAAAAACTGTACAAATACTCAAATCCAAATCGTGCAATTCATGCCTTAACAGTACAAGTTTCAAAAATCACTCGCTAACAAACACAAGAGCCAATCAAAAGAGGCCATCTACTCACCGGGTATTAAATTGTTCGAGTGTTTTTTCAGTGCTTCATAATTCAGTGAAAATATTTTTTAAACTAAAAAATGTGAAGTTTTTAGATGAGCTGATACGTACCTTGTAGATCTCGCTGTTATAATAAGGGTGATTTGGATCATCTGGTGGGTCGATGGGCGTGCCTGAATCACCTGAACTAGTCGAGCTAATGCTGTCTCGTCTGCCCAGCTATAAGCCATGCGAGTTAGACAAGAATGAAAATATGAAACAGTGCTCAACCCTGGTGGGCGTAACGAAGACATCGTGACTGGTTGGTTAGTTGGCAATTTTCTCCGATTTATTGGCCAATTAATGAAGGTCACCAGATATGAGCGTAGAGCGTGGATTTGGGTTGCCATCGATAAATCGTACAATTTATTGCGGACTTAGAGCATTTTGGAAATTATTGCGGATTGTGCAAATTTCGTGTGAATTTTTGATTCACAGGAATTAGGGATTAGGTCATTTTTTTCATTTTATTGTGTTTCCGATGTTGAAAATCTATATTGTATGCAATAAGTTTAGCAAATTAGTCGCTTATTTGAAGGCATAAGCAAAGAATTTGGCTCTGGCTTGTAAACAACAGAACTAAAATATGGAAATTTATGTTGGTTTAACTGAAATTGCGCCAATTTATTGGGAGATAAATATCCAAGTGTAAAGTCAATGACGACCCAGAAGAAAACCTTCAATAATTGGGCCATTAAATCGGGGACAAGTGCGTAGTACGTAATAACGGCATAACCTCTTAAAATGTGTTTAAAATGTGAAATAATCACAATTATGAATCAATGGTAGTGTTATCACGAGTTGCCGAAAATTTTCCTCGATTTGTGTAAAATTAGATCTAGGCACTTTGTTAGTAAAACAGCCACAAAAAACAAAATTAACAAAACAAAAAAAAAATAATAATAACCTGATCGCCTCCCACCACAGTACTAGTGGTCTTAACTTCCTGAGTGACAGTTCGCTGCTCCTGTCTGGTGGCGCTGCTAGTCATAGAGTGCGCCACAGTCTTCTCCTCAAGCTGCTGCGTTTTCGCGTTAGTACCCAAGTCTTCGTGCGTTGTTGCCGTTCGGGTCGTGACAGCACGGGCTGTTATATAAGGCGAAGTACCATCCTCTGTCAGTGGAGTATCGGCCTAAATGTGTCGGGTAACAAAGCAAATAGAAAACGGAACAAAACAAAATAAATAAAAATAAATTAAGTGAAAGATCAAAAATATTTGAAAGCAGCACAAGTTTCCATTCTTCAATGCGAAATTGGTAGAAAATACTGGGTGTTTGAATAATTACGGGTGATCAAGCAACCCTAGTTGCATAAGTAAATTAAAGAAACCAATCGAATTAAACAAGCAATGGAAAAAGAAAACTAAACAGAATAATGAAAAAAACCATCAACAGGAGGCTTAACTGAAAAGTGTGAAAAAAATCACTAAACTGTATTAAACTCGAGTCCAAATAAAAAAAAACTCACCTTAGTTCACATGTGTGGACACCTTTATTTCGCCAGTTCGTCCATCAGCAACCCGTTCCTCAACAGTTCTGAGTGACGCCGTCTTTGTCTTTCGTGATAATCTGCTTGGTGGTAGTTTTAACAATAACCGGTGTAGAGGCACTGCTCGCAACTCCCCTAGCCCCCTTGGATAAGTTAAGACTCGGCAATTCCTTCAGATTTTCTGTAGCGTACTCGTGAAGATCGTCGTCGCTCGATTCATCCTCACCCTCTTTGAGGTAGGTTTTGACGCGCACCTTCGAGTCTTTGAGGTCGGTAAAGTGGCTGGGGTCAATCTGCGCATAGTTGAGGATCAGTTCACCTGTAATGGGGTCTCTGAGCGCGGTCTCGGGGTCGATATCGCCAGTTTGAGGATCAATGTGACCCCACTCAGTGTGAATCTTCCCGGTAACTGGATCAATTTCCCCAGATAGAGTGAGTACTTGAGTGATTTTGGTGTTCGCACTCAACACTAAAGGATCATTGCTGTCGACCTGGACAATTTTGCCAGTCTTCGGATCAACCATACTGTATATGTAGACTGTCTGAGTGGTCACGTTGATAATTCGTCCAGTTTTCTCGTCGAATTGACAGTCCTTCGGGTCAATCTCCTTCACTTTGCCGGTGGGGTCGTTTTGGGTGATCAAGTAGATTCGAACAATGACCATTTTGCCAGTTCTAGGATCAATTTTACCGTACTTAGTGTAAATCTGTCCAGAAGTTGGATCAATTTCAGAGGCTGAATATAGCGGAGCTCCAGTTTCATCCACTTGATTGGTTCTTGTGAAGATTTGACTGGTTTCCGGGTTAACTTTCGCGGTGTTTTGATCAACTTTGGACATTCGCTGAATGTTTCCAGTTTTCGGATCAATGTAACCGTACACAGCAGTCACATACCCGGTGGTCGGATCGACATTGCCACTAGTGTAAACATCCTCCCTGCTAACAGGATCATTATAGTCAAAGACCCAAATCTGGTTGGATTTGGTGTCGATCCTCACAGACTTCGAGTCGCGTTTCACTATCTCTCCTTTCTCATTTACTTTGGGGTCAGGTGATCAGAATCCCCACAAGTCTTCCGTAGCTGGGGTCAGGTTTTCCCGTTTTCGGATTGGTGTAGTTGCCTTTGAAAAGAATCTGGCCAGTTGCCGGGTCGACCACGCCCTGCTTGACCTCATGCTTGCCACTCTTCGGATCTATGTGAGTGAGAGTGGCGTTCACTGGATCGATTTGCCCATACTTGGTGTCGATTCTATTGGTGGCCGGATTATAGAGGCCGTTTGAGACTTCAGCTACAGCGTTTTTAGAGTCAATCACGTTCTTTTTTGGGTCGACTTTGCCCACAAAGGTTAGCACTTGCACTTCTGGATCTACTTCTGGGCCTAGCTTGATCACCTGCACCAACTGCGGGTTGACTGAGTCAGTTTTCGGGTCTTTTACCCCAGTGGGGACAATAATATTCCCTTCAGAGTCCACTTGAATAGCTCTCACTTCGGTTTTACCAGTTTGAGGGTCTGTGCTGGTGATTCTCAGGAGTTTCAAGTTGATCACGCCATATTTCGTTTCAATTTCCCCGGTAGCTGACACTTTTTTGCCTTTGCTGTTCTCGATTTGCCCGTTATTTAGGTCAATGCTTCCCGTCTTTGGATCCACCTTGGTGGTGATTGTGGTTATTTCAATAACTGGATCATTCTGCCCAGCAATGCTGATAATCTGTCCCAGTCCGCTGTCGACTTTTCCGGTCTTGACATCGACTACTCCAGAGGCCAGAATAATCTGCCCATTGGCGTCATTGATCTGGGCAAGTCTGGCATCGACTTTTCCAGTCTTCTGGTCATTGATGATCACTTTTCCATTCTTCGGATCAATCAGCCCATACTTGGACTCGATAATTCCAGTCTCCGGGTTGAGAAGCGCAGTGGACTGTTCGATCTGGCCCTTTTCCAGATCGGCTTTGCCAGTTTTCGGATCAATCCTTGTGGTGATTACCGTGATTTTAATCATGCGCTTCTTAGGAGTGGGAGCGGCTCGCGGGTCTTGCGCTTGTTTCAGCCCCACCACCGAAAACACCTGTCCTAGATTGGGGTCCGGTTTTCCAGTGTTTGGGTCCACCACCGGGCCTCCATTGATGATTATTTGTTCGGTGGATTCATCCACTTTTCCAGGAATTATTCCCCTTTGACCCGTGAGGGGATTGTTGGAAATTAGCGAGCCTGTAGTGGCATCCACTTGGCCATACTTGGTTTCGATGAATCCAGTCGCAGGATCAACGTATCCTGTTAGATGTTCTACTGTTCCATTCTCTGTATCAACAGTGCCAGTTCTCGGGTCCTTCCTGCCGGTGATTACCATGATCTTTACAATACGGTTTTTGGCAATGGGGTGCAAAACTCCCGTCACGACTTCCTTGATGGGGGTGCCAACACTTTGCGATGTGATCAGCCTTTGGGGCGATTTGGGCTTGAGCTCTACAGCTGGCTGCGACAGCTCCTTTTCTGACGGTTGCTGAGAGGCTATAGGATCAATTGTCGGCTCAGTAATGTGCACTGATACAGCCCTGCCAAGGTCTTTATCAACCTTTCCTGTTTTGGGATTAACAAATCCTCCCTTGAACACCAGCTCGCCAGTGTTGGGCTCAATGTGCCCCACTCTGGTATCGGACTTGCCAGTCTTCGGATCAATGATAGTCAGGGTTTCATTGACAGGATCCAGATGGCCGTACTTGGTGTAAATTTTGTTTTTATCCGGATCGTACAGGCCAGGTGATGATTCCGGCACGGCGTTTTTGGACTCGATGGTGTTCTTTTTGCTGTCGACTTTGCCGACGAAAGTCCTGATCTCGATCTCCGGATCGACCTCTGGTCCAATCTGGATCAGCTGCACCATATTGGGGTCCGGTTTATGGGTCTTGGGGTCAACCACTCCGGATGAAACAATGATGTTATCGTCTTTATCCACACTAATGGGCCTGTCTTGCACAATGTTGCTCTTCGGGTCGCGAGTGTAGATTCGCATCAGCTTCAAGTTAATTGTGCCCTGCTTGGTTACAATTTCCCCAGTTTCGGGAATAATTTTCCCGTTGGTTACCTCCGTTCTGGAGTTGTTGAGGTCGATTTTACCGGCAGCATCTTTCTTTGCGGTCACAGTGGTGATGACCACTGCCGGATGTTGCGGGTCTACAACGTTTATCACTTGGGAGAGATTAGAGTCGACTCTTCCAGTTTTCGGATCCACAACGTTGTCGCTGATAAAGATTTGTCCGGTGTTTTCGTCTAATTTAATGGGAGTAACTGTAATTTTGCCAGCCCTGTCTTTTTGAACCACTTTGCAGTTCTGCGGGTCGATTTTTCCATACTTTGACTCAATAATGCCACTCACTGGGTCCACGGTGGCAGTCAGTTTTTCAACTGTGCCCTTTTCAGTGTCAATTTTCCCGGTTTTCGGGTCCTTTTTGCTGGTAATCACCAAAATCTTAATAACCCTCCTTTTGGGAACCGGATGACTTGGCAACGCGTACTTAACAGGGGTTTTTGGCTCCGTCGAAGTGCCATAGTCTCCAACCACTGTGATAACTTGGCCTAGATTGGGGTCTTTTTTGCCGGTTTTCGGATCGATGACCGGCCCACTGGCCAGGATGATTTGGCCGGAAACTGGATCGATTTGCCCTTGGACTGTCTCCTGTTTTCCTGTTGCTGGATCAGTGATAACAACGGTGCCTTTGCGGGGATCGATTAATCCATATTTTGAGTCGATTTCTCCAGAGGGATGCAGAATGCCAGCCGACTGATCCACATGACCGTTTTCTAGGTCCAAATATCCAGACTTTGGGTCTCGTTTGGCTGTTATCACCAAAAGCTTGATCACCTTGTTTTTGTCTTTGGGGGAAACCGCTGCTACAACTGGGGCTGTTTTCGGGGGGATTTTCACTGGAGCGACTGGAATTGGTCGCTTTGCCGCCACACTGGGGTCCGCTTGGGGCTCTTTGAGGGCGATTCTCAATGTCCTGCCATAGGAATTGTCCACTTTGTGGGTTTTCGGGTTGACTAAACCTCGGAACAGCACTTCGCCGGTGGCGGCGTCTCGTTGGCCTTGCTTCAGCTCGGTTTTGTTGGATTTTGGGTCGGTCACGCTCAGCGTTTCGTGCACCGGATCAAAAACGCCATATTTGGTGTAAACCTTGTTTGTTGCCGGATCGTAAAGGCCGATTGATTGTTCGGCAGGTGAAAGCGTTTTGGGGTCCAACCCCTTCTTGTCCACCTTGCCGCCTACAGATGTCACCACCACTTCTGGATCCAGCTCTTCGCCTACTTGCAAAATCTGACTGAGATTGTCGTCACGCACTCCTGATTTCGGATCTACCACTCCTGATAGAACAATCACGTTGCCGTTGGCATCGAACTGCACGGGATGTTCTTCCAGTTTGCCACTCTTCGGGTCTTTGGAGCTGATGGTGCTGCGCTTGGCATCAACAGTGCCGTACTTGGTAACCAAAATTGCTTTCTTAGCATCGATTTTCCCGTTAGTTGTTTCTTTGTGGGCCTGCGTGGGGTCCAGTTGGCCGCTTCGCGGGTCTCTCTTGGCTGTCACCGCTGTTACCGGGACAACTGAGTCCCCATGATCGCCTACCTTGATCAATTGCCCCAGAGATGGATCTGGTTTGCTTGTCTTAGGATCAACCACTCCCTCTTCAATCACAAACTGATTGAGACTGTCATCCACTTTAATGGGACGGGATTCCAATTTTCCACTCTTCGAGTCCCTGTGGGTGATTCTGCTGCTTGCTGGCTCAATTGTTCCATACTTAGTCTCAATGTTCCCACTCTTGGGATCGAGAATCGCGTCCAATGTCTCCACTTGCCCCTTCTCGGCCTCAATCCGCCCACTCTTCGGGTCCTTCTTTGCCGTGGTGACAGTTATCTTGATAATGCGCTTCTTTGGCACGCCGTGGAGCGCATTTCTAGTTTGCGGATCTGAGCCATTGATAGATATGATCTGACTCAGAGCTGCGGATTTTTTGCCCGTCTTCGGATCAATGACTGAGCCCGAGATGATGAGGATTTGCTTAGTGACCGGGTCAATGTGGCCTTGGACGACTTCCTTTTGGCCTTGCACTGGATCAGTGATGATTACTGTGCCGTTTGATGGGTCGATAAGACCATATTTGCAGTCAATCAAGCCGGTATTGACATTCTGTTGGCCCACGGTGCTGTCAGAAGAAGCGTGCTCTAAATCAATGCGTCCAGTTTTGGGGTCTCTTGGCCCAGTGACAACCAAAAGTTTAATAGGACGCGTTTTGCCTGCTCCCGCAATGGCTGGCGCTGCCACGATTGGTTTGGGCTCTTTCTCATACTGCTCGCCTGCTATAAAGGCTGCACTGTCCGCCTTGGGATCCTGTTTTTTCAGCTTATCAATTTCACCAGGAGCGTAGTTAAATGCGGTGGCTGTCCCTCTTTTAGTTGAAGGTGATTGTTGGCTTTCAGGGTCGCTTCTGGAGCTCGAAGGCGACCGCTGATTTTCGTAGCTGAAGCCCTGAGTGTACGGTTTTCTTGGGCTTGCTTGATTTTCGGACGCTTCATAGTCATACTCCTTGGTGTAGCCAGGGAGTTGCGGCGAGCCGGTCGGTTCCTGCGCTTTTTCCGCCACTTTTTCCTTTTCCTTCTTATCTTTGGGGGATTTGTCCTTGTGCTTGTTGCCGAATAGGAAGCCGGGGCTCTAATGGTGGAAGAAAGCAAAGTCACATGCTACTACATGCACAAATCTACTCTTACTAAACTAATAAATCTATTTCGAGATAGTTTATTACACCGACTTACATGAAGATAAGTCTGCTTTTTTTGTATACCTTTGCTAAAGTTCGTGCATTTTCAATTTGTCTACAAATGCAGACTCAACAACTTTTTACACTAGCAAACGAAATGTACAATTAAGGTGAGCACGCATTTGTTTTGTTCGCATCTGAACGGACGCACTGACGGGATGAAAATAAATATTGGCACAACAAATGCGCGCTTACCTTCAGACTACCTGCCGCAAAAACTTACCTTGGCCCTTTTGTCTTTGGGAGTGCTCTCGCTCTCGTTGCTGGAATTGAGCTGATCCACATCTCCGCCGTTTTGCAAGTTGTTGCTCGGATTTTCTTTGTCCTTTCCGTCGTCCTTTTTCTTCTGGCCAAACAGACCTCCGGCCGGTAGTACAGCAACACCTCCAATAGGTTTCTGAGCAAAAAATCTCCATTAAAAACCCCGTGTGTCTAGTGAGTTGAAAGCGCTAAGCCATACAACTACATGAAGACACACAGAAAAGATGAAGCACACACACAAGAGGTTACTAGTAATTAGGCAACACCATACCGCTGCTGCGTATTGCTATATCTAGGAAGATAAGTATTTGCAGCTGATTCTCACCTTCGAATGGTTATTTAGGAGAACTTTTAGTAAAATGTCTCTATTTTTTGATATAGCTGATGTTTAAATTTCACCGCCTCTCTAGTGTATATCGAAATCAAATGCTACAGCCAAAGCAGTTCCTACCAATTGTACATGTTCAGCAAAACAAATGCTTCATTATAGTTGGAAATAATCGAAGAACACGAATTAAGTCGTTGAACTAAAACACATCTACTAAGCTCTAAAACTAAGTCTGAGATAGATAGAGTGGAAAAGTAGCAATATACAGCAGAAGAGAAGGGGCGCTTCAGAGACCAACTAGTTTTCATTAATTGAAGAAACATTTCCTCAGTTAGAAAGTGAATGAGTCTAAAGAACGCCCCTTGATTTAAAAAGTGATTTTTCAAACACCTTCTGGGACTTATCGGCATCGTATTCTCCTTCCACAGAGCTCGCGGTGCTTCCGGATCTCACAGAACCGCAACTGAGTTTTCGGCCATGCTGAGGTGCCAACAAACACAATGATTGATATGAGGTGAGGGTTACAATGAGTGATTTTTCGGGTAAATATCAATCGCAAACTGCACAGTGAGCAATCAAGTCTCACTCAAATTTTCAGTTAGTAATGAGGGAATGATCTCACAAGATGTTACTTCATTTAGTATTTTTGATTCGTAAAAAATTAGTGGGTGATTCAAAATTGGCGTCTTCCTGTTAAGGATTTAGTGCCTTATTCAAACAACACCCTTGGCCCTAAAAAAGCAGCAATAAACGCGTGGCCTCAAATGGATTACCTTCTCTTTTTCCTTTCGTTCCTTTGGTGACTTCACTTTAGCCGGAGTCTGATTGTCCACATCGGGTATATGATCCGGAGGATGAGACATTGTATGTCGTTTGTTCGCTTCAGTGTATTCATCATCGGGAATCACACCGCTCAACGCTGAAATCAAAAAACCCACTTACATCTGAGTGCTTCCGCCTTCAAATGCTCAACTTACGATCCATACTTCTTGAAGTGAGCCGCTTGCCAGTGAGGGATCGTTCAAATTGAGGCGCTGGTCGATCAATTGGAGTTTTTCTGGTCTCGTAATGGGTTCTACCAGAATATCTATAAAAAAGAAAACTTTAGATCCATTTGAGAGTTACAGCTGAAAGTACTTACCTAAATTTAGAGCCCAAGCGAGGAAATAGTGAGTTGCGTTGATTCACCTCTGGCGACATGAGCCTGAAGAAAGTGTGATGTTCCACGCAGGTCTTCCAGAGCTTTTTCGCGGCTCGATGATTGGCCAGCTTGAAACCAATGGTGGACTCGAACTGCTCGAACTCACCCGGACGTATTTTGATGTAGAAATTGTGGCGCTTGTAGCTGATTTTTAGAATTTTCGGCCAAGCAAACCGGTTGATGCGCAGCCTGTCGCGATAAACCAACAGGCCGGAAGCACAAACTCCTGAAAATTAACACCACAAATCAGTAAGGTTTTACTATTAAGACTCCCAGTAGTGAATACCTAGCATGATGTCAACACCTTCCGAGTCTTTGGCAGAATGAAGGTCCACGCCATACATTGCCAGCTTTTTCCCGTTCTCCAAGTAATGAAGCTCGGCCTCGGCCGGAGTTTGTCCTCTGGAAACACGCTCTACTTTAGAAGGTTTGAGTGCCAAAAAAATCAAGCTAGTTACTTGTGCGTTTTGTGCAATTCGCAAACTTTATCCTCCAGGTCTTGGTTCTGACTGGGCGCAATCTTGAAGTCTTTGAGATAGTTGCGGGGCATTGTCTCTGGATCATAGTCGCCCAGCTCCGATTGGGCCAAATAAGAGCCCAATAGAGCGTGCGTCACAAAGGAGCAAGGCAACCGCGAATTGAGAATGTCGTTACGGATTTGGAGGCAAAGTTGGTATCTGAAAATCGCCTCAAATCAATACAGTCTTAATAACAAGGTTTCAAACGATTAACCGGGACGTCATCACAACTAGGCCAGTTTATTTCACATTACGGCCGTTTTAAGCAAGTTTCAATTAGATAGTAATGGAAAAGAATGTTGGTTTGTATATAATTTAACGGCTTCTCTCCAAAGGTGTAATAACACCAACGAAACCTACTTTATTTTGTAAATTTTATTAATTTAACATTTTTAGCATTTACACAACTTATCAAGCTGTAAAAGTCCAAAGTCTCCGTCGCTCTTAAACATGCGAACCGAGGTAAGAAAGCATTTACAAATCATGGCACGGTTTTAGTGTGAATATGCCCTTTAGGTCGCTTTTGCACGACAGATCAAGCTACACGAACTTAATTTTATAGCAATTGCCCAAAAGGCTAATTCGAAAGCTCGTGCCGAAAATCAATTTTTGTATTCCGTCGCTCTTAATGGTTGGAGCAAAGAAAAGTATTCCTGCCCTTTAAAAAGCCAAAAAAGTTCAAAGTTTTATCAAATTCGAGCAAAATTAAAAAAAAAAGCCTTTCATTTAGCACAAAACAGTCTAATGATCTGTTTATCTTTGGCTCGGAAAGCTGTTTTGTTTACGGCGATCATCCAAACAAGTTAAAACGGGAAATTTGCCTTTGTAAATATTGCCGTGCGAACATGTACTTTCTACAAAATTCTCAACAAAAAAAAACTGAAATCGAACAGGAAAGTAAAGCAATGAGTGACTCATCTAAGGGACGATTATATCATCATGTTAGTTTCGAAGCTCGGTGCGATTGGAAGGTGCCAGAAATCTTTATTTCGCATAACTTTTTTCGAAAAGCTGACTAAAATGTTCAGTTTGATACGGGCAAAGAACGAATCGGGTTCGCGGGTCCCTTGTGCCTTTCCGGGAGTGATTTTGTGCGAAGACACTAAAGCAAGTGCTGTACATAATCCTGCCCGTTAGCTGCAGGATTAAGTGCAAGTTTTCAATTTGGTGTATCAATATTCATTGTGGGTTCAAGTGCAGTGTGAGCTTTTTGAGGATTAATGCATCGAAAATGGAGGATGGAGCGCCAGCTTAAAGTAAGTCCTATATATAAAAATCCCTTAGTTTGGAGTGACCTTAGCGCGTTTGTTTAGTTGATTGTTTATTTTCTGACCCATGAAGCTTTTTGATGGTCACATACAGGGTGTTTGAGAGCATAATAGAGCAGATATAGGCAACTAAAGATTAAAACTGCTGAAAAACCGCTCTTTTTCTGACTTCCTTCTGATGAAAATAGTGTATTATTTAAGACACTTAGGGAATTTGAGTTTTTTTCATTTGACCAGAAACATTGAATTTTTACATGCGCACGTTTGAATTGAATGGATAGTTTTCGACCCAACCTTTCTGCCGCCCAGCGTTCTTTAGAGTGTGCATTGAGTTTTTGAGGAAAAATCGGGCTCTTAAGAAATTTTAGCGGTCTGGATCCGGACAGCAATTTATTTTGTGGTAGTAGATGGCAATTAAGGTTGTAGTTTTTTCTGTAGTTCTTGCGGAATTCTTCTTGCAGTTTGTTCGGATTTTAACGTATCTTTTTTTAAGAATGCACATTTTAATTCAATACTTACAAGGTTTTTTCTCGCAACTTGGAACTATTTATCTTCTGAGAAACCAATTTTTCTCCGGTTCCTCATGCTTTCGTCTCTATTTCTTGGGAATTAAGACCCTTCATATTTCATGATATAAACTAATATTCCCTTTCTGGGGTACATTATGGATAAGTCAAACTAACTACTCATTTGTTAATTAGAGTTTTCTTACGTTTTTGAGCCTAAATGTGATTTCTACTACTACTATTATTACTCCATTATCTTCACTTGAAGTAGCAAGTTTAGGCTAGACATGTGTGCCTTAAACGTGCACTTTGGGCTCCTTCGGGCAATTTCCGCAATAATTATTAACTGATTTGACGGGCTTAAAACTGGCCTACAGTGTCCGACGTCATCAAACTTAGGCCTTATCAGAACGGTATTGATCAAACTCAGCATTCCAACGCTCAAACACTCACCTAGTTATGTCCTCCTGTAGCTGAGCAGGATCGGGCGGATAGAATTTCACTTCGAAACTGAACTTCCAAGGTTCATCTGAAACAAACCATTTTATTATCAAAGGAGTTAGGCTTTCGAGCTATTGGTTGGAAACTGATGAGTTTTTCCTGCTTTTAGGCCGAAACTCCAGGAAGAATTTTTTTCCACGACCAAAAAATCCTCGAAAAAACGCACCAGTTTCAAGCCATTTTACTATCCAATTGATTCAACTTACTTTTCATGAACTTGGCTATTCTCTTGTCCAGCTCTAGCCAGTTTCTTGGGTCGTACCGGTCGGAGTATACCAAGCCAAAGTAGTCTTTTTCGATCAAGTTGATCGCCTCGCATACTTTATCCAGCAGGTCTCTGCCCTTCGCTTTTCTCTGCAAATGGTTTTGCCATAAAAATCCCACTGCTTCTAGTCAATTTTCCCATCTACTTACATCGATATTTAAAGTCAGAACTGAGCCATCAAGCATGGTGATTTCGGTCCACTCGAATAGACCATTTTTGCCGCTTTTAACGTCCTTTTTAGCTGGCGAAGCTTCACTATCAATAGTCATTTTCTTCTCTTCGGGCATGGTCGCCTAATGTTCTGTAATAAAAATAATTCATTTAATTTTCAGCGCAGATGATAGAAATATGAATGTCAAATCAAGGTGCAAACAATCAAAGGATTTAAGTGGCGCGAACATATCTCATTTGCCACAATTTAGAACAAATTTAAACGCCGGTTTAATGTCAATAGCAGCATTAATTACAATTGCCATTCAGTGTTGGATCGGATTTCAAAACAGAGTCTGCTGTTTTTCGAACAGAAATATCTCAAGTTGTGGTTAATGGCGCAATTTGAAGCTATTTCAATACACTTTGTGCGTTACGCAGGCATTGATTTGCTTGCAACAAACAACTATTAAAAATTCAATCTATTTCGATGGATTCTGATTACAGCTGCCGCGTAAATATTAGCGTTACCTTCGCAAATTCTATAGTATTTTCATCTCATGAAAAAGACACTAGAAGCCTCCAAGCCGAAAAATAACATTTAGACCCGCTTTTCAATAATCTTCTGTCTTCATTTGCCCACCGGTTATTTTTTGGCAAATCATTCCACATGATTCACCATTGAAAACTAAACAGCACAGCATTTGATATGAAAGTTGTGGTTTTTTTTAAAATGCAACTTTGCCTAATGACACTATCTTAAGTGTTTTTCTAATTGGCAAATAATGTTTAGGAGAAAATGTCTGCGATAACATGCGGTTGAGTCAAGCTATTAGTATTCAGGTGTTCAGTACCTGTTTACTGTTAGCAAGCAGGCAGCATTTCATAATACAGGACAGTTAGTGACTTCAGGGAGCCTCGCCTTGAAGCCATATTTAGTCGATTTATCGAAGGAAATATTATATTTCTTATAACCTCTTGTAGTATTGCGACTATTACAGTTGAATGTAACATTCGGAGTCGCCAAACCAAAATTCGCACTTGGGAAAATTGTTTTAATTGCTATTGCTCGACATAGCAGGAGCGTTTTATGGGCCATGAAAGCACCTGAAAACCCATTTAAAATAGTGGAATTGCTGGAGTTTGTCGGTTTGAGCCCTGTTAACCTTTCTAATTTTCATGCTATTCCCAGAATGTCGAATCATTGGGATCTAGGTCAATTTTTTATTGGTTTCCTGCCAAAACATGGAATTTTGCATGTTGGAACTTTTCTGTATTTATTGCCGCGTTTTTGTACATAAAATAAAGAGTGGCAGAAAATTAAACGACTTTGCCTAGAGCTTTTTATTTAGATTCAGGTTTGCCATATGTTTATTGAACAAGGGTAGCATTAAAAATGATTACAGTCCTGGTTATTCAAATATTTCAATATACAAACATGAAAAATAGATAACCGTCCAAACCCAGTGAAGAATCGTCCTCTATCCATGTTAGAATCCACAAATAATATCGATAAAATCAACTAGAGCATAAAAAATCACATTAAATCACTTGACCTGTTGTTGCCATTACCGAGAGTAAAACTACCCGCAGTAGTTTCTAGGGTTTTCCAAAAATCATTTGGCGAATTTGGCTTGTTATTTAATTATTGTCTATTATCAAAAACTGTGGGCGTTTTTCTTCATGCATACATGTGGGCGAGCCCTTGGCAAATAATCCAGTGTGATACAAAGTGCCACACCCCTTAATCAACTGACAAAACCAATTTCGTTGGCACAATGAACGTAATTAGGACACACGATAGTATGGCCGAGAATCAACCTTGCATTACAGCTATTTGAGTTTTACTAGGGAATTACTCATGGAAAAGTTCAGTAACGATCCACCACACAATTCGTGCCATATAAACAGTTGCAAAAACTCAATCAACTTGTACGCTGAAGATAATTGCTTTGTCGTTTTTCTAGATCTTGGCAAGGCCTTTGACCCAATGCTCCGTGACTCAGCGTTTAACGTACTTGCTACGCCTTAAAGGCTGCGAACATTGCGGGTGAAAATAATCATTCGAAAGAACCGATAAGAGAGAAGAGTAACTGGGTCAGTGATATCCTCATTGTGTAGATTCCTTGACATAGGTACTTTGTCTTGAGTTATTATCAGTCTAAATGAGACTATTTTTACGCTATTAGTATAAAGACAGCCATTGAAACGATTGCAGAATTGATGGTTTCGGAGTTTGCTCCATTGCTATACAATATAATTGAAAATAGGCCAAACATTTTTTCAACGTAGCCTCGCCGGAAACTGAAATATTTCCAGTCGCAAACGTGTCAAGTTGGAACGTAGCAGCACACAGGTCATCGTGCATCTAGCATGGACCCCGATGGGTGCGAGCGAGAGATCCGATGGTCGCTATGTTCCGAATTGAGAAAATTAGTAGAACCTAATCAAAATAGAATCGAACAAATATTCACCAATCAGTCCCATTTTCTGAATGTTTGTAAATGATCATTTATCCAATTGTGTTTTGGGGCCGGGCATCAAATCGGTCCAGCTCCGTTCGGTTTGCATTGTTGTCAAAATAAACTATTGGGTAAATCGTTAAAAATAAATGGATATTATGTATTTATAGTGCAGTCCTGCTATTGACATTGAACAGCACGCTTTTCCACCAATCAACGATCATTACTTGCTTGTGAGGTCGTTCACAGCAAAACCTACACGCACCTTTTGCTAATAAACAATCGCAAAAAAAGGTCATTGCACAGGTGACAATGCCCATCTATTTTCTCTAGATTAATAAATGCGGCTCTTTCATTCATTCGATATCGCACCCATATCGCCGGTTATGTTAACCCGGTTTAAAAAGAAAACAAATTTCCGGTCGTAATTGATGGTTTAGAATGCTTCGGATATGGAATACTTCGAATAGAGTCATCCGAACATGATGATTTTATCAGCCTAATGGGTTGTTTACTCAATGATCAATTGGCCGTAGATACATTTCAGAAATGTCTAATCTTAATATTTATATAAACAAATTCGATTGGATAATAAATTCGTCCAAACATCTCGCATTGCCGGCTTATCCAGAATTAACTGCAAGCTTTATTTATAGATATTTGTAAACCAAGCAGCTCAAGGACTATGTGATATTTAGCAGGAATACCGAAAAAGTCGCTAGTTATCGCAAAAAAAATTCAAACTTGCTCAATTTCTTGAAACTGTATTTCCACAGAAATACTATTTGGATCAAGCTAAAATCGTTGTGCTTTATATCGGTTACCTTCTAAGAATAACGTCGCCAGCAACCAAGTGGATAACTAACAAATGGTCGTTTATTATTCTCGAATTAGGCTTAATCTGGACCTGGAAGGGTCACAAGGTTCTATCATACAACTGAGGCATTTATGTACTGATTGGCAGCAATTTGGGTGTTATGATGTATTCAGACCGTCTCAAAGACGCGTTAAAAATTAAAGTTTTCTAAAATACGGTTCGGGTGTCAAAACGGAAAAATCGGCAAGTTTAGAGTGTTTTTCGTGTTAGAAATTAGACATTTTTGGGTACCAAATTTGTACCGCTAAATTTGAACACGAAAATCACTTTAAACTTTCGTCGATTTTTTTCTTCCAATTCAGTGTCGTACCCGAAGGTCTCGGCCCAACTTCGACATTAAACACTATCTAATGCAATTGCCGCCAATAATGTTAAATCAGATATTCCTAAAGTGTGAAGCGATAGAAGCAAAATTGAGCATTTGTTGTGTTAGTTTTGGCTTCATGATTTCAAAAAAAAGGTAAAATTTGCCGAATTTTGGGATAGTAAGAGTTTAGCGGACTTGAACATGCTACACAAAGGCAGAAAAAGAAAACTGTATTAAAATGTGCCTGTGGCGTCTGGAGCTACGTTCCAAATTGTCAATTTTCGACGGCGTTTTTTCTGGTAGCCATGGGGCGTCACTCGTTTTTTTAGGCGTAAACGACTCTGTACGACATACTTAAGCAGTCTATAATCAAAACATCGGTATAATCACTTCAATGACCGGAAAAACAGCTCGAAACCATCAAGAAATTTGTGGGAATCCAGCAATTAATAAAAATAACCGGATATGCTAAATCTAATGGATGAAATCAACTATAAAAACCAGTCGAAGAGAAAGACCTTTTTCGACTCGACGAACCAACAAACGGATGTTCATTCATCAAATCAATGCAAATAAAGTTAATGATCATTCATCGTCTGCTTTGAAGCGAAAATCAATAAACTGACCTCAGCTGATGCCTCCGAATCAGCCCAACTGGGTCATCTTTTTTAAGGCAAAACAACAGCGTACAATCTAACAACTAATATTGACAAAACTGGGCTGTATACCTGCAACTGAGCTGGCTGAAAACGATGCTACTCAATAACCTACTTTTCACAGCAGATTAATGGCCTTGTTTACAACAGGGAAAAAATCAATTTAAATGCCAAGCAATCTGGGTTTATCATCAACAGCCACCGCAGGCCAATTAACTGAACACAATAAAGAGTTGGATTGTTTTGAGAATTGAGCCATTCTGGTGTTGTAACGGCCGCATAATTAGGAACGCCACTAGAGCCGCCCCACTGTTCTGTTAGGTCTACAGCTTACCTTATCAACAGAAGAAGTAATCCATGTAATGAGTTAACTGGGGAATTGATTATGGACACGGCACACACATACACAGACGAGCTGGGATGGGCCACACACCATATAAACAACACTAACGAAGACTGATCGACACGACAAATGCCAAACTTCTGGCAGCAAACATAACCTGCTTTTCCGCCTTTAATTGCGTTTTTCAATTAATCACTCACTAATTTTCCGACAATTTGCCGTCCACCCCATCAACTGCGTGAATGGTGGTTGCACGAATTTTAGTCAGAAAAACGCAAATCAACCGGCTCTTAGTGGAGAATTTTGCAAAAAACACAGCACTACTTTTCGCTCTACCGTTCGGTCGCGTTGGAATTCAAAATGGTCGCTCCAGTGCTCCAGTGGCTCACGTATTTCAAGCCATTACGTCATGGATATACATAGTGTTGCCGTCACGCCTTTTACTTTATCAAACGGCTAGTCGGTCGTCATTACTACAAATAAAAGGTTACTTAGTAATAATCAACCATTTAAATGGAACTTGATGATGAATTTTGATGCGGTCATCCAATCAACAATGTATTGGAATCGCGTAATGATGATAATTTTCTGTCAGTTTTGGGAGGAAATGCCTATATAAAACAGCCTGAATATTGGGGGGAATATATTGTCCAAAATCTCCCCGTTGGGGAGACAGAAAGCATGTCTTAGACTCCACTTTGAGTCTTCGTTCGGCGCACGTAGAAATTAAGTAAATATATGGAATAAACGCAACTTTCCCTTACCGTGAACGATCCAAACAGTCGTTGTGGACATTATCCTCGGTTTTTCCATGAATTTTCACCGAGAAATGCGTAGAAATTGCGAAATTAGCAGGGACATGACATCCATTGCGACATTAGAAGTTTTCAAAGTGTTGACATCGAAGGGTTTCCATGGTGATGAGACTGGGCGGCCCGTTTGATTGGTTGTCGTTGATTGACAGCGTCGCGCGCCAAATTCAAAAGCATTTGTTAACAACTACTTACAGGCAAACATGTGGGATAAATCAGGGTTTTAAAATGATACAAACGGAAAATAACAAAATCAAAGTATATTTTTAAAAAGAGCTAGTATCACAACAATTCAGAAGTAAAAATAACAGAACTAAGCGCTTAAACGGCGTTTAAATTGGTCTATAAACTATACTCATGAGAATCTGGCAATAATTAATAAATAGTAAGTTGTCTATACAAAATCGCAATTGAACTACTGGGCAAATGGACAGAACGAAGCAATTTTTGGCTGCAAATTAAACTATTTTACCGATTTCGTAGTGCTTTATAAAACATTGATGCTTCCTTATTAGTTACGTAAACTTATTACTTGTTAGTATGAAAACGCGCTCTCGTCATCCAATTCGCAATAATGCACACAGGGAAATTATCTCTTCAGTACGCTCTGCTTCAAATAAACAGTCCTGCAAGTACGCTCGACTCACTTCAGACGTCCAACAGTTGAAATTAAACTGAATAAGTACATGTACATGTTTATAATTACTAGCGGTGTTAAGTTGCTTGTTAGTAACAACAATAAATTAATTATCCTAGAAGGGCAAATTGAGAAACTTTAGCTAATATCAATGCGGCATTATCACTAATAGTACGACTGGCACTGGGGAATTTTCCAATTCCGGATCACAATTGACAAGAAATGTTAACTTTGGCGTTCAGAAGATTCATTCCATTCGAGTTAATTGCTTGAAGCACTTTGGGAACTTTCCGCTAAAATTAAGTACACTTATGCATAAAAGAGCTTCCAAGTCTAAGTCTGAAGTCAAATTAGACTGAAAATAAACTTCCAGCCGAACTGAAACACCAAGTTAACAATGAACTGGACGCGCTTGCAATAGTTCACAAGTAAATCAATTTCTCAAATTGCCCGACAATATGTACAGATGCCTGTTAATTGGTCTCAGAAATCTTGGGAAAAACATGGTAAAACAATTGCTTTTAGGTACTGTTTGGCGATATGTGACTGACTAAAAGCCTTAGGCCTTCGACCAATAAACAGGGCGGCCTTTAATGTCATAATTTCCTAATAATAGTTATTATTTCCTACCATTATCAGAATCATCAAATTCCTCAGTCCATCGCAGTTCTGTGCTCCTCTGTATCGAAGCTCCCGCCTCAGCTTCAACGCCGCTGAAGAAATCATCATCAAAAGGATCGTTTTCCCTAGTAAATATATTTACAGATCCGGATTTCTTCATATTGACATCGTTTCGGCGAGACGATAATCGACTTTTGTTCAACATTTTCTTGCGGCTGCTCGAAATCATTTTTACGCTCGAAGGACCGAATGAGTCCTCGTCCTCTTCCGGCACATCGGTCTCCTCTTTGATGCTGGAAATGCCGTTGCCTTCTGGCACGGAATCGGGTTTTTCACTGGGCGAAAAATCGTCCTCGAATGGACTACGCGGCTTCGGGTGGTAGCGGGGCGACAGCTTCGACTCTTGAAACGATTCACTTTTGAATGACTTCTCAAGGCGCAGTTGGCTCTTATCGAAGATACCTAGACTTTGTTGTCTAAGCCCTGAAAACCTTTGGTGCTTTATTCCGATTCCAATGGGATTCAATAAATTTTTTTAGGAAAAACGCGCTTTTGCTGGCATCAGACGAGCGGAGGAATTGAAAGTGGGTCCGATTCGTTTGTATGTGCGTTTTCTCATTTCAAATAATGAGGAGTTTACACATGCATGGATTTAGTGGCGCCAGTAAATGGATAAGGCAAATATTCACCTTCCTTCGGTTCGTTCGTTCTATGCGAACAAATGCGCGCTTGCCTTTACTGGAGGCTTACCTTTCATGGACCTGTTCATAGCCGGAGGGTCTACATCGGCCTTATCAAAGTCATTTTCAAAATTGAATTTGCTGGCCTTATCCTTGATGATCGGACTTTCGTCCGAAGGGATAAAATCGTTGTCGAAAAGTGACTTCGTCCTAGTGGCCACTTTTCTAGGAAACGTGTTGGCTGAAGGCTCATCTTTAACACTCGCAGGCTCTTTGCCGAGCCGTTTTCTACTGCTGGGCAGTTTTTTATTGCTGATTTCACCATCGGGGGGCAGTTTCTTCAAATTAATCTCGATGTATTCGCCCTCCACCGGTTTATGGGGCTTGGAGCGGTGTTGATTTCGCAGGACCGCAGTGTCCGGTTTATGTCGATGGGAGGGTTCGCTGAATTGAGAATCTCTGCTGCGCGACCTGCGGCTGCCTTTGTACCGTCGGTCGCGCTCTCCATCACTTCCCCCTTAAACATTGTGAAATTACCGAATAAAACTTGCATAGATAAAGCTGCGTTCTTACCAGCGCCTAGATAATGGCGCGGTTTGATTTCGCCGGTCTTTCTGTCCATTTCGGATGCACTGCTAGGGCGTTGCTTCCAACTTTTCTTCGCTGATAGGTAATGAGAGTGCGTGTCCTCTGGATCGTTCGAGTAATCGTCTTCCCAAGGCGAGTCCTGCGATTCTCTGCTGCTCCTGTATCTTTCATCGTACCGTTCTCGTCTTTCCGGTAAGTTGGCCCTTCTTTGCAGGTAACGCCCCGTTTTGTCTGGAAGAGAGCACAAATTTGCTCGAAACTGGATGGCTTTGCAGCTAAACTAAACCTCTACCATGCTCGCCTTCTTCCCAATCCGGACAACACCATCGCTCTTTGCCCTCTTTTGCTCCACTTTCTCTCCTTCGCCGATGACGCCTCTCTAAACCATACTCTCCACCATAATCCTCCCATCGGTCCGCCTCCAAGTCTCTGCTACCAGCACTACTATGTCGTTCAGAGTCTTTTGAGCCATGCCTTTGGAAATAGTGGCTTCTACCTCTATGCTCTTCGTCGTACCTACAATCAGTTTTAAACCATCAAAAAGTGCAATCATTAGTTTTTCAATTCTCCTACTCATAGTCATCGTCCTCATCCCAACTATCCACATGCTTGAGATCGCGATGCCTATCGAAGGAGCGGCCTCTTGGATGGCGCCCCCATCCAGGCCGTCCCTCCCGTCTTCGAGGCTCCTCCTCCCAAGGGCTGACGTCACGCGAACTAGACGAATGACCGCCGGTGGTTTGCTGATTGCCGTGTTGCCATCCGGCTTGTCTTCGTCTGCGCGGGCGCTCATGAGTGTCGTAGTATTCCTCCTCATATGAGTCGGTTGAGCGGCGGTTTGACGGGTAGTATGGAACTGAAGAAAGATTGTTAAAGACCGAGGAAAAAATGGGCTTGAAGTAGTGGTGTGGGATTCGGTTACTATTCAATACTCGTAACGGCTCGTTACTCATTCAAGTTACTATTCAAGTACTCGTTCTAGTAGTTGACTCTTTCCGAGAACGAGTATGTACTTGAATAATCCTTTTATCCTCTGGTTCAGTATTCGTTACTTCGGATACGGATGAGTAACGAGTACCGAGGACTCGAGTAACGAATAGTTACTTTATTCCCCCCCAGGTTGAATACCTTCAGGGTCAGCAGAGGTGTCCCACCAGCCCTCTTGGTCGCGATTTTTCTTCCTTCGTTCGATTGATTTCGGCTCTTTTTTCCACTCGGTCGGCGATCGGTTGCCGAACTCTTTCGAGTCGCTGGACCAGGGGCTGACGCCCTCCTCGCTTTGAGCCGCACCCTGGATCTCTTTGCTCTCGGACGGAACGCTCGGCTGGTCGAAAATCGCCCACGACTCTCCTTGAACATACGATAATTATAAAAAAAGGTATTAAAATGATGGTTGAGGGGGGTACAGGGTGATTTCCTCTTAAGTTGACACCCCTCTTAGATCATTTATCATACTACAGTTGTTCATTATTACGCAAATTTTTAAAATCGTCCAACTGCTGTTCGCCTGGAGGTTGCGGCTGGTCTAAAGCCTGTGGCTCGCCTTCAATTTGCGACTCATCTGAAGAATATGGGCTCGCATGGAGGTCGCGGTTCGCCTAAAACCTGTGGCTCGCCTTGAGGTTGCGGCACGGTTAAAGCCTGTGGCTCGCCTAGAGGTTGCGGTTCGTCTGAAGAATGTGGCTCGCCTTAAGGCTGCGACTTGTCTGAAGGCTGCGGGTCGGTTGGAGGTTGCGACTCGTCTAAAGCTTGCGGCTCGCCTTGAGGTTGCGGCTCGCTTAAAACCTGTGGCTCGCCTAGAGGTTGTGTATCGTCTGAAGGCTGTGGCTCGGTTGGAGGTTGCGTCTCGTCTAAAGTCTGTGGCTTGCCTTGAGGCTGCGACTTGTCTGAAGGCTGCGGGTCGGTTGGAGGTTGCGACTCGTCTAAAGCATGCGGCTAGCCTTGAGGTTGCGGCTCGTTTAAAGCCTGTGGGTCGCCTAGACGTTGCGGCTCGTCTGAAGACTTTGGCTCTCCTTAAGGCTGCGACTTGTCTGAAGGCTGCGGGTCAGTTGGAGGTTGCGACTCGTCTAAAGCATGCGGCTAGCCTTGAGGTTGCGGCACGGTTAAAGCCTGAGGCTCGCCTAGAGGTTGCGGTTCGTCTGAAGGCTGTGGCTCGCCTTAAGGCTGCGACTTGTCTGAAGGCTGCGTGTCGGTTAGAGGTCGCGACTCGTCTAAAGCCTGCGGCTCGCCTTGAGGTTGCGGCTCGCTTAAAACCTGTGGCTCGCCTAGAGGTTGTGTCTCGTCTGAAGGCTGTGGCTCGGTTGGAGGTTGCGTCTCGTCTAAAGAATGTGGCTTGCCTAGAGGCTGCGGCTCGTCTGAAGACTGTGGCTCGCCTTAAGGATGCGACTTGTCTAAAGGTTGCGGGTCGGTTAAAGGTTCCGACTTGTCTAAAACATGCAGATCGCCTTGAGGTTGCGGCTCGTTTAAAGCCTGTGGCGCGCCTTGAGGTTGTGGCTCGTCTGAAGGCTGTGGCTCGGTTGGAGGTTTCGTCTCGTCTAAAGTCTGTGGCTTGCCTTGAGGTTGCGACTCTGTTAAAGCCTGTGGCTCGCCTAGAGGATGCGGTTCGCCTGAAGACTGTGGCTCGCCTTAAGGCTGCGACTTGTCTGAAGGCTGCGGGTCGGTTGGAGGTTGCGACTCGTCTAAATCCTGCGACTCGTTTAAAGCCTGTGGCTCGCCTAGAGGTTGTGGCTCGTCTGAAGGCTGTGGCTCGGTTAGAGGTTGCGTCTCATCTAAAGTCAGTGGCTTGTCTTGAGGTTACGACTCTGTTAAAGCCTGTGGTTCGCCTAGAGGTTGTGGCTCTTCTGAAGGCTGTGGCTCGCTTTGAGGTTGCGACTTGTCTGAAGGCTGCGGCTCGGTTGGAGGTTGCGGCCCGTCTAAAGCATGTGGCTCGCTTGCCATTCTATAGGGCAGGGTTTCCCAAACTGTGTCCCGCTGAACCTGAACTGGTTTTCCGCAATAATTTGGAATGGTTTATAGTGTAACTAGTTATAATTTATTTTTTAACTAAATTTATATAGGGTGTCCCCGAAATGACTGTACAACACTAAACCACAAATTACTTACCCGAAAATAAGACGATCTAGGCAAACTTACCTATATCCAATCTTGCTTCATTTCGCCGCTTTAGGGCGCCAAAGTTCTTAAATTAATATGTTTTTTAATGTCAATGGGTGTCAACTTATGAGGAAGCACCCTGTACATGGACAACTATTTACCTGCAGGATCCAGGTTTTTCTTCGCAATATCCGAGTTGCTTCCCGTATTGTCCACCTCCGGGGAACTGCCACTGAGCACATCGGATAGAGAGCCGGAGGTCAATCGGGCATTTGCCTGGATTATTTCCGTTATGGCACTGGGAACTGGACTCTTCATAACTGGGGATCTGGCAGGCGATTTGTCTGGAGTGGCTTCCTTCCGTTCATTCATGTACTCAATAATGCTCTGCTTGGGCGGTTCTTGTAGGCTGCGCTCCTTGTTCGCCACATTAATGTCTTCGACCAGTTTGGCCAAGGTTTGCTCTTGGTCTACCTTCGCTTCTTCACTCCTGCTGGCCTGGATTTCGACTTCGCGAAAATCCTCACTTTTCTCATCATCGGCCTGCTTAATTTCCACCTCCACTATCTCCCTTAGAGCGGCGTACTTGTCATCATCAATCGGAGCCTTGTTTGGTGCCTCCGGCACCTCTTTTGCTGCCTGTAGCTCTTCCGGCTCAGTATCAATTCTGGTCTGCTTAATTTCCTCTTGCAGCTCTCTAAACACCGCATACCTATCATAGGAGGGCTCCGAATTCGAGCTCTTGCTCGTGTTGTTGAAGTTGGCCGCGAAATCAGCTTGGAAAGTGGGCTTTTCACTGGGCTCATTTGCCTGCAGAGTCGATTGCGCCTTAATGAAAGTCGACAAGTAATTGGTCAGCTGAACTAGGGTCATGTTGCTTAGTTTGTGCGGAGGAATCTTCAGCTTGGCCGCCAGCTCATTGAGGCCGCTCAAAGTCAACTGGCTCAGAGTCATGTCCAGGCCATCCAATGAGTTGCTCAAACCCTCATTGCTAGTGGCAAAAGTCTTGGAGCCATCCTGCTCGTTCTTCACATGTCTTTGAGGAGGCGGAAGCAGGATACTAGGACTGTTGGATCGGTCAGGGAACGACACCGGAGTCAAATAGTCTTCATCGCTGGACTGTTGGTTGGCCTTCCTTGGGCGCTCTGGAGGCAGCGTGAAGTCGGACTCAAACTTGGACTTTCGCTGCGGCACTGGAAGTGGTGGACTGGAATCTTTTTCGTCCTGAAGATCTTTTTCGAAGGTTTCTATGTAGTCATCGGAGTGCGGCGGCCGAGGCGGAGGCTTCAGGATTATATCGCTCTGCTTCTTCGGAGGCAAAGGAGGCGGTTGGATCTCACCTAAAGTGGAGTGTGGACGCGGAGGCGGCGGCTCCGGAATGCTCTCCGACTCTGAAGAAATCTCCACACTCTGAGCCTGCACCGCGATTGTTGTATCCGATGCGAAACCCTCGAAATTATTCGACTTGCTAAACTGCACAGTTTTCGGACTGGACCTCAACATGGCAGGCTTTGATAGGTTGTTCTGTATCAGCACCTGTAACTCTTTGCTCGCTTGTTGCGTGGCGAATTCCGTTTCGAATGGGTCCTGTTTGGAGAAGTCCGAATCGGCAAAAGGATCCTCCCGCACGAACGGATCCTCTCCCGAAAGGATCCGATGCAAACATAGCGGAAGTGTTTGAGTAAATTGGCGGTTTTGTCGTTGCGCTAGGCTGATTAAAATTGATATTAAACAGATCTTGTGCTGCGCTGCTATTGGTCGAGGCCAACTCGTTGAGCGGCTTTTTCGGCGGATTTTTCAGTTCTTGAAAGAAATGTTTCTTATCAATATATGGCTTACTTCTACCGGTACCTAGGGTAAAATAAAATACTCGTTTTCATTTCATTTTGTCAGAATCTAACTACGGTCAAATCAAAAATATAAACTCAAACTGAACTAAAGGAAAATAATTCGCTTTTGTTGTCCAACAGATTTTATTTTATTTTACCACAGATAGTCTTAGAGATATGGGTTAGTAGCTGATTGCAATGAAGGTGATTAAGTGTTTTGAAGGTTGTGAACTATTTTTTTTTTAGTTTTTATAGAAAAAATCACTTGCTTGAGCAAACATATGGGCGATAGATACATGAAGCTCTTTGCCTCTTAAACAGCCCCTAAATTTTTCCATAAATATGACTCTAATTTCGTTTTAAGCCAATTCAAATCAGTTCTTTCACATCTGAAGATGCAAGCCACTCGTGCTTGTAAAACGTCTGGCAGAAATTCTTTTCCACGACGACCTAAAACCCCGAAAAACTCATCAGTGAGTAGATTCCTAATCAGGCTTCAACAACTGAAACTGGTGAGTTGTTCGGGGTCTCAGGTCGAAGCTCGAGTAGATAAGGAAACTGAGTAATCAAAATGTACACTGGACTGATCAGTTAGTGATCATCAGCCAGGACTTTACATACAAATGATGGATTAATGATGAATGGTGCACTAAGCCCAGATACTTTAGAGTGAAATTAACGTCGAAACCAAAAAACAAAACTCAAGAAACTCAGTGTGAAAAGGAAACTAAAGCAAAACGAACGCAAACCAGGTCCACTCACCAAGAGGATCCAACTCAGTGAAAACATCAAACTGCGACATAATTTCCAGTTTAGCAGCTTCGTGCTTTTCGTCTTTGGGTGGTTCGGGCGCGACCAATGGCGTGGGTTCTTCGAAAATATTGCTGTCAAACGACGGATTGAACCAATCGCCGCTCGTGTGTTCTTCGTGCGAAGTGCAAAAATCGTGCGAGAAGGAGAAATCCTTGTTCGATTTGCTGCTGAACAGCGAATCAGATGCACTGTCCACACTAGCAGCAGTATTGGGCGGCGTCTTAGTCGTACTCATCGTACTGCTGCCTTCCGATGTGCGACTGGAACGGTCTCGGCCTGATGAGGGCGGTGGAGGCAGAATAAGCTTCTGAATAGGAAAAGGTTGCGGAATGTTTCACTTGTAACTAATCACCACTCCAACTTACATTAACCGGATAGCTTATGAAGCTGTCTCCAAATGGGTCGTCCTTTGATCCGAATGGATCTGAGGGCGTAATTCGTTCCATCTGGTTCAATCCCTGCTGCAAACTGTTCAGTTCTAACTCTAAATCAACTAAGTCAGCTACAGCAGTGCCGCTGTTTTTACTTTCAGTAGCGCTAGCGCTGCCTTTTGGTTCGTTTTTCGATTTCTCAGAAGGCTAAAATTGGTACGTTAGAAATGGAAGTTGTTCCTTGCCAGTTTAGCGTCATGCCCACCAATGCCCAACTAATCTCAATGTGAGAATAGAGGCAATTCTATTTGCCTCTATGCTCACAAGAGAACGGAACGAAACAGTGAATCCTGCCATATTTCGTTCGTTTTAAAGTGTTGAGCATTTTCCGAAGCAAATACACCAGAAGCGAAAAAGCGGATACATACCCAAGTCTTTTTTCTTCTTACCTTCGAGACAGAGTTGGGGCTGTCTGAAAAGAGTGGCGATGTGGGTAAATAGCTTTTTTCCAAGTGTTGCTTGGCCAATTCGATTTCCTTCTTTTTAAGCGCGAATACCACTTGGAATAGATCCTTCATAGCTATTACCACCTGTAAGGCCCATTTTTAGAGCAATCTACCTATAAAATTCCAGGCATTTTACCTGACTTGCTGCCTTATCGGTCTTGATACCGAAAAACCTGTGGCCAGTATCAGGAGAACCGAAAATATAACCGAACGCTCTCGAATCGGTCATATCCTGGGCGATAAAGGAGATTTTATGGACGGGATGATGGTAGAGACAGTCCTAAAAGTACAACGCTTGTAACACGCAACCAGATTAAATGTACATTCCGATTTACTCCAGTTTTCTCGTCTCGCAGCCTCAACCCATCTATAGCAATGTTAATAGTGATGCGCTGCTTATGCTCCCCAGCCGCTCTAATCGCCATTTTTAGATCGCAAAGTGCCTCTTGGCACATACTATCACCTCTAGAGTCAGACACTTCCAAAATGCCGATCAGTTTTGCTTTAAAACTCACTCCATCTCCCAAAAATCTCGTCGTTTCGTTCTTAACTAAAATGACGACTTATTCATTTAAGGAGTGAAAAACGTCTTTACTAGCTACTGACCCAAGCTACTGACTACTAGCTTGGGGCCTCTTTAAAAAGTGATGAGCGAGACTAGTCTTGGTCTTGCAAAAAAAGCAAAATCAAGACTTTTACAAGAGTTCCGTGAGACTGTCGCAAGAGGTAATTCGATATTGTACCGCACTAAATCTGCCCTCGTAGCCCTTAAATATGATAAGAGAATTGAACCGTTTTCAACGCTTTACATACCAACGATTCATTTTAAGTCAGTAGCTTGGGGACTCCTTAAGTAGTCATGAGCGAGACTAGTCTTGGTCTTGCAAAAAAAAGCAAAATCAAGACTTTTACAAGAGCTCCGTGAGACTCTCGCAAGAGGTAATTCGATATTGTACCGCATTAAATCTGTACTCGTAGCCCTTATATATGATAAGTGAAAGTTCTCACTTTAAGTGAGAAAATACTTTTATGCACATTCTATAAAACAGTGAAACCTCAAGTAGCAAATAAATACCGTTTAACAGTTTACGGAAGTTACAGAATCCTTGCGCAGAATTATTATTAAGACTTGCAAGACTCTTGCTGCAAGACCAAGACTAAAACCGAGACCAAGCAAGTCTTTCTCTGCTCATCACTATCTTAAATGTGGCCGGTTTTATTTATGAATTAATTTAATTGATATCAGTGGAGACAGGAAGTGAAGGAGGAAGTGAAAAAGCCGCCCAGATGCGATAAAGTTTATCACTTACATATGTAGCACACATTTAGCTTCAAACCTGATGTTTTAATTCAATTTAGCGCTATAAATAGGGATTTTTCGCAATTTTGAATACTTAAAGCATAAAACTTATAGGGTTTACTTAAAGAGGCAAGCGCGTATATATTATACGACAATGTTATGCACTGTTTACCCATGTTAATGCTTATTGCCAGTCATAAAACAGAGCTCCCAGCTCTAATACTGCAATTAAATTAGTTAACTCGCTTGAATTAGTTTATGAATACCAACAGCGGACAAGTCATGGCTATGCGCTTAATTTTAGGTGAATTAACACTGGCACTTACACTTTAAAGGGCTTGTTTTCTTCCTGAGGGTTTGCATGGTGGCTGTCAGTTTGGTCTTTGGAGGTAAAAAGTGCTTCCACACTCAGAGCTTGTACTTTTGATAGCTCACTCCAAAGCTGTAGTCAATGTCCTGTTCCAGTTTCTTCCAGATGGACATCGCTTTTTAAAGTTGCGTTTCCCTTATTGATTCGAACGGCCCTTGATCTACCATAAGGTCTGGGGTGGATAAAGTGACTACTGTGGGGGATGATACACTGCACATGCCCATTGTCGTCCGGTTAAATTATTGATTGAAATCGTTGCAGTCTCATTGGTTTAGGCCGCCGTGTAGTGCATTAAAACACTAATTGGGAATGTTGATTTGGATAATTGCAAGATATTTTCGGGATGCAATCCCCCTTTCAGTGGAACTTGGAAGCCGTTACCAGCTGACAACACTTAACCACTGATTGCATTTGGAAAACACTCACACAAAGTCATTAGAGCGGCTTGTAAGCCGTTTACAATACATGAGAATAGTAAATAATTTAAAAATAGCCAAACAGCATCAACAAAGCGTTGATGGGCATCACTCAATGTCAGCTCTGTTTAAACAACGATTGTCGAAAACCACTGTTGCCAAACGAAAACCACTTCCAGTGGGTCACTAAACTCTGGCTTTGATTGCGATTGTCTCACTAATTCAATATGCTAGAGTGAGATCCATATAGAGCCTCTAATTGAAAATTGGTAGGTAAAAGTGGCAATAGTTTTGACAAGCAATGCACATAACCTAGTTTGCGTAGTCACCTGTCAATACACATAACCTAATCTAAGCTTAGTGTTCAGTACTGAGCAGTAAAAGCTTTGGAAAATGACGAACCAAGTTCACTGCCAGTTGTGGATGGGAAGCGTGAGTATTGAGTGCGATAGTTGGCTTAACATGTAATCAAACAGTACTTTTAGTTAGAATCCTACATGACGGAAAGTTTCATTCTTAATGCTTTCCGGAAAATGGGCGAAACGCCTTTGAGTGTAAAAGTGATGCGAAACAAGTTTACTGGAGAACCTGCGGGATATTGTTTTGTGCATTTTGCAAACGACGACGACGCCATTGATGCTATGCATAAGTTGAACTCGAAACCAATACCGGGAACGAACCCAGTGGTACGTTTCAGGCTAAATAATGCGAGCAACAATACAAGCCGCCAGTTTATTGACAGGGAGTTTTCCGTTTGGGTTGGCGATTTGAGCCCTGATGTGGACGACTATAACTTATACAGGGTGTTCTCGTCAAAATACAACACCATTAAAACCGCCAAAGGTAGGCAGAAGTGGCTGTCGCGTGTGCGGCTTGTCGTCCGTTGATATTGGAACGAAAAACTTTATTTGCAGTTATCTTAGACAATAGCGGATTCAGTAAAGGTTATGGATTTGTCAGATTTGGCAGCGAAGACGAAATGAGAGACAGTTTAATCACAATGAATGGCTACATTGGTTTGGGGACCAAAGCACTGAAAATAAGTAATGCTGTTCCGAAGCCTAAAGGACCGGGGGACACTCCTACGAGTGGGTCGCAATCAAATGGGGCCGATAATGGTGGTGCTTACAACCAGTATTACGATCCGTCATCGTATTGGCAAAATTATGCCGCTAATTGGCAGGTAAGTTCCTATTGAAAAGCCTCTTTTCTATAATATTTATTGTGTATATTTTCCTGACTGTATTTCAACTTAATTCAAAAGAAATTCCTGGGTTCCAGTCAATTTTATTGTTTATTACTTAAAATATTTTACAAATACGTTTCGGTGTCTTTCTCCACCATCATCAGTTTGTATGTATGGCTGTTTCTACCTTCACTTGGCTTGCCAAAGGTGAAGGTAGAAACAGCCATACATACAAACTGATGATGGTGGAGAAAGACACCGAAACGTATTTGTAAAATATTTTAAGTAATAAACAATAAAATTGACTGGAACCCAGGAATTTCTTTCTCTAATGTCTAATAATCTAAGCCGATGTAAATAAATTAGTGATGAAAACATGGTGTTCCGATTCAGAAGTTTCCAAAGCCCATTTTGACTGCCTCTCTGTGAGAGATACGTTGGGCCTCTACATCTTCATCCGTTTCATGAGAGCTTGAGCGTATTTCCTCCTTCAGAATATCCACGTAGCTTACTGGATTCCCATGACTCCTCTTGATCGGCTGCCCAATTAATGTGTAAAATCATCTTCAATTTGGTTTAACAATCCAGTAACTTCCGTTACTTTTTTGTCGATGTCTTCTAATGTTTCTCTATGCTGCCACGTAGACAATGGAGGAAGGTCTTCCGCATCCCAACCATCAACCAGGTTCGGGTCGCACATTTTTCCAAGCCTTCGCCAGTTCAATCACAACGTATAATAGATTTTTTTTTAAATTCTGCAGATTTAGTCCAACTTTCTAAGACACAGACACGTTTTAAGACACTTTTTGATTGATGGGGGGTAAAAATTGGGTCACTGATTTTGAATATTCCATTACGGTCGATTTTTTTTTGTTTTAGCAAGGCTATAATATGGATCAGGCGAATGCCGGCCACATGCCTCCAAGCACTTACATCACCGCAGCGGATATGAAAAAGGAAGACGAGCTGGAATTGATAGGTAAAACATATTGCTGAGCTTTCTATTACATATAGAAATGTTTTTCGGGCTTTGAAGCCGTGGTCCATGGGAATTTCTTCCGGACGTTTCGTCCACAACTGCGGTGGACATTATCAAAGGCGATGAGGCAGTGGGCGAAGTGATCTCCCGTGCTTTCCGACTAAGACTGGTTCAACTACTGGATCTTTGTCGTATTTATGCGGTTCGGCCGTGTAAGATCATGCGTGAGGAGTGGGAGGCGCTTCAATGGTTTTGGCGTACACGCTGTTTGCCGCAAAACGCGTTTCCAATCTGGATTAAGGACCGTGACTTCTTCTTTCCTGTTAAAATTGTTGTCATGTTTGAAGATCTCAATGGCCTCTCTGGTTAGTCTCGGATAATACCGTTGAGATTGGTGCAAAATGTCCACTTCATCGAAACGTATTTGGTGGCCGTCTAGAAGTGCGTGTTCCGCTACTGCTGATTTTGTATACGGTGTACAGAAAACCGACACATACCGACCGGTACCTGCACAGTGGATCAAACCATCATCCCAGGCAAAAGAGAGGAGTCATTAAAACCCTCACCGAAAGAGCCAGAAGAATTTGCGAACCATATGAGTTAGAAAGAGAATTGACACACCTAGAAAGAGCCTTTGGTTGGAATGGATACAGCAAGAACGAGTTTATTAGAGCAATTCGACCAAGGAACAGTGGAGGTCGTCCTGAGGAAACAGCTACGCATGATGAGCGTGAGGGTTGGGCTTGCCTCCCATACATACATGGAGTCACGGACAGGATCGGCAGGACACTGGAGAAACACAGAGTGAAAACAGTCTTTAAACCAACTCGAACAATCCAACAGACTTTGAGATCGGCCAAGGACAAACGGGATCCTTTATCGGCACCAGGAGTCTACAGGGTTCCATGCAGTTGTGGCAGAGCATATATCGGCACCACAAAAGGTAGTGTAAACACGAGGATCACGGAGCATAAAAGAAGTTGCAGATTAGGACAAACAGAAAAATCAGCAGTAGCGGAACACGCACTTCTAGACGGCCACCAAATACGTTTCGATGAAGTGGACATTTTGCACCAATCTCAACGGTATTATCCGAGACTAACCAGAGAGGCCATTGAGATCTTCAAACATGACAACAATTTTAACAGGAAAGAAGAAGTCACGGTCCTTAATCCAGATTGGAAACGCGTTTTGCGGCAAACAGCGTGTACGCCAAAACCATTGAAGCGGCTTCCACGGCCGGACCGCATAAATACGACAAAGAATCCAGTAGTTGAGCCAGTCTTAGTTGGAAAGTACGGGAGATCACTTCGCCCACTGCCTCATCGCCTTTGATAATGTCCAACGCAGTTGTGGACGAAACGTCAGGAAGAAATTCCCATGGACCACGGCTTCAAAGCCCGAAAAACATTTCTATATGTGATTTGACCGGCCGTGAAAGCCTTCATAGGCTTTCTATTACAGTTTCGACATGTCTAATCCGCATACTTTTCGAAAAAATAACCAGATATTTTCATTAGGAAACGCACCGTACAGGGTGTCCATTTTTCGTTGAATATTGCGGGCATCTCAGTTATTGTTGAAGATAGAGACAAGCCAAACTTAGCTTTAAAAAAATATTTTCTCAAGTTTTAATTGGCTAATAAATGCCCATTCCAACAATATACAGTGTGTCCAGTATAAAATGATGTACATGGGGATATTGGAAACCGTTAGAGTTACAGGGTGGACCAAATGGGGAAAAAGTTGCGCAATCAAGTGCCTATAAATAATATGTCATCATTTTGTTAATTTTAATTATTTATCTTGACCGAACATAAACATGTTATACATGGTTGAAGAGCATATTTAAAGGGGAATTTAAAAATGCAGAACTTCAATATGGCGCCCATAAGAAAAACAAAAGTTGACTTCGGCCTCATTGAACATAGTGGGCCTAGATTATTTTTTACTTTATTTTCAAATTCACGCTCATTTCTTACCCCCACCCTGAAAATTTCGTTATTATATCTTTTATAATAAACACGATATAAAGAATTTTATAAAACGCACTTTTTTCTTTTTTTCCCTGTATATCCGTTGCTATTCTGAGTTCAAAGAAGTTGATGACATATTATTAATAGGCACTTGATTGCGCAACTTTTTCCCCATTTGGTCCACTCTGTATCTTTAACAGTTTCCAATATCCCCATGTACATCATTTTATACTGGACACACTATATACTGCAAAAACGGACACTCTGTACAAGACTTGCTTATGGAAATAAAGCAGGTGTAATTTTTATTTCAGATCATTCGGTTCCGCTGGACATCGACAAGTTAAACCGTGATAAAATCGATCAAGATTGCAACTTCTGGGACGCTCTGGAGAGTTCAAAGTGGCTGCCGTGCGAAGCATTAGAACTTCCGGCGTAATTTCTTACGGCAATCCAAACTAATTAATTGAACATTGAATTTGAAGTAAAAAAAATTGAATAAACAACCATATTATCTGTGTTTTATTCGTCATTTAAAAACCTGACTTTCTCATCTCTTCAGGTTAATAACTTCCCCCCTGAATAAAGCGATTCTACCCATAATCTCAATTAAGTTTACAATAATTGCAAGACACTAAAATTAGTGTTTTTTAACTTCCAGCACAAATTAAAAATCAGATTCTAGTGTTTCGTTCTCGAAAAACATTGGCAAGAATGCAATACAGGCAGGTAATGATGGTTTCAGTTGATTCTCAAACACACTAAGGTTGATTATTGACTTGTTCCTTTGGAATCAATTTCTAGTTCCTTAGATAAACTGCAATTTACTGCAACATTTTTTTCTTCAACTGAAGCCTCATTCTCTTTGCCTGAATTTGTATCATTACCTGCTTCCATTAAAGGCTCTGGCTGACTGTCTTCTGAGCTTGCTGGGATTGTAACATTCCTTTCTGGCAAGCTGGGCGTTAAAGGAAGTTTGGCAATCGATTTTTCAGCCACTAGAGTTGCTATAGTCTGAGAGTCCATTTCCACAGGAGCCAATTTCTTTTCAGGCGTAACCATGAACACCTTATATTGTTGGTCGCCTTCTGTGTTCTCTTCTTCGGTGATAATCACTGCCCCTGGGACAAGGTTTTCCGGACTGGAGTCCACATTGGAAGTGCTGGACAGTCGACGGTCCCTCAAGAGTCCAACCGGGAGTTGTGAGGGGGAAGTTGTTTTGTCAATATTGACCGCTTTCTTGTACGGCCTCTTTTTGGGAACCGTGGACTTGTCGGGAAAATTGAGCGGCTCGTTGAACTTCAATGTGCTTTTGGGCATTCTTCCAAACCTAGTGGGTTTGAGGAACGGTATGAATTCTTCTTCATCTGTGTCGCTTTGGGCGAAATCCGAAATATCTGCATCGCCATCTTTGCCACCGGCAGACTCCATACTGGCTGGGGTTTTTTCATAGGAAAGTTCGGGTGTTTCATCATCGGAATGTACTGATTTCTGTGCATTGGTTGATAGTTTTGGTTTGGTTGGGGCAGATCTATTGGGTTCTTTTCCAAAAATACGTCATTATTGTAGATTTCATTGTTGTGTATATTTTCCTGACTGTACTTCAATTCATTTAAAAAAATTTTCTCCTGGGTTTCAGTCAATTTTATTGTTTATCATTTACAATGTCACAAATACGTTTCGGTGTCTTTCTCCACCATCATCAGTTTGTGCGTATAGTTGTTTCTACCTTCACATTTGTGTGAAGGTAGAAACAACTATACGCACAAACTGATGATGGTGGAGAAAGACACCGAAACGTATTTGTGACATTGTAAATGATAAACAATAAAATTGACTGAAACCCAGGAGAAATTTTTTTAAAATTATTGTAGATACAAATGCCAAAAAAAAAACAAACTATGCTACTTACTTTTTCTCTTTCGGGTTTGTTTTTCAGTTGGTTCTGTTCTGCTTCGCATTTCGTCGAGTTTGATTTTTTGCAAAAGTGCCTCCTCCTCCCGCTCGACCTCCACTTCCCGCTTCAGATCCGCGAAATTATAGCAGCACGGGTCTTTGATGGCGCGCTCAATAAGTTGAATGTTCTTTTTCTCCTCCTTCTTAAATTTGATCTTCAGCTCTCGCCTGCTCCTGGTCGGGAATAGCTTGGACATTATCGTGAAATCGGTGCCTATCAAGTTGAGCGCTTTGTAGAAACGCACCGTCTCCTTTTGGCTCCATGGCAGCGATCTGGGGGCCTTTTTGTATATCCCATAAGTAGCTGTTGAATCTCCGTCTACTAGTTCGGATTTTTGGATTTGCTCCTTCTGTTTGGTGACTTCTGTATTTTCCAATACCACGCTTTTTTCGTCCAGGATAATTTCGCCCGATGGTCCGATTTTTATTTGCGGCACTGGCAAATTGCTTTTGGATTCGTTTTCTTTTTCAATTTGTTCTTCAGCTTTAAGCGCAGCTGGATCATCAACGGATTCTTCTTCTGCCTTTTTGGCTGCGGTTTCCGATTGAGTCCGCTCTCTCTCAATCTTCTGGCTACAAATTTCGGTTATTTGTAGTCTAATATTGGCTTGACTCAGTTGACTGAGTTGCTTACCTCATGGGATTCGAGTTGGGATTATAAAATATCAAATCGATCATCCTTAGTTGCTGTTTATCAGGAGCTGAGCTCCCAAACCGCTTGTGAAAATCGCGCCTTGCTTCCGCCAGCCTTCTAGTCTGCTCGTTCCTGAATATCTTCTTAGGGCTTCCAACTGGCACGTCCTTTTGCTCCAGATGAGGAGTTGTGGGAGTTTGAGGCTCCAGGCAAATCGTTGAGGCCACCGAGCAAACCTGTAGAAACACACATGTGGATTCTACGGCGGCAAACATTGTTTTCGTAGTTTATACCGAATTGTGCCTGTTCCTGCCATAACGTCGGCTTTCATCCTCAGACTCACTGGCGCTGGGTTTTCTGGAGTCGAGCCGCGGAATTGGACGTATTCGAGTTCTGTTGATTTTACTGGGACTATTTGGTCCAGTATATTCCGAATCGGAAGAATCCAAGATCATTTTCTTCACAGGAGCTAAATGAGGGCGATGTACTCAAATATCATTAATGAGCAAACACTTACATGCAGGAAGAGGGTATTCTGGTTGCTGAGTTTCAACCAAAGACGAACATTTCTCACTAATGGGGCTTTTAATCGGCACTTTCGGTGCCTCGTCGTTTGTTTGGGAAGTGGGTAGAATTTTCAATTCATCGAGTATCACAATTTTATTACTGACTGCAGTGGTCTTCGCTTTTAATTCAACATTCAGCTTGCATTCTTCTTGGGGAGTTATGGAGTTTTTCTCAACAATTATGGAGTTTTTGCTCGGAAGCTCCAAATCGTCAGCATCAACAGCCTCAGTGGCGTCTATTGCTGAGGAAAGAGGCGCCTTTTTCCTTTGACTGAAGTTGGTAACTGCCTTTACCCTTGTACGTCTAGAAGCCATCGTTTTGGGGCTGTGATTTTGAAAAAAACTTTATGTTTACTAACTTAAACATACGGACGCTCACCAGAGACGTCTCTAGTTCACTTATACGGCAGGATGAATAGGGTTATGTATACAAATGCAAACTATCTTCTTTCCATGTGAAACTCCGAAGAAAATAGCTGTGATGGTCTCGAAGAATGCGTATATATTAAAAAAAAAAATGTTGTTATTCTCGAAAATAGCGAATTTCGGCAACAATTAAATTCTGCTCTCAGCAACACATTAACTGGGCATATAAACATAACAATCCCACGGATTTTATTGCATTTTTCCTCTAGCCTATCCCGTTTAGAGTGTGAGATGAAAAGAGAGAGCTAGCTATGCTGGACGTATTTACACCTCGTATATAAAAAAGGAATTCGCGAAAACGTTAAAGCGAAAAAAAGGAATTTTGTGCATATCGCATATATGAGACTAGACTTTTGGTTAAATGAAGATTGGTGTTTGTTAACAGTGTATTTCGTTCAGTGGTTGTTAATTAGTTTTTAAAGTACCTAGAATTTTTCGCACGATGGATGAAGAGTACCTAACGCGTAGGGCTGCGACGTTGGGATACAGGCCCCAAAATGAGGTCATCAGCAATCGTCTGTTGCCTTATGCCGAACATTTAGATGAGGAATCGGAAAAGTTATTCGTTACCATCAAGACCAATTTTGTTAAGGCAGTTTTAGCTCGAGAAATCGGGCCAGGATGCTACTTATGGAGTTTTCAATTATTCAGGTGAAATCTTAGTACTTAAAGGCGCCCTTCTAGATCCAACAGCATACAGCATATGAAATGTACTAATTATTTGCATTTGCTTCAGATACATCAAAATCTATGGGTTCAAATTCTCCAAAGAAGATCACGTTGCTTTAGTTAAGTTGTACTATCAGCTAGTGCTTCTTCCTGATGTGGATACTTGTAGAATAGTTACCTTCTCAATTGGTTTAATGCGACTGTTAAGGTACGTGCTTCCGGTGATTTTATCGAGTAATTGGGTAATTTACCCCCATTTTACGGGGGTAAATCGACTAAATAGTGTATGAAACAATGCTGTATCAACTTACAATTGCCAGCGCAAATATTCATCTGCTCGACTACATTTTATTTACGAGGGAGGCCAGTTAACTTGCTTACAACCATTTTCATACGAACAGTATTAGTGTATGCTGTGCATCTGTTTAGAACTAACCATATCGACGAATTGCAAGAAAATTTTTTATTTTATTTTAGGAAATATACTCTTTTAAGCAGAGATGACTTACAACTGGAATGGAGACCTCTTTACGAACTTTATCGAAGAGTGTCTAAAAAAAACGGGTCCTTTCTTCAAAAATACCGATATTTTCTGGACGTTTTAAACGCCCTTACGAGCACTATAAAGGCCTGCCGAATGTGAGTATAAAATATTATTTTATGTTAGAATATCGGGATTTGGAGCGGTGTAAAACCAAAAACCGAGGTTTTGCCATCCACAGGCCCAACTATTTTGCGGCCAAAGCATGCCGATTTTCGAAATTTCTTCACTTATTTTGAGCGATTTTGATTATTTTGAACCCAAGTCCTAATTCGACCAAAAATTGGTCATTCGCCTAATAAAAGTTTAGAAAACAATTTCGAAACTTCCTCCACAAAGTGCTAAATATGGACAAAAGGCTGCTCCAAAGGGATCAGAATTTTCCGAAAAAAACCTTCACTAACAGAAGGGCTAAACCGAATATCCAGTAGAAACTCTTCAGGGGCGCTGATATTTCAAAGCTTCATAAACGATTTCAAACAGATTTTGTTGAGTATTTTTGCAGATTTAGCCCCTTTTAGCCCATTTAGCCCCATGCGGGCCAATTTTCGGAATTTCTTCGCTTCTTTTGAACGATTGTTTTAAATCCTGCAAGACCTGCCAAGGGATAATTTGGCCAAAAATCGGCCTTAGAATCGCGATTTTTCAAGAAAATCCTCAAAATTTGGCAAGAAACTCAAAAATCTTCAGTAGCTCGCTTATTGACCGTTTCAGAAAAAAAGTGAATTAAAGTTTTTTACCAAAAAAAGAGGTTAATCGCATTTACAGCACAAAATACAGGCTCCAAAAGGATCAGAAATTTCTCTAAAAAAACCAGTACAGGCTCTTAAGGGAACTGAAACAATTCTTAAATCCCCCAAATTCTCTTCAACTGAGCCCCTTTTCGCATGCAGATTTAGGCCCAATTCAAAATTTGGCAAGAAACTCAAAAACCTTCAGTAGCTCGCTTATTGACCGTTTCAGAAAAAAGTGAATTCAAACTTTTTTATAAGCTTTGGCTTCTTTTATCCAGCTGAGGGCTTAAAATGCCTCCAATGTTTTCAGTTTTGGTAATATGAGCGATTTTTTGTAAACAACGTTTTTGGCAGTTTCTCCCAAACTATGCATAGAAGAATATAGAGAATTCAGTGCAAAATTCCTCCTGGTCTGCAGGACATTCTGTCAATAGCCTTATTTTGCCTAGAAAGACTAGTTTTTGACCAAAAAAAAGGGGTTAATCGCATTTACAGCACAAAATACAGGCTCCAAAAGGATCAGAAATTTCTCTAAGAAAACCAGTACAGGCTTTTAAGGGAACTGAAACAATTCTTAAATTCCCCAAATTCTCTTCAACTGAGCCCATTTTCACACGCACGTTTTTGGCAGTTTCTCCCAAACTATGCATGGAAGAATATAGAGAATCCAGCGCAAAATTCTTCCTGATCTGCCGGACATTTTGTCAATAGCCTTATTTTTGCCTAGAAAGACTAGTTTTTGACCAAAAAAGGGGTTAATCGCATTTACAGCACAAAATACAGGCTCCAAAAGGATCAGAAATTTCTCTAAAGAAACCAGTACAGGCTTTTAAGGGAACTGAAACAATTCTTAAATTCCCCAAATTCTCTTCAACTGAGCCCATTTTCACACGCACGTTTTGGCAGTTTCTCCCAAACTATGCATGGAAGAATATAGAGAATACAGCGCAAAATTCTTCCTGATCTGCCGGACATTTTGTCAATAGCCTTATTTTTGCCTAGAAAGACTAGTTTTTGACCAAAAAAAGGGTTAATCGCATTTACAGCACAAAATACAGGCTCCAAAAGGATCAAAATTTCTCTAAAAAAAACAGTACAGGCTCTTAAGGGCACTGAAACAATTCTCCTTAAATCCCCCAAATTCTCTTCAACTGAGCCCATTTTCGCACGCAGATTTAGGCCCAATTCAAAATTTGGCAAGAAACTCAAAAACCTTCAGAAGCTCGCTTATTGACCGTTTCAGAAAAAAAGTGAATTCAAACTTTTTTATGAGCTTTGGCTTCTTTTATCCAGCTGAGGGCTTAAAATGCCTCCAATGTTTTCAGTTTCGGCAATATGAGCGATTTTTTGTAAACAACGTTTTTGGCAGTTTCTCCCAAACTATGCATGGAAGAATATAGAGAATTCAGCGCAAAATTCCTCCTGACCTGCCGGACATTTTGTCAATAGCCTTATTTTTGCCTAGAAAGCCTAGTTTTTGACCAAAAAAAAGAGGTTAATCGCATTTACAGCACAAAATACAGGCTCCAAAAGGATCAGAAATTTCTCTAAAAAAACCAGTGCAGGCTCTTAAGGGAACTGAAACAATTCTTAAATCCCCCAAATTCTCTTCAACTGAGCCCATTTTCGCACGCAGATTTAGGCCCAATTCAAAATTTGGCAAGAAACTCAAAAACCTTCAGTAGCTCGCTTATTGTCCGTTTCAGAAAAAAAGTGAATTCAAACTTTTTTATAAGCTTTGGCTTCTTTTATCCAGCTGAGGGCTTAAAATGCCTCCAATGTTTTCAGTTTTGGCAATATGAGCGATTTTTTGTAAACAACGTTTTTGGCAGTTTCTCCCAAACTATGCATGGAAGAATATAGAGAATTCAGCGCAAAATTCCTCCTGATCTGCCGGACATTTTATCAATAGCCTTATTTTTGCCTAGAAAGCCTAGTTTTTGACCAAAAAAAAAGAGGTTAATCGCATTTACAGCACAAAATACAGGCTCCAAAAGGATCAGAAATTTCTCTAAAAAAACCAGTACAGGCTCTTAAGGGAACTGAAACAATTCTCTTAAATCCCCCAAATTCTCTTCAACTGAGCCTATTTTCGCACGCAGATTTAGGCCCAATTCAAAATTTGGCAAGAAACTCAAAAACCTTCAGTAGCTCGCTTATTGACCGTTTCAGAAAAAAGTGAATTCAAACTTTTTTATGAGCTTTGGCTTCTTTTATCCAGCTGAGGGCTTAAAATGCCTCCAATGTTTTCAGTTTTGGCAATATGAGCGATTTTTTGTAAACAACGTTTTTGGCAGTTTCTCCCAAACTATGCAAGGAAGAATATAGAGAATTCAGTGCAAAATTCCTCCTGATCTGCCGGACATTTTATCAATAGCCTTATTTTTGCCTAGAAAGCCTAGTTTTTGACCAAAAAAAAGGGGTTAATCGCATTTACAGCACAAAATACAAGCTCCAAAAGGATGAGAAATTTCTCTAAAAAAACCAGTACAGGCTCTTAAGGGAACTTGAAACAATTCTCCTTAAATCCCCCAAATTCTCTTCAACTGAGCCCATTTTCGCACGCAGATTTAGGCCCAATTCAAAATTTGGCAAGAAACTCAAAAACCTTCAGTAGCTCGCTTATTGTCCGTTTCAGAAAAAAGTGAACTCAAACTTTTTTATGAGCTTTGGCTTCTTTTATCCAGCTGAGGGCTTAAAATGCCTCCAATGTTTTCAGTTTGGTAATAGTGAGCGATTTTTTGTAAACACGTTTTTGGCAGTTTCTCCCAAACTATGCATGGAAGAATATAGAGAATTCAGTGCAAAATTCCTCCTGATCTGCCGGACATTTTGTCAATAGCCTTATTTTTGCCTAGAAAGCCTAGTTTTTGACCAAAAAAAAGAGGTTAATCGCATTTACAGCACAAAATACAGGCTCCAAAAGGATCAGAAATTTCTCTAAAAAAACCAGTACAGGCTCTTAAGGGAACTGAAACAATTCTCCTTAAATCCCCCAAATTCTCTTCAACTGAGCCCATTTTCGCACGCAGATTTAGGCCCAATTCGAAATTTGGCAAGAAACTCAAAACTCTTCAGTAGCTCGCTTATTGACCGTTTCAGAAAAAAAGTGAATTCAAACTTTTTTATGAGCTTTGGCTTCTTTTATCCAGCTGAGGGCTTAAAATGCCTCCAATGTTTTCAGTTTCGGTAATATGAGCGATTTTTTGTAACAACGTTTTTGCAGTTTCTCTCCAAACTATGCATGGAAGAATATAGAGAATTCAGCGCAAAATTCCTCCTGACCTGCCGGACATTTTGTCAATAGCCTTATTTTTGCCTAGAAAGCCTAGTTTTTGACAAAAAAAAGAGGTTAATCGCATTTACAGCACAAAATACATGCTCCAAAAGGATCAGAAATTTCTCTAAAGAAACCAGTACAGGCTTTTAAGGGAACTGAAACAATTCTTAAATTCCCCAAATTCTCTTCAACTGAGCCCATTTTCACACGCACGTTTTTGGCAGTTTCTCCCAAACTATGCATGGAAGAATATAGAGAATCCAGCGCAAAATTCTTCCTGATCTTCCGGACATTTTGTCAATAGCCTTATTTTTGCCTAGAAAGACTAGTTTTTGACCAAAAAAGGGGTTAATCGCATTTACAGCACAAAATACAGGCTCCAAAAGGATCAGAAATTTCTCTAAGAAAACCAGTACAGGCTCTTAAGGGCACTGAAACAATTCTCCTTAAATCCCCCAAATTCTCTTCAACTGAGCCCATTTTTGCACGCAGATTTAGGCCCAATTCAAAATTTGGCAAGAAACTCAAAAACCTTCAGAAGCTCGCTTATTGACCGTTTCAGAAAAAAGTGAATTCAAACTTTTTTATGAGCTTTGGCTTCTTTTATCCAGCTGAGGGCTTAAAATGCCTCCAATGTTTTCAGTTTCGGTAATATGAGCGATTTTTTGAAAACATTGTTTTTGCCAGTTTCTCCGAAACTATGCATGGAAGAATATAGAGAATTCAGCGCAAAATTCCTCCTGATCTGCCGGACATTTTATCAATAGCCTTATTTTTGCCTAGAAAGCCTAGTTTTTGACCAAAAAAAAAGAGGTTAATCGCATTTACAGCACAAAATACATGCTCCAAAAGGATCAGAAATTTCTCTAAAAAACCAGTACAGGCTCTTAAGGGAACTGAAACAATTCTCCTTAAATCCCCCAAATTCTCTTCAACTGAGCCCATTTTCGCACGCAGATTTAGGCCCAATTGGGCGCAATAAATTTTAATGTCTCATTTAACTCCATGTAAAAGCTGAAGCCTCAAGATGGACAATTTTCGACTTTCCTTCTGCTTATTGTGAGCGATTTTTGTTTTTCACATCGCCCAAATTTCCCCAGGAATTTGTGTCCAAAATCAAAGTAGTTTGCGTGTTTTTTTCGCAAAAAACTGATTAAATTCGGTAAATTGGGTAAAATTTAGAACACTAGTTTTAGTTTTGTGGTGCTTTTTTGGAACTAGAGTATATTAAACTTCAGGTACTTTCCCGCATCGGCAACGCAAGAAATCCTGGACGAATTTAAACCTTTGCTGTGCCCAGTGATCCGCGATTCCATTGAGACCACTTCCAGTGAATTGCAACTTTTTCTGCCGACTGCGGTTAAACCAGAAGAGGCCGACATCAGCTACAACTTGTGGCTTCACGAATTTATGGTGCTTATGAAGACGAACCCGATTGGCACTGTCTGGGAATATGTGAGTCGTTTAAATTCCCACATTTCATTTGTAGTGATGGGCGAGACCAAGGGCTCAGACCTTTTGCCTTAAACTCCTCACTCCATCTCTCAAAAATGTTATTCCATTTCTTTTGGTTAGCAAAACCAAGACCACGACCATGCAAGTCCTGGTCTTGGTATTGCTTGGCTCATCACTACTAAATTCAAATAGAATTTGATGCCGATTTTGTGCAATCTGGCCCGATTTCAAATGGGTCGCATCGACTGGAGTCCGTATGTTTCCGAGATTTTCGCACGATTCATAAGATCGTCACCACTGAACAGAGAATTGCAGAAGCGGATGAACGGAAATTTTCAAGGCATCGATAGGATGACAATGGCTGATTGGATCGTGTTAACTTTAAATGGAGACCGAAACCCGACCTTTTTTTATTTAGAAAAACTTATGCGAAAGCTTTCAATGCACGAAATTGCCACAGAGAAAAGGTACCTACCTTTGCCTAGTTTTATGGTAATTGGCAAAAGTCTTTTATTCTACAGGAACGGCCCATACATACGCTCATTTCTGTACAAATTGTCCAAATGTTTCGTTCAAAGAGTGAGCATGGAACGCTCTTCTATCAATTCCTGGACCAACAACGCTCCGGACGACTTCAAACTGACCGACGCTGATGTAGATCGATTCGTTAGCATTCTACAGCCATGCATTCAAATTCAGATGTTTTGCGACCCGCATATATCCATCGAGTTCACAATGGTCCTTTCCTATTTATCGTCGCTCAGACCGAACTTGATCATACCACATATACTGGAAAAATTGCACTCATTTATGCAAAGTTCGTCTGAAGTTAATTTAAATATTTGCATTAAAGCTGCGACTGCTGTTGCAAGGTGAGCGATGTATTCTGTGCTGTCCGTTTTCATTGAAATGCAGTCCTAGGGCTTCTTTAGCACAACAAAACCATTAGGAACTGCTGAGTTTCTCGCGCTTCCGACCTAATGTTATCGGGACTTTTAGTTGCTTTGGGTCTCAACACGAGGCCGGTTCTCAATGAAATGTACCTACAGGTACATCTAAATAGCGTCTTTTATCACTAAAAGCTCCCAGTTCATTGTCAGCCGATTTTAAGATTTCAAAAACCTGAAAAAAGCGCGGATTTCGTGCTTTCGCCCGAAGTTTTCAGATGCCGGAAGTTGCAAAAGACGCTGCAAGTACGAGTTGCACTTATATTGACTCCAAATTAAGAGCAAAGTTTTGAATTGCAACATTTTTAGCTTTCAGCAAAGCGGAAATTTGTAGCTTTCGAATGCAGGTTTCTGATAACTGAAGTTTTTGATTTAAAAAAAGCTTCAGCCGGAAAGTCCGAGAAAAATTAGTTTTCCGAAACCTTCCACACTTTTCACCCCAAAACGAGTTCAATTTTGGAAATATTTTTATTTTTCAAAAAAAAAAAACGAAATTTTGAACTTTCGCTCAAGGTTTTCAAATGCCGGAAGTTCGAAAAAACGCTGCAACTACGACCAGATTTGACAGGGATAGTAATTTTTTTCAAACCATCCGCACTTTTGATTAGAAAGAAAAAAGCGCGTATTTCCGGCTTTTGAATGCAGGTTTCAGATAAGGGAAGCTCCTGATGGACCAAACTCTACCGCCGGGTGCACTGAGAAAAGCTTTTTCAAAACCTTCCCCACTTTTCACGCCAAAACGAGTTCAATATTAGGAAGAAAATCGGAGATTTCGAGCTTTCGCTCGCAGTTTTCAAACGCCAGAATTGCGAAAATACGCTGCATCTAAGACCAGATTTGACCGGAAAAGTAGTTTTTTTTTCAAACCATCCACACTCTTCTGTTTGGAACGAGTTCAATTATGGCCCGATTTTTTTACTATCAAAACCCGGAAAAAAGCGAATAATTCCAGCTTTCGAACGCGAGTTTCCTTTACGGAAGTTCCAGAAAACATAAAAGATACAGCAGGATGGACCCAGAAAAATTCGTTTTTTCAAAACCCTCCACACTTTTCACGCGAAAACCAGTTCAATTTCGGGACGATTTTAAAAGTAAAAAAAAATTTGAAAAGCGCAGGTTTCGGACTTTCGCCCACAGTTTCCAAATGCCGGATGTTCGAAAAAACGCTGCAACTACGACCAGATTTGACCGGAAAAGTAGTTTTTTTCAAACCATCCACACTCTTCTATTTGGAACGAGTTCAATTATGGTCGGATTATTAAATATCAAAACCAGAAAAAAGCGCAGATTTCCAGCTTTCCAATGCGAGTTTCCCTTGCGGAAGTGCCTGAAGATATAAAAGATACAGCAGGATGAACCCAGAAAATCTCGTTTTTTCGAAACCTTCCACACTTTACACGCCAAAACTAGTTCAGTTTCGGGACGATTTATGTGGCAAAAAACCATAGAAAAGCGGACATTTCGAGCTTTTGCGCACAGTTTCCAAATACCGGAAGTTCGAACAGGCGCTGCAACTACGAGCAGATTTGACCGGGACAGTAATTTTTTTCAAACCATTCACACTCTCCTGATTGCAACGAGTTCAATTATGGCCCGATTTTTAAATTTCAAAAACCAGAAAAAGCGAATATTCCCAGCTTTCCAATGCGAGTTTCCTTTACGGAAGTTCCTGAAAATATAAAAGATACAGCAGGATGAACTCAGAAAAAATCGTTGCTTCGAAATCCTCCATACTTTTTACGTCAAAACCAGTTCAATTTCGGGACGATTTTAAATGTTAAAAAACATGGAAAAGCGTAGATTTCGAGCTTTCGCCCAGTTTCCCAATGCCGGAAGTTCGGAAAGGCGCTGCAATTACAAGCAGATTTGACCGGGACAGCATTTTTTTTCAAACCAACCACACCATCCTGATTCGAAAGAGTTCAATTATAGCGCGACTTTTTGTTTCAAAAACCAAAAAAAGCGCAGATTTCCAGCTTTCCAATGCGAGTTTCCCTTACGGAAGTTCCTGAAAACCCAAAAGATACAGCTGGATGGAAACAGAAAAAAATAGTTTTTTCGAAACCCTCCGCACTTTTCACGCCGAAACTAGTTCAATTTCGGGACGATTTTAAATGGCAAAAAAAGCATAGAAAAGCGGACATTTCGAGCTTTCGCGCACAGTTTCCAAATGCCGGAAGTTCGAAAAGACGCTGCAACTACGACCAGATTTGACCGGGAAAGTAATTTTTTTTCAAAACCATCCACAGTCTCCTGATTCGAAAGAGTTCAATTATAGCGCTTTTTTGCTTCAAAACCCAGAAAAAAGTGCAGATTTCCAGCTTTCTAATGCGAGTTTCCCTTGCGGAAGTGCCTGAAAATATAAAAGATACAGCAGGATGAACCCAGAAAATCTCATTTTTTCGAAACCCTCCACACTTTTCACGCCAAAACCAGTTCAATGTCGGGACGATTTTAAATGTTAAAAAACATGGAAAAGCGGAGATTTCGAGCTTTCGCCCACAGTTTCCCAATGCCGGAAGTTCGAAAAGGCGCTGCAATTACAAGCAGATTTGACCGGGACAGCATTTTTTTTCAAACCAACCACACCATCCTGATTCGAAAGAGTTCAATTATAGCGCGACTTTTTGTTTGAAAAACCAAAAAGAAGCGCAGATTTCCAGCTTTCCAATGCGAGTTTCCCTTACGGAAATTCCTGAAAACCCAAAAGATATTGGTGGATAGAAACAGAAAAAAAATTGTTTTTTTGAAACCCTCCGAACTCTTCACGCCAAAACTAGTTCAATTTCGGGACGATTTTAAAAGGCAAAAAAGCATAGAAAAGCGGACATTTCGAGCTTTCGCCCACAGTTTCCAAATACCGGAAGTTCGAACAGGCGCTGTAACAACGAGCAGATTTGACCGGGAAAGTATTTTTTTTCAAACCAACCACACTATCCTGATTCGAAAGAGTTCAATTATAGCACGACTTTTTGTTTCAAAAACCAAAAAAAAGCGCAGATTTCCAGCTTTCCAATGCGAGGTTCCCTTACGGAAGTTCCTGAAAATCCAAAAGATACAGCTGGATGGAAACAGAAAAAAATCGTATTTTCGAAACCCTCCGCAGTTTTCACGCCAAAACTAGTTCAATTTCGGGACGATTTCAAATGGCAAAAAAAGCATAGAAAAGCGGACATTTCGAGCTTTCGCGCACAGTTTCCAAATGCCGGAAGTTCGAAAAGACGCTGCAACTACGACCAGATTTGACCGGGAAAGTAATTTTTTTCAAACCATCCACAGTCTCCTGATTCGAAAGAGTTCAATTATGTCGCGATTTTTTGCTTCAAAACCCAGAAAAAAGCGCAGATTTCCAGCTTTCTAATGCGAGTTTCCCTTGCGGAAGTGCCTGAAAATATAAAAGATACAGCAGGATGAACCCAGAAAATCTCATTTTTTCGAAACCCTCCACACTTTTCACGCCAAAACCAGTTCAATGTCGGGACGATTTTAAATGTTAAAAAACATGGAAAAGCGTAGATTTCGAGCTTTCGCCCAGTTTCCCAATGCCGGAAGTTCGGAAAGGCGCTGCAATTACAAGCAGATTTGACCGGGACAGCATTTTTTTTCAAACCAACCACACCATCCTGATTCGAAAGAGTTCAATTATAGCGCGACTTTTTGTTTGAAAAACCAAAAAGAAGCGCAGATTTCCAGCTTTCCAATGCGAGTTTCCCTTACGGAAATTCCTGAAAACCCAAAAGATATTGGTGGATAGAAACAGAAAAAAAATTGTTTTTTTGAAACCCTCCGAACTCTTCACGCCAAAACTAGTTCAATTTCGGGACGATTTTAAAGGCAAAAAAAGCATAGAAAAGCGGACATTTCGAGCTTTCGCCCACAGTTTCCAAATACCGGAAGTTCGAACTGGCGCTGCAACTACGAGCAGATTTGACCGGGAAAGTATTTTTTTTCAAACCAACCACACTATCCTGATTCGAAAGAGTTCAATTATAGCGCGACTTTTTGTTTCAAAAACCAAAAAAAGCGCAGATTTCCAGCTTTCCAATGCGAGGTTCCCTTACGGAAGTTCCTGAAAATCCAAAAGATACAGCTGGATGAAACAGAAAAAAATCGTATTTTTCGAAACCCTCCGCAGTTTTCACGCCAAAACTAGTTCAATTTCGGGACGATTTCAAATGGCAAAAAAAGCATAGAAAGCGGACATTTCGAGCTTTTCGCGCACAGTTTCCAAATGCCGGAAGTTCGAAAAGGCGCTGCACTACGACCAGATTTGACCGGGAAAGTAATTTTTTCAAACCATCCACAGTTTCCTGATTCGAAAGAGTTCAATTATGTCGCGATTTTTTTGCTTCAAAACCCAGAAAAAAGCGCAGATTTCCAGCTTTCTAATGCGAGTTTCCCTTGCGGAAGTGCCTGAAATATAAAAGATACAGCAGGATGAACCCAGAAAATCTCATTTTTTCGAAACCCTCCCACACTTTCACGCCAAAACCAGTTCAATGTTCGGGACGATTTTAATGTTAAAAAAACATAGAAAAGCGGAGATTTCGAGCTTTCGCCACAGTTTCCCAATGCCGGAAGTTCGAAAAGGCGCTGCAACTACGAGCAGATTTGACCGGGAAAGTAATTTTTTTCAAACCAACCACACCTATCCTGATTCGAAAGAGTTCAATTATAGGCGCGATTTTTTATTTCAAAAACCAGAAAAATGTGAAGATTTCCAGCTTTCCAATGCGAGTTTCCCTGGACGGAAGTGCCTGAAAATATAAAAGATACAGCAGGATGAACCCAGAAAATCTCAGTTTTTTCGAAACCCTCCACACTTTTCACGCCAAAACCAGTTCAAGTTCGGGACGATTTTAAATGTTAAATAATAAGAAATGCGCAGATTTCGAGCTTTCGCCCACAGTTTCCCAATGCCGGAAGTTCGAAAAGACGCTGCAACTACGACCAGATTTCACCGGAAAAAGTAATTTTTTTCAAACCATCCACACCTCCTGATTGGAACGAGTTCAATTATGGCCCGATTTTTTATTTCAAAAACCAGAAAAAGCGCAGATTTTCAGCTTTCCAATGCGAGTTTTCCACTTGCGGAAGTGCCTGAAAATAAAAAGATACAGCAGGATGAACCCAGAAAAATCTCGTTTTTTCGAAACCTTCCACACTTTTCACGCCAAAACTAGTTCAATTTCGGGACGATTTTAAATGGCAAAAAAAAGCATAGAAAGCGGACATTTCGAGCTTTTGCGCACAGTTTCCAAATACCGGAAGTTCAAACAGACTCTGCACTACGACCCAAATTTGACCGGGAAAGTAATTTTTTTCAAAACCATCCACACTCTTCTGATTCGAAAGAGTTCGACTATGGCGCGATTTTTTACTTTCAAAAAACCAGGAAAAAGGCGCAAGATTTCAAGCTTTTCCAATGCCAAGTTTTCCCTTACGGAAGTTCCTGAAAATATAAAAGATACAGGCAGGATGAACCCAGATACTCTCGTGCTTCGAAATCCTCCACACTTTCCACGCCTAAAACCAGTTCAATTTCGGGACGATTTTAAATGGTTAAAAAAAAGTTATGGAAAAGCGGAGATTTCGAGCTTTCGCCCGCAGTTTCCAAATGCCGGAAGTTCGAAAAGGACGCTGCAACTACGACCAGATTTGACCGGGAAAGTTAATTTTTCAAACATCCACACTCTTCTGTAGAGTTCAATTATGGCCCGATTTTTTTATTTCAAAAACCAGAAAAAAGCGCACATTTTCAGCCTTTCATTGCCAGTTTTTCTCGCGGAAATTCTGGAAAACATAAAAGGTACAGCCGGATGAACCCAGAAAAGTTTGTTTTCAAAACCTTCTTCACTTTTCACCCCAAACCAGTTCATGCTCGGAACGATTTAAAATTTCAAAATACGTAGAAAAAGGGAAATTTCGAATGTTCACCAGCAGTTTTCAATTGCCGGAAGTTCGGAAAAACGCTAAAAACACGGTTGAATTTAACCGGAAAAGTATTTTACCAAACTATCCACACTCGAAACGAGTTCAATTAGGATCCGATTCTGAAATTTCAAACCTCTTGCTCGCCGTGGTTTGCTCGGCGCAACAATCACCTCTGAAGATGCGAACCACTCGTGTTGGCGAAACGTAAGGAAGAACTCCATTCTACGGCGACTTCAAATCCCGAAAAATTCACCAGTTTCCAATGCATTTGTTGTGCCGAGCAGAATGATTGAACAACAAAACTGAACGGCAGGTTTAGTGCTGTTTTTGCGTCCAAATCAGTGACGTGCCCGAAGGGCCTTTCAGGATTTTTACTAAAGTTTCGCCAGCACGACGAGCTTACACCTTCAGAGGTGGCTTGCTCGGCGCACCACCAGCAGTTTCCATATTTATGTTCTTTTTTAGATACATCGTCCAAGGATCGGAAAACAATTATCCTGAAGGTCCGAAACTAATTATTGCTCTTATGTTCAAACTTATGCCAAAAATACATATAGTAAACGATAAAGCAATAATGAAATCAACCATCGTGTTCATGCATCGTGTTGTCAGCATGATCCCATTGATCGATTGTTCAGATGCATTTAGGTATTATAACGATCTGTCGGAAGATGAAAAATTTATTTGTAAAGAAACTGGACTGTTTCAATTATTTATCGGGCATTTTTCGGATCTGCTACTTAATTGTGTCGCATTCATTTCTTTGGAACCCTACGGAATACATAGGACGAGCGTCGAGCTCGTGTATGAGATGAGTAAGCTTTTTTGGTTGATGCTCATGCAGTCTTCGCCTCAAATATTTCAGGTGAGTATGAATGAGTAGCCTGGAACCACTTGAAAACCATTAAAAACAACCGCTTTCAGGTTGCCTTGTGGAAGTTTTATGATTTTCTTAGTCAAAGCGATCTGGTAGATGAAGTGGCACAGTCAATAGTCGCAAAAGTTGCCCATTATTTTGCTATTGTCAACCCTGCTGAATCCTTCAAGCTGCTTCTACCGTTTTTGTTTAATTCCGTCAATGACACTCTGCAACGAAACCAACACATGAGCGAAGAATATTATATCGATCCAAAGTTCTTGTATCATTTTTGCGTGCTGTCAGAGGTGAGTAGAAAACTCGGATACTCGCAGAAGATTTCCTTTCAAAATGTTCTCTTATAGCTGGTATGTGGAAGAGACGAACTATTGAAGCATTTGGACAGCTTGAGGAGTCTTCTCGATAAAACGCTTCATTTCAGGTGTGTGCGGGTCCAACTAATATCAGCCCGAATGCTGCAAGTGATCATTTATTCGCTAACGGAAACTGATCCAATTGAGTATCGAAGTTCATGTGTCGATTATGCGACTTCGGTGGCAAACTTTTTGCCGATTCGGTTAGTTGGAAAGTGTTTTCCCAAACGTTTATCAAAACCTACGTTATAGGGAATGGGCAAAGTCTTATAAACTCCAGGACGTCAATATCCGCTGGTACACGCCCAAAGAACCTGCAATTCAGGCTGCTCAGAACTTGATCATCGAATACTTGACTCCTGAATTACACCGTTTTGTCATGTGGATTGAAAAAAAGCAGGTTTTAAACACTCCGGAGCTTAGATGCAGCTTAAATATTGTATTTGCAATCTTATCCTGCGGCTCACTGTTGCCTATGTGGGAAGAACCCCCTATTCAGCTGTAAGATATTTCCTTCAGAGTGGTTCAGACAAAATGCAATTTGTTTGGCGATTTTAGAATGGATTCGGTTATAGAACCAGTTTATTTGGATTATAAACTGTCGCTTGAACGAAAAATTACACTGCCACAAGGTGTAAATGTTCGAAAAACCATTGTTTCGATCATGTGGAAGGTCCAGCAAACATTATTGGCTAGAGGCCAACCAGACTCTGAACTTTTGAAATGTATTGCATGTGTAAGTAAAATATTTTTTTCTTGATCCCCTGGTGCAAAGTACGTACTTTCGCCACGCACCTTTGTGACTGAAAAAATTAACAAAATTTTCTACATCACGCCACCTTTTTGCTCATATTTCAGGAACTGGATAACATGATACATAACACATTCATACAGTAAAATATCAATTGGGAAATGCGGGCAGTTTTCACACAAGAAGCCAAAATTTAACGGAAACTAATAGTTTTCGCGCTTAAAATTTTAAAGCCTAAAGTCCACTCAAAGATTACGCCACATTTTTGGTCGAATCCCAAAAATCTTTTGAGCTGCAGAGCCCGTTTTCCCACGATTTCACGGAGAATTTCGTGCAAAAAATTTCCTACATGACGCCGCCTTCTTGCTCATATTTCAGGAACAAATTGCGCTAGCGCACTCATTTCAACACCACTTGATAACACGATAAATAACACATTTGTACAGTAAAATATTAATTGGGAAATGCGGGCAGTTTTCACATAGGAAGTCAAAATTTAACGGAAACTAATAGTTTTGCGCGTTAAAATTTTAAAGCCTAAAGTCCACTCAAAGATTACGCTACATTTTTCGTCGAATCCCAAAAATCTTTTGAGCCGCAGAGCCCGTTTTCCCACGATTTCACGGAGAATTTCGTGCAAAAAATTTCCTACATGACGCCACCTTTTTGCTCATTTTTCAGGAACAAATTGCGCTAGCGCACTCATTTCTACACCACTGGATAACACGGTAAATAACACATTTATACAGTAAAATATCAATTGGGAAATACGGGCAGTTTTCACACAAGAAGCCAAAATTTAAACGGAAACTAATAGTTTTGCGCGTTAAAATTTAAAGCCTAAAGTCCACTCAAAGATCACGCCACATTTTTGCTCGAATCCCAAAAATCTTTTGAGCTGCAGAGCCTGTTTTCCCACGATTTCACGGAGAATTTCGTGCAAAAAATTTCCAAAATTTCCCACATGACGCCACATTTTGCTCATATTTCAGGAACAAATTGCGCTAGCGCACTCATTTCAACACCACTTGATAGCACGATAAATAACACATTTGTACAGTAAAATATTAATTGGGAAATGCGGGCAGTTTTCACACAAGAAGTCAAAATTTAACGGAAACTAATAGTTTTGCGCGTTAAAATTTTAAAGCCTAAAGTCCACTCAAAGATTACGCTACATTTTTCGTCGAATCCCAAAAATCTTTTGAGCCGCAGAGCCCGTTTTCCACGATTTCACGGAGAATTTCGTGCAAAAAATTTCCTACATGACGCCACCTTTTTGCTCATTTTTCAGGAACAAATTGCGCTAGCGCACTCATTTCTACACCACTGGATAACACGGTAAATAACACATTTATACAGTAAAATATCAATTGGGAAATACGGGCAGTTTTCACACAAGAAGCCAAAATTTAACGGAAACTAATAGTTTTGCGCGTTAAAATTTTAAAGCCTAAAGTCCACTCAAAGATTACGCCACATTTTTGTCGAATCCCAAAAATCTTTTGAGCTGCATGAGCCGTTTTCCCACGATTTTCACGGAGAATTTCGTGCAAAAAATTTCCTACATGACGCCGCCTTTTGCTCATATTTCAGGAACAAATTGCGCTATGCGCACTCATTTCTACAACCACTGGATAGCACGATAAATAACACATTTGTACAGTAAAATATCAATTGGGAAATGCGGGCAGTTTTCACACAAGAAGGTCAAATTTAACCGAAACTAATAGTTTTTGCGCGTTAAAATTTTAAATGCCGTAAAGTCCACTCAAAGATTAGCGCCACATTTTTCGTCGAATCCTCAAAAATCTTTTGAGCCTGCAAGAGCCCGTTTTTCCCACGATTTCACGGAGAATTTCGTGCAAAAAATTTCCTACATGACGCCACCTTTTTGCTCATTTTTCAGGAACAAATTGCGCTAGCGCACTCATTTCTACACCACTGGATAACACGGTAAATAACACATTTATACAGTAAAATATCAATTGGGAAATACGGGCAGTTTTCACACAAGAAGCCAAAATTTAACGGAAACTAATAGTTTTGCGCGTTAAAATTTTAAAGCCTAAAGTCCACTCAAAGATCACGCCACATTTTTGCTCGAATCCCAAAAATCTTTTGAGCTGCAGAGCCTGTTTTCCCACGATTTCACGGAGAATTTCGTGCAAAAAATTTCCAAAATTTCCCACATGACGCCACATTTTTGCTCATATTTCAGGAACAAATTGCGCTAGCGCACTCATTTCAACACCACTGGATAGCACGATAAATAACACATTTGTACAGTAAAATATCAATTGGGAAATGCGGGCAGTTTTCACACAAGAAGCCAAAATTTAACCGAAACTAATAGTTTTGCGCTTTAACATTTTAATGCGTAAAGTCCACTCAAAGATTGCGCCACATTTTTCGTCGAATCTCAAAAATCTTTTGAGCTGCAGAGCCTGTTTTCCACGATTTCACGGAGAATTTCGTGCAAAAAATTTACAAACTTTCCCACATGACGCCACCTTTTGCTCATATTTCAGGAACAATTGCGCTAGCGCACTCATTTCAACACCACTGGATAACACGATAAATAACACATTTGTACAGTAAAATATCAATTGGGAAATGAGGGCAGTTTCACACAAGAAGCCAAAATTTAACGGAAACTAATAGTTTTGCGCTTAAAATTTTAAAGCCTAAAGTCCACTCAAAGATTACGCCACATTTTTGGTCGAATCCCAAAAATCTTTGAGCTGCAGAGCCCGTTTTCCCACGATTTCACGGAGAATTTCGTGCAAAAAATTTCCAAAATTTCCCACATGACGCCACCTTCTGCTCATATTTCAGGAACACATTGCGCTAGCGCACTCATTTCTGCACCACTGGATAACACGATAATAACACATTTATACAGTAAAATATTCAATTGGGAAATGCGGGCAGTTTTCACACAAGAAGTCAAAATTTAACGGAAACTAATAGTTTTTGCGCGTTAAAATTTTAAAAGCTAAAGTCCACTCAAAGATCACGCCACATTTTTGTCGAATCCAAAAATCTTTTGAGCTGCAGAGCCTGTTTTCCCACGATTTCACGGAGAATTTCGTGCAAAAAATTTCCAAATTTCCCACATGACGCCACATTTTTGCTCATATTTCAGGAACAAATTGCGCTAGCGCACTCATTTCAACACCACTGGATAGCACGATAAATAACACATTTGTACAGTAAAATATCAATTGGGAAATGCGGGCAGTTTTCACACAAGAAGCCAAAATTTAACCGAAACTAATAGTTTTGCGCGTTAACATTTTAAATGCGTAAAGTCCACTCAAAGATTGCGACACATTTTCGTCGAATCTCAAAAATCTTTTGAGCTGCAGAGCCTGTTTTCCCACGATTTCACGGAGAATTTTGTGCAAAAAATTCCAAAATTTCCCACATGACGCCACATTTTGCTCATATTTCAGGAACAAATTGCGCTAGCGCACTCATTTCAACACCACTGGATAGCACGATAAATAACACATTTGTACAGTAAAATATCAATTGGGAAATGCGGGCAGTTTCACACAAGAAGCCAAAATTTAACCGAAACTAATAGTTTTGCGCTTTAACAGTTAAGGCGTAAAGTCCACTCAAGAGTTGCGCCACATTTTTCGTCGAATCTCAAAATCTTTTGGCTGACAGAGCCTGTTTCTCCACGATTTCACGGAGAATTCAGTGCAAAAATTTCAAAATTTCCTACATGACGCCCACCTTTTTGCTCATATTTCAGGACAATTGCGCTAGCGCACTCATTTCTACACCACTGGAAACACGATAAATAACACTTTATACAGTAAAATATCAATTGGGAAATGTGGCAGTTTTCACACAAGAAGCCAAAATTTAACGGAAACTAATAGTTTTGCGCGTTAAAATTTTAAAGCCTAAAGTCCACTCAAAGATCGCCACATTTTTGCTCGAATCCCAAAATCTTTTGAGCTGCAGAGCCTGTTTTCCCACGATTTCACGGAGAATTTCGTGCAAAAAATTTCCAAAATTTCCCACATGACGCCACATTTTGCTCATATTTCAGGAACAAATTGCGCTAGCGCACTCATTTCTACACCACTGATAACACGATAAATAACACTATTTTACAGTAAAATATTAATTGGGAAATGCGGGCAGTTTTCACACAAGAAGTCCAAATTTAACGGAAACTAATAGTTTTGCGCGTTAAAATTTTAAAGCCTAAAGTCCACTCAAAGATCACGCCACATTTTTGCTCGAATCCCAAAAATCTTTTGAGCTGCAGAGCCTGTTTCCCACGATTTCACGGAGAATTTCGTGTAAAAAATTTCCAAAATTTCCCACATGACGCCACATTTTTGCTCATATTTCAGGAACAAATTGCGCTAGCGCACTCATTTCAACACCACTGGATAGCACGATAAATAACACATTTGTACAGTAAAATATCAATTGGGAAATGCGGGCAGTTTTCACACAAGAAGCCAAAATTTAACCGAAACTAATAGTTTTGCGCTTTAACATTTTAATGCGTAAAGTCCACTCAAAGATTGCGCCACATTTTTCGTCGAATCTCAAAAATCTTTTGAGCTGCAGAGCCTGTTTTCCCACGATTTCACGGAGAATTTCGTGCAAAAAATTTCCAAAATTTCCCACATGACGCCACATTTTTGCTCATATTTCAGGAACAAATTGCGCTAGCGCACTCATTTCAACACCACTGGATAACACGATAAATAACACATTTGTACAGTAAAATATCAATTGGGAAATGCGGGGCAGTTTTCACACAAGAAGCCAAAATTTAACGAAACTAATAGTTTTGCGCTTTAACATTTTAATGCGTAAAGTCCACTCAAAGATTGCGCCACATTTTTCGGTCGAATCTCAAAAATCTTTTGAGCTGCAGAGCCTGTTTTCCCACAGATTTCACGGAGAATTTCAGTGCAAAAAATTTCCAAAATTTCCCAACATACAGCCACCCTGTTTGCTCATATTTCAGGAACAAATTGTGCTAGCGCACTCATTTCTACACCAATGGATAACACGATAAATAACACGTTGTACAGTAAAATACCAATTGGGAAATGTGGCCAGTTTTCACACAAGAAGCCAAAATTTAACGGAAACCAATAGTTTTGCGCGTTAAAATTTTAAAGCCTAAAGTCCACTCAAAGATTGCGCCACATTTTTCGTCGAATCTCAAAAATCTTTTGAGCTGCAGAGCCTGTTTTCCCACGATTTCACGGAGAATTTCGTGCAAAAAATTTCCAAAATTTCCCACATGACGCCACCTTTTTGCTCATATTTCAGGAACAAATTGCGCTAGCGCACTCATTTCTACACCACTTGATAACACGATAAATAACACATTTGTACAGTAAAATATCAATTGGGAAATGCGGGCAGTTTTCACACAAGAAGCCAAAATTTCACGAAAACTAATAGTTTTGCGCTTTAAAATTTTAATGCGTAAAGTCCACTCAAGATTGCGCCACATTTTTCGTCGAATCTCAAAATCTTTGAGCTGCAGAGCCCGTTTTCCACGATTTCACGGAGAATTTCGTGCAAAAAATTTCCAAAATTTCCCACATGACGCCACCTTTTTGCTCATATTTCAGGAACACATTGCGCTAGCGCACTCATTTCTGCACCACTGGATAACACGATAAATAACACCATTTATACAGTAAAATATCAATTGGGAAATGATGGGCAGTTTTTCACACAAGAAGCCCAAAATTTAACGAAACTAATAGTTTTGCGCCTTAACATTTTAAATCCGTAAAGTCCACTCAAATATTACGCCACATTTTTGGTCGAATTTCAAAAATCTTTTGAGCTGCAGAGCCTGTTTTCCCACGATTTCACGGAGAATTTCGTGCAAAAAATTTACAAACTTTCCCTACATGACGCCAGCCTTCTTGCTCATATTTCAGGAACAAATTGCGCTAGCGCACTCATTTCTGACACCACTGGATAACACGATAAATAACACATTTCATACAGTAAAATATCCAATTGGGAAATGCGGGCAGTTTTCACACAAGAAGCCAAATTTCACGAAACTAATAGTTTTGCGCTTTAAAATTTTAATGCGTAAAGTCCACTCAAAGATTACGCCACATTTTTGGTCGAATCCCAAAAATCTTTTGAGCTGCAGAGCCGGTTTTCCCAAGATTTCACGCAGAAGTTTCGTGCAAAAAATTTCGAAAATTTCCCACATGACGCCACATTTTGCTCATATTTCAGGAACAAATTGTGCCAAGCGCACTCATTTCTACACCAATGGATAACACGATAAATAACACTTTGTACAGTAAAATACCAATTGGGAAATGTGGCCAGTTTTCACACAAGAAGCCAAAATTTAACCGGAAACCAATAGTTTTGCGCGTTAAAATTTTAAAGCCTAAAGTCCACTCAAAGATTGCGCCACATTTTTTCCTCGAATCTCAAAAATCTTTTGAGCTGCAGAGCCTGTTTTCCCACGATTTCACGGAGGAATTTCGTGCAAAAATTTACAAAACTTTCCCACATGACGCCGCCTTCTTGCTCATATTTCAGGAACAAATTGCGCTAGCGCACTCATTTCTAACACCACTGGATAACACGATAAATAACACATTTGTCACAGTAAAATATCAATTGGGAAATGCGGGCAGTTTTCACACAAGAAGCCAAAATTTAACCGAAAACTAATAGTTTTGCGATTTAACATTTTAATGCGTAAAGTCCACTCAAGATTGCGCCACATTTTTCGTCGAATCTCAAAATCTTTTGAGCTGCAGAGCCTGTTTTCTCACGATTTCACGAGAATTTCGTGCAAAAATTCCAAAAATTTCCCTACATGACGCCACCTTTTTGCTCATATTTCAGGAACAAATTGTGCCAGCGCACTCATTCTACACCAATGGATAACACGATAAATAACACGTTTATACAGTAAAATACCAATTTGGGAAATGTGGCCAGTTTTCACACAAGAAGCCAAAATTTAACGGAAACCAATAGTTTTGCGCGTTAAAATTTTAAAGCCTAAAGTCCACTCAAAGATTGCGCCACATTTTTCCTCGAATCTCAAAAATCTTTTGAGCTGCAGAGCCTGTTTTCCCACGATTTCACGGAGAATTTCGTGCTAAAAATTTCCAAAAATTTCCCACATGACGCCACATTTTTGCTCATATTTCAGGAACAAATTGCGCTAGCGCACTCATTTCAACACCACTGATACACGATAAATAACACATTGTACAGTAAAATATCAATTGGGTAATGCGGGCAGTTTTCACACAAGAAGCCAAATTTCACGAAAACTAATAGTTTTGGCGCTTAACATTTTAATGCGTAAAGTCCACTCAAATATTGCGCCACATTTTTCGTCGAATTCAAAATCTTTTGAGCTGCAGAGCCCGTTTTCCCACGATTTCACGGAGAATTTCGTGCAAAAAATTTCCAAAATTTCCCACATGACGCCACCTTTTGCTCATATTTCAGGAACACATTGCGCTAGCGCACTCATTTCTGCACCACTGGATAACACGATAAATAACACATTTATACAGTAAAATATCAATTGGGAAATGAGGGCATTTTCACACAAGAAGCCAAAATTTAAACGAAACTAAGAGTTTTGCGCCTTAAAATTTAAATCCAAAGTCCACTCAAAGATTACGCCAACATTTTTGGTCGAATCTCAAAAATCTTTTGAGCTGCAGAGCCTGTTTTCCCACGATTTCACGGAGAATTTCGTGCAAAAAATTTACAAACTTCCCACATGTACGCCAGCCTTCTTGCTCATATTTCAGGACAAATTGCGCTAGCGCACTCATTTCTACACCACTTGATAACACGATAAATAACACATTTATACAGTATAATTCAATTGGGAAATGCGGGGGGCAGTTTTTCACACAAGAGAGCCAAAATTTAATCGAAGAACTAATAGTTTTGCGCGTTAAAATTTTAAGGCCTAAAATTCCACTCAAGATTGCGCCACATGTTTCGTCGAATTCAAAAATCTTTTGAGCTACAGAGCCCGTTTTCCCACGTTTCACGGAGATTTTCGTGCAAAAAATTTCCAAAATTTCCCACATGACGCCACCTTTTTGCGCAATATTTCAGGAACACATTGCCTAGCGCACTCATTTCTTACAACCAATGGATAACACGATAAATAACACATTTATACAGTAAAATATCAATTGGGAAATGAGGGCAGTTTTCACACAAGAAAGCCAAAATTTAACGGAAACTAATAGTTTGCCGCCTTAAAATTTTAAATCCTAAAGTCCACTCAAGATTGCGCCACATTTATTGGTCGAATCTCAAAAATCTTTTGAGCTGCAGAGCCTGTTTTCCCACGATTTCACGGAGAATTTTCGTGGCAAAAAATTTACAAACTTTCCCACATGACGCCGCCTTCTTGCTCATATTTCAGGAACAAATTGCGCTAGCGCACTCATTTCTATACCACTTGATAACACGATAAATAACACATTTATACAGTAAAATATCAATTGGGAAATGCGGGGCAGTTTTCACACAAGAAGCCAAAATTTATCGAAACTAATAGTTTTGCGCGTTAAAATTTTAAAGCCTAAGTCCACTCAAAGATTGCGCACATTTTTCGTCGAATCTCAAAAATCTTTTGAGCTGCAGAGCCGTTTTCCCACCATTTCACGGAGAATTTCGTGCAAAAAATTTCCAAATTTCCTACATGACGCCACCTTTTGCTCATTTTTCAGGAACAAATTGCGCTAGCGCACTCATTTCTACACCACTTGATAACACGATAAATACACATTGTACAGTAAAATATTAATTGGGAATGCGGGCAGTTTCACACAAGAAGCCAATATTTCACGAAAACTAAGTTTTTGCGCCTTAAAATTTTAAAGCGTAAAGTCCACTCAAAGATTACGCCACATTTTTCGTCGAATCTCAAAAATCTTTTGAGCTGCAGAGCCTGTTTTCCCACGATTTCACGGAGAATTTCGTGCTAAAAATTTCCAAAAATTTCCCACATGACGGCACCTTTTTGCTCATATTTCAGGAACAAAATGCGCTAGCGCACTCATTTCAACACCACTGGATAAAACGATAAATAACACATTTATACAGTAAAATATCAATTGGGAAATGCGGGCAGTTTTCACACAAGAAGCCAAAATTTCACGAAACTAATAGTTTTGCGCGTCAAAATTTTGAAGAATAAGAGAAGAAAGAACAAAAGGAAGAATCTCAAAAATCTTTTGAGCCACAGAGCCTGTTTTCCCACCATTTGGGTAGAGAATTTTGGTGCAAAAAATTGCCAAAATTTGCTACTTCACCGCCACCTTTTTGGCTCATATTTCAGAACAAATTGCGCTAGCGCACTCATTCCACACCACTCTCGATAAAACGATGAATAACACATTTATGCAGTAAAATTTGAATGGGGCGTTTACATTTTAAAGTGCAAAATCTACTCAAAGATAGTTTGGGTTAGTTTGAGTCAGAAAGAATCTAACATTGCAGAAGCTATTAGTTTTCGCATGTTATTTAAAAGTGCAAAATCTACTTAAAGATTTCGCGTTTTTTCCGTCAAATCCTCAAAAACCTTTTGGAGCTGCAACTAGGCATGGGTAACACTGAGTTGAATCTGTTTCAATGGCTCTTTCACAGCGCACTCCTCTTAGAACTGTAACTGAATAGGGGTAAACTGAGATGCTGTTCTACGTTTTGCGGTTTGGTTTCAGATGGCACCACCATGCCGTGTTGCAGAATACATACGTTTTCTTTAATTGACATGATATATTTATCAGGCTGTTTGTGAAACTTGCAGTTTCCGGCCTGATAAAAACTTGGTGAATGCAATCATCACGAAACAATTATTGGATAAAATGCTATCATTCCAAACGTTTCAAGTTTCGCGCTAACGAACATAGATGGCGCAAAAGCCATCTGTTAATTACGGTTTGTGTGCCGATGTGTACAGATGCGCTGTGAAACAGTCATTTAACTCAGTGCTACCGATGTCTACCAAGAAGAACATCGAACAACGCTTTCATTTATTAATTCCAGATATACAATTTGGCTCTGTTTCAAGACAACGAAGCATCCGGAGCTTAGATTATTAGGGAATTATAAAAGTTATAATACGTATAAACGAAAAACGAAGAATTATGTGCACGGAAACAAGCAGAATTTAAGATGCGTTCACATTGAGAGAGTGGCCGTTGCAACATGCGATTCGAACGGTTTTGCAGCAATAACTCCTTCTCTCCAAAACACATAAACATATCATGGAAATTTGTGGGATTAAGCATATCGCAATATCACGACGTAAGATTAGACATTTGTTTTAAGCGAGCAACTAAAGTTGTGATTTTCAGGTGAGAAAAGATGCCCACGTCAAACTTTTACAATTTTCCAACAATATGATTACTCATACACGGTGTTAACGCCTATGATCCAGGCATATTCTTCGCACAGATCCATGCACAATTTCGAACGCCTTCAAAGGTTGCCTTAGAGTTCTCCTAGGAACGGAGACGCGCTCGAATACTGGCTGCACATGATTTACAGTTCATTAGGGCGACTTGGCACTTCTGGTGTCGTCCATGCCCTGCGATGAACCGTGCGTGGCCGCTCAGCTTAATGATATTGCAGATAAAATTGAGCACGACTGCTGCACAGTGGTCACTAGTACAACTGTGCCAGAAACAATCCTTCAGGCGGCATACCATCTCGCCAATACAAAGCCGTTCATCTGTGATCTTGCTGCTTTCCAAAAACACATGTGACAATGCGAGGCTCGCTTGGAAGCGAAATGCTTTGGAAAGTCGCAAAGCCTATGAGGAAACGATTAACTGTTTATCAGAGCTTTTCGCATCAGAACGACTTGTGAGTGTGTGGCCAGTTAAGAAAAAAAACCCGTCTAAACATAATGTTATTGGCAGACAAGCCGCTTTATCAGAGCATGCAATCGATTTTATCTGGGTATTAGCCCATTCCGACGTCAAGTTGAGCTTGCAAGTAGTCCAATTGGTCATGAAATATATCACTACCGAGGGTCATTAAATTTCCCAAATGTCTTCATGGTTCTGGGGTTAATTTTGATGCAAAACAAACCACATTCCACAAAGTCGAAGTGGATCCCTATCATTTTTCTAAACACGACGAGGAACACAGTTCTGAAACCGGGTGAACGAGTGGACAACCAATGGCTGTTGTACGATCCCGAAACGATTCCAACTACAGAAGCGCAATGGGAAGAGATGAGATATTTGCACCATCGATATAACGGCTACTACGCTTGGCCTAAACATCTTCTGGTCTATGCTCCGCCTTCTCAACAAAAATCGGTAGCCTCCCGATTGGACAACATGAGCCCAATAGAGAAAGCAATCTATGACTTCTTCTCAAATGAGACAAACGTTTGTCTAATCGCATTTTGGGCTTCACTGCATCGGCATACTCAACTTCGCCGACATCTAATTATCAAGGTAAGACACATTTCAATCAGTACTTTTAAGGTAAGCCCGCACTCATTCGGTTCGTTTCCTGTCCATTTATCTGGAAATATTCAGGATGATTTCCAAACTGATTGTTTCACATGCTGCTGCTTTCTTCTGTTTCCAGAGTCTTGGCTAGTCTTTGTGCTTTGATTTTTTCAGAGTGACACTTTACGCGGCCAAAATCTACATTTTATTGCACGCAATTTGGATTGTGGACGCTTTTGTGTCTTCTGCAGTACTGAGCTAAAAAAAAGGCGACTAGACAAACGGAGAAACCCTGAACGTGACCAGAAAATTCTTTAAAATTTTATAAAAACTGCCTGAAGATGAGTCAAAATCGAAACATTTTCCACTTATCGAATTTATACATGGTGACTCTCCAACTTTTCTGGATATTGAGCAATTAAATGCCAAACCTGCATGAACAACGGCCACATTCTACGCAATGTACAAAAATCTGAAAGTAGCCTGATGATGACTGAAACCGAAACTTTTTCCCCACATAGAAGCTACTTTGCCCTTCAAAATACACCCAAAAGTGAATCTCCAACTTGACTGTTTTCTGAGAAAATAATGCCAAACTAGGCTTGCATAAAAAATGACAAATCTATCGCAATGCAAAAAAAAAAAACTTGAAGTAGCCTGATGATGACTGAAAGCGAAACTATTTCCCCACATAGAAGCCACTTTTTCCTACAAAATACACCCAAAAGTGAATCTCCAACTTGAACTGGGTTTTTGAGAAAATAAATGCCAAACTTAGTCTTGCATAAAAATGACAAACCTATCGCAAATGCAAAAAAAACTTGAAAGTAGCCTGATGATACTGAAAGTGAAACTTTTCCCCACAAAGAAGCCACTTTGCCCTACAAAATACACCCAAAAATGATCTCCAACTTAACTGGTTTCTGAGAAAATTATACCAAACTTAGACTTGCATAAAAATTTATAAATCTAGCGCAAGAATGCAAAAAAAATCTTGAAAGTAGCCTGGATGATGACTGAAAGGCGAAACTTTTTCCCCACATAGAAGCCACTTTGCCCTACAAAAATACCCTCAAAAGTGAATTTCCAACTTAACTGGTTTGCTGAGAAAATTAATGCCAAACTTGGGCTTGCATGAAAATTCATAAATCTATCGCAAATGCAAAAAAGTCTTGAAAGTAGCCTGATGATGACTGAAAGCGAAACTTTTTCCTCACATAGAAGACCACTTTGCCCTACAAAATACACCTCAAAAGTGAATCTCCAACTTGACTGGTTTCTGAGAAAATTAATACCAAACTTAGACTTGCATAAAAATTCATAATCTAAGCGCAAATGCAAAAAAAATCTTGAAAGTAGCCTGATGATGACTGAAAGCGAAACTATTTCCCCCATAGAAGCCACTTTGGTCTACAAAATACACCCAATAGGTGAATCTCCAACTTGACTGGTTTCTGAGAAAATTATGCCAAACTTAGGGCTTGCATGAAAAATTCATAAATCTATCGCAAATGCAAACAAATCTTGAAAGTAGCCTGATGATGACTGAAAGCGAAACTTTTTCCCCACATAGAAGCCACTTTGCTTACAAAATACAACCCAAAAAGTGAATCTTCCACTTGACTGGTTTCTGAGAAAATTAATACCAAACATTAGACTTGCATAAAAATTCATAAATCTATCGCAAATGCAAAAAATCTTGAAAGTAGCCTGATGATGACTGAAAGCGAAACTTTTTCCACATATAGAAGTCCACTTTGCCCTACAAATACACCTAAAAGTGAATCTCCAACTTGACTGGTTTCTGAGAAAATTAATACCAAACATAGACTTGTATAAAAAAATTCATAAACCTATCGCAAATGCAAAAAAATCTTGAAAGTAGCCTGATGATGACTGAAAAGCGAAACTTTTCCCACATAGAAGCAACTTTGCCTACAAAATACACCAAAAGTGAATCTCCAACTTGACTGGTTTCTGAGAAAATTAATGACCAAACATTAGCTTTCATAAAACATTCATAATCTATCGCAAATGCAAAAAAAAATCTTGAAAGTAGCCTGATGATACTGAAAGCGAAACGTTTTCCCTACATAGAGCAACTTTGCGCTACAAAATACACCAAAAAGTGAATCTCCAACTTGACTGGTTTCTGAGAAAATTAATACCAACATTGGACTTGCATAAAATTCATAAACCTATCGCAAATGCAAAAAATCTTGAAAAGTAGCCTGATGTGACTGAAAGCGAAACTTTTTCCCCACATAGAAGCCACTTTGCCTACAAAATACACCAAAAGTGAATCTCCAACTTGACTGGTTTCTGAGAAAATTATACCAAACTTAGACTTGTATAAAAATTCATAAATCCTATCGCAAATGCAAAAAAATCTTGAAAGTAGCCTGATGATGACTGAAAGCGAAACCTTTTTCCCACATAGAAGCACTTTGCCCTACAAAATACACCTAAAAGTGAATCTCCAACTTGACTGGTTTCTGAGAAAAATTAATACCAAACATAGACTTGTATAAAAATTCATAAATCTATCGCAAATGCAAAAAAATCTTGAAAGTAGCCTGATGATGACTGAAAGCGAAACTTTTTCCACATATAGAAGCCACTTTGCCATAGAAAATACACCCAAAAGTCAATCTCCAACTTGACTGGTTTCTGAGAAAATTAATACCAAACATAGACTTGTATAAAAATTCATAAACCTATCGCAAATGCAAAAAATCTTGAAAGTATGCCTGATGATGACTGAAGCGAAACTTTTCCTCACATAGAAGCCACTTTGCCCTACAAAATACCCTAAAAGTGAATCTCCAACTTAACTGGTTTCTGAGAAAATTAATACCAAACTTAGACTTGCATAAAAATTCATAAATCTATCGCAAATGCAAAAAAATCTTGAAAGTAGCCTGATGATGAACTGAAAGCTGAAACTTTTCCTCCACATAAGAAGTCACTTTGGCCCTACAAAATACACCCAAATAGTGAATCTCCAACTTAACTGGTTTCTGAGAAAATTAATGCCAAACTAGGCTTGCATAAAATTCATAATCTATCGCAAATGCAAAACAAATCTTGAAAGTAGCCTGATGATGACTGAAAGCGAAACTTTTTCCCCACATAGAAGCCACTTTGTTTTACAAAATACACCCAAAAGTGAATGTCCAACTTGACTGGTTTCTGAGAAAAATTAATACCAAACTTAGACTGCATAAAAATTCATAACATCTAGCGCAAATGCAAAAAATTCTTGAAAGTTAGCCTGATGATGACTGAAAGCGAAACTTTTTCCACATATAGAAGTCACTTTGCCCTACAAAATACACCTAAAAGTGAATCTCCAACTTGACTGGTTTCTGAAAAAATTAATACCAAACATAGACTTGTATAAAAATTCATAAACTATCGCAAATGCAAAAAATCTTGAAAGTAGCCTGATGACTGAAAGCGAAACTTTTTCCTCTCAGCATATAGAAGTCATTGCCCGACAAATATACACCTAAGTGAATCTCCAACTTGCTGGTTCTGAAAAATTAATACCACCATAGCTTGTATAAAAATTCATAAACCTATCGAAATGCACAAATCTGAAATAGCCTGAGATGCTTAAAGCGAAACTATTTCCTCCCATAGAAGTCACTTTGGTCTAGCAAAATACACGCCGATAGGTAATCTCCAACGTCACTGGTTTCTGAGAAAAATTAATTCCAACTTGGGCTTAGCATGAAAATTCAAATCTAATCGCATGCCAAAAAAAAAAATTCTTGAAGAGCCTGATTATGTACTGAAAGCGAAGCTTTTTTCCCCCACATAGAATGCACTTTGCTTTACAAAATACACCCAAAAGGAATCTCCCAACTCTGACTGGTTTTATTGGAAAAATTAATATAGCCACAACTTATGCTTGGCAATAAAATAATCAAATCCGGTTCGCAATGCAAAAAAACTTAAAGTAGCCGATGAGACGAAAGTGAAACTTTTTCGCCCACATAAAATGCAGCTATTTGCCCTACAAATACACCCCAAAGTGATCTCAACTGACTAGTGGTTTCTGAAGAAAATTAATACCAACATTACTTGTAAAAAATTATCAACCTATTCAAGCATGTCAGAAAACATCTTGAAATTATCCTGATATGACTGAAAGCAAACTTTTTCCCACTAGAAGCACTTTGCCTACCAAATACACCTCAAAAGTGAATTTCCAACTTACGGTTTCTAACAATTAATCCAACATAGCTTGTCACTAAAATTTCAATAAATCGTAGCGAATCAAAAATCTTGAATGTAGCCTGATGAACTGAAAGCGAAACTTTTCCCTACAAGAAGCACCTTTGGCGCTACAAATACACCTAAAGTGATTCTCCACTGACTGTTTCTGAAAAAATTAATACCAACATAGACTTGTTAACAATTCATAAACCTACGCAATGGCAAAACAATCTTGTAAAGTACCTGATGACGAAGGAAACTTTTCCCACATAGAGTCACTTTGGCCTCTACAAAATACACCTAACAGTGACTCTCCAAATTTTTAACTGGTTTCTGCAAAATTAATACCACATAGACTTGTTCATAATTCATAAACCTCTACGACATGCCAAAAAAATCTTGAAAGTAGCCTGAGTGAACTGAAATGCGACACTATTTCACCATATAGAGTCCACTTTGTCCACATCCAATACACCCAATAGCATTCCAACTTGACTGTTTTCTGAGAACATTATACCAACATACACTTGGTTCATAAATTCATAATCTATCGCAAATGCAAAAAATCTTGAAAGTATCCTGATATACGAAAGCGAAACTTTTGCCCACACTGAAGCCACTTTGCTTCAAAATACCCACAAAGTGACTCTTCACCTGACTGGTTTCTAGAAATTAATGACCCAACTTAGGCTTGCCATAAAAATTCAAATCATCTCGCAAATGCAAAAAAATCTTGAAAGTGCCTGATGATCGACTGAAAGCGAAACTTTTCCACCTAATAGTCAACTTTGCCTAAAATACACCAAACAGTGAATCTCAAACTCTGACTGGTTTCTGAAAATTAATACGCAAACATAGACTTGTATAAAAATCATAAACCTATCGCAAATGCAAAAAATCTGAAAGTAATCCTGATTGACTGAATCGTCAACTATTTTTCCTGACCAATAGACAGCTTTGCGCTCGAAAATACCCATAAAGTGAATCCTCCAACTTGGACTCGGTTTCTGACTAAAATTAATCCAACATAGACTTGCATAAAAAATTTTTATCATACCATCTAATCGGCAAATGCAAAAATCTTGAAAGTACCTGACTGATGACTGAAAGCGAAACTTTTCCCTCCCATAGAAAGGTCACCCTTTGGGGTCTACAGAATACACCCAAAGGAATCTCGCAACTTGAACTGGGTTTTCTTGAGAATAATACCAAACATAGCTTGTCATGAAAATTATAAATCTATCGCAATGCAAAAATCTTGAAGTAGCCTGAATGATGACTGAAGCGAACTTTTTCGCACCATTAGAGAGTCACTTGCCTTACAAAATACACCTCAAAGGATCTCCAACTGTGACCTGGTTTCTCCTAAAATTAATACCAAACTTAGACTTGCATAAAATTCATACATCTAAGCGCAATCAAAAAATCTTGAAAGTAGCCTGATTGAGGACCTGCCGGAAAAAAAGCTCCTTTTCCCTACATAAAGGGCACTTTGGCCTACAAAATACACCTAAAAGTGAATCTACAACTGCCTGACTGGTTTCTGAAAAACATGAATACCAAACATAGACTTGTAAAAAATTCTAACCATAGCGCAATGCAGAAAATCTTAAAGTAGCCTGATGAGACTGAAAGCGAAACTTTGTTTTCCCTGCATAGAAGCATGCTTTGCGCTACAAAATACAACCAAAAGTGATCTCGCAACTTGACTGGTTCTGAAAAAATAATACCAATACAGCCTTGTACTAATTCATAAGCCATGCAAAATGGCAAAAAATCGTGAAAGTAGCCTGATTGATGAGATAAAGCGAAACTTTTTTCCCTGACATAGAAGCAACTTTGCGCTCAAAATACAACCCAAAAAGTGATCCCACTTACTGTTTTCTGAAAAAATCATAGCCCACATAGACTTGTAATAAAAATTCATAACCTATGCGCAATGCAAACATCTTGAAATACCTGATGACTTGGAAAGCGAAACTTTTTCCCACATATCGAAGACACTTTCCCGTAAAACTACCCTAAAAGTGACTCTCCAACTTGACTGGTTCTTCTGTCTCTTCTGCAAAATTAATACCAAAATAACTTGTATAAACAATTCATAAACCATCGCAATGCAAAAAAATTTTGAAGTGGCCTGAATATTGACGGAAGCAAACTTTTTTCCACATATAGAAGTCACTTTGGTCCCCTACCAAAATTCACCTAACAATTAATCTCCACACTTGACTGGTTTTCGAGAAAGATTAATACCAAATCACTAGACTTGTATAAAAATTCATAAACCTATCGCAAAATGCAAAACTCTTGAAGTCACCTGATGAGAAAGCGAACTTTTTTTCCCCCCCAATAGAAGCCACGATTTCCTACAAAATACACCGCAAAAGTGATCTTCAACTTTACGTGGTTTTCTGGAAAAATAAGCCAAACTTAGGCTTTCATAAAAAATGACAAATCTAGATCGCAAATGCTAAAAATAATCTTGAAAGAGCCTGATGACCTCACGACGCAAACTTTTCCGCGCTACATAGAAGTGCACACTTTGCGCTACAAAATACCACCACAAGTAATCTTCCAACTTGAGCGTTTCTGAAAAAATAATACCAACTAGCTTGTCATAAAAATTCCATAAACCTATCGCAAATGCAAAAATATGAAAGTAGCCTGATGATGACTGAAAGAAACTGTTTTCACATCCATCGAGACCACTTTGCCTACAAATCACCAAATGGTAATTCCACAATTACTGGTTTCTTGATAAATAATAGCCAAACATAACTTGCTCAGAAATGTCCGACTAAGATCTATCCCAAATTGAAAAAACTTGAGTAGCCGATATGAGAACTAAGATCGAAACTTTTCACAAGAAGTCCCTTTGCCTTTACAAATAACACCCAAATGAATCTCCGAACTTAACTGTTTCTGAAAAATTATATACCAACTTGTTTGCATAAAAATTCATAATCATCGCACTAGGCAAACAAAAATCTTTGAAGTAGTCCTGATGATGACTGAAAAGCGGAAACTTTTTCGCTACATAAGAAGCTCACTTTGCTGCTACACAACACCAAAAGTAATCCTCAACTGACTGGTTTTGATGAAAAATACACAAGCACACTAGGACTTGAATCATAAAGTAATTCATAACAGAACACGCATTCAGCAATGCAAAAAATCTTGAAAGATGCCTGATGATGACTGAAACGAAAGCTTTTTTGCAACATATAAGTCACTTTGCCCTTCAATACACACCGTAATGAATCTCCAACTTGACGGTTTTCTGAGAAATACTGTCAAACTCGCGGCCTGCTTAATCAAGCCAAAATACAAAATAAAGTTGAAAAATTCCAAAATTTCCTGAATATGATCAAATTTCGAAACTTTCCCCTTATAGCCAGACTTGCCATGCAACCTTGCTATAACAAAAACGACCTCCTCTAACTTTGCAACTCCTGACTCAAATAATAGTGACATTTGACTGCATCCATGTCTACAAAACTTCGCGTGCGACTTAAAAAATTCGATATTGTCCTGAATGATGCGCGCTGAAATATTCGAAACTTTTGACTTGCCGTCGCTATTGTATAATAGACGGCCCTAAAAATACTTACTCACGGGCTTGAGAAGCCATCTCGTTAGTCTCGACTAACGATGTGCCAAACTTGTGGTCCTAGCAAAAACACCATTTTGAAATTGTCAAATTGCCTGAAGATGACTGACTGAACGGACTCTTCATGGCAGTCAATAGACACAGAAAATAAATACAAAGCTCGATTTGCATTTTAAAATGTCTTAATTTTTCGAAATAACTATTGTGGTTTGTTTTGTTGTTTTTTTTTGTTTGGTTTTTTGTTGTTTTTTTTTTTTTTTTTTTTTATTTTCCAGTATTATCAAACTTCTGAAGACAGCTTCTTCTTCTGTCGCAAATTTCTTGGCACAACTTGCAAAAACTGGTACAAGGACAGAGTCGTGAGGCACACACGTGGCTCGCCGCCCAACTGATAGCTACGTTATAATCTCGTGGATCGAAACATTGTTCGTTTGAAAAAAACGGAAAACTATTGAAAGCCTGCTTCCTATTCTGATAAGGCTTTCAAATATGCATCAAGAAAATATTGGCTATGTGGGAGGCGTGTTAAGTACAAGCGTTCAATCCTATATACCTTACCGAATCGACTCCATTGGCTACTGATTTCTAATCTGTATACTCGCCATGCAGAGTTTCAATGTGGGCCGGGCAATTATGTATGGCTTCAGATACTGTGGACGATGTCGGTTGAAAGCGATTAGAACAGACGCATTTTCTCCCTTCGGTCTTGAATATCTGAGGCTGCACTTAGCGTATCCCTGACAATTTATCGGGTATAGCATCATCGAATGTCTGTCCGATATTCTTGGAAACGCCCTCGGTTTTTCCTGAGGGTGCGTCACTCACGGGGCCTAGATTTAATGATTTTTTAGTGGCTTACTCCGCAAGTTGGCACGTTTTACACCATGAGTTCACTTCTGGCAGAAATCATAGAAAGGAAATAATGGAGAACTAAGCAGAGTTCAAATAAGTAATGTGGCTTCTTCCCAATGAAGAATCCGAATTGCTAATACTGTTTCCGTAGGCCCGTGAGACTAAATGTACCGGGTGACGACCATTTTCGACATTTTTAGGTTCTTTTTAAGGTCAAACTTAAAATTGTTAAACATTTGGACATTTTGCTTGGCCTAACATACAAGGGCGGATAGAAGCCACGATGAGAAATTTCATCGAATTTGTTCCCATAACCACCTATTCCTCGCAATGACCACCTTCTTGAAAAATCGGCAACAGAAAGGACATGGGCAGGTTCCGGATGGAAAAACCAACAATTCCATAGGATTTTAGCATAGTCAATGGAAAGGAAATTGATTGAGGTGCCCGTAAGATGCTCAGAGGACATCCATGGCCAGGACGAGGCGAATAACCAATATCAAAGAAAAGAACGAAACAAACGTTATCAGGAAAACACATTTTTAGGACACAAGAAACACTACAGAATATGAGCTGAGATATCAAGCCCTCCATCCCACACAAACATAATCAAAAGTGTGAAACGGCATTTAAAAATGCTTGCCGAACGCAAAAGAAAGATCAGAAATAAGCTCCTAAGAGTGCATAGGAAAGAATGACAGGCAAGAGACTAAAGAGGATATAGGAAGCAGAAATCCCTCTGTCGGGCGCGAGGACAAAAAGAGGACCAAACGTGGGGCGGGGTGGGGGGTGTGTGTCAGGAAACAAGTCCTGAGAAGAGAAGAAATACAACACCAAAAAGTGAATCTCCAACTTTACGGTTCTGAGAATGTATACCCCAACTTGGGCTTGCATGAAAATTCATAAATCTATCTATAGCAAATGCAAAAAATTTGAAGTAGTCGTGATGACTGAAAGAGAAAACTTTTCACATACAGAAGCCCTTGTCCCA